>OW203769.1:12927816-13419151 GCA_934045905.1 Leuctra nigra
GAAGCCGCCGAGGACGGGGTGCACTTAAATCCTAGGGGGGGGTTATTCCTAGGACAGGCGATCCTAGACTCAATTGACAAGGAACTTACGTCAATGGCAGTAGATGATGCAGAAAGCCAGGAAAACTTACCGTAGGAGGGGGAAATATAGAATATTGCATTAAAAATATATGTACTGTAAATAATAATAATATTAATAAAATTAGATTCCTCCAAATGAATTGCCGTAGCCTGAGAACCCAAGAGAAGGTCAGGCAGTTTTCAGATATGATAGACATATATGATCCGGACATTTTCATAGCGACCGAAACATGGATAAATAAAGAATTCGAGGATAATGAAGTATTCCCCACAGAGTACAATGTTTTTAGGAAAGATAGAAACACTAATACATGGGGTGGTGGGGTTGCCATCGGTGTTAAGAAACATTATGAAGCTCTAGAAGTCTGGAGAGGGCAAGGAGAGGAAGTGTTAGCAATAAGAGTCGGATTGGGAAAAAAGAAGATTCCAGTGATTGTAATCGGAGCCTATAGAACCCCGAATAATGATTATTCGGCCGTACAAAGCATCACGGATTTTGTTACAAGAGACAACATGAAATTTAGAAACATGATTATTGGAGGGGACCTTAACTTACCAGACGTAGAGTGGGAGATAGTTGCAGACAAGGGAGGAATTGCTCAGGAAATGGTCTCAACTTTGATGAGGGAAGGGGGGTTGGAGCAGGTTGTCAGGGAAGGGACAAGGGGAGCAAAAGTGCTGGATGTATTCCTTATAAGGTCACTTGAGATAAGAGAGGTAGAAGTAGTGGGAGGAATCAGTGACCACAGAGGGGTAGTGATGGAAGTAAATATAAATAGGACGAAAGAAGACTGCAGGGGAAAAGTGTCGTGGCAGTACGCGAAAGCAGACAAAGAGGGGATGGGTAAATTTCTTAGAGATAAATTCGAGGGTTGGGCTTCAAAAGGAGAAAGCGTAGAAGAGATATGGACAAACTTCAAGGAAATTGTTGAAGAAAGTAAGGCTTTCATTCCATTTAAAAAGTTACCCAAGAGCCCCGACCCAGAATATTTCACTAAAGACTTGAAAAAACTAAAGATCAGATGTAGGAAGCTATACAAGAATAGGAATAAGAATATGAATTCAAAAGAATTATTTAAAAAGGTAGCTAAAGAACTGAAAGATGAGAAAAAGATCGCTCAAGATAAATTCATTGAAAAGTTATTAGATATTGATGAAAAACATGAAAATATACAGCAGGCTAGCAACAAATTCTACAGTTATTTAAGAAAGAGGAGTGGGAAAGGAAAAGAAATACCCGAACTTGTATCACAAATAACGAGAGAATCAAGTGTAACTAGCAAAGAAAAGGCGGAAACTTTGAATGAATATTATGCGAGTGTTTTTACAACAGAGGAAAACATTACAGATGGGGCAATAAGAGAGGAGTTTTTAGAAAGAGTCCCATTTACAATGACCGACAAAGACATTTTCAAGGCCATCAGAGGAACTAAAGCTCATAAAGCTGCAGGAGAGGACGGAATTACAATAGATTACCTTAAATTACAACCGCAATCAATAGTTCCGTATCTCCGAGTCATGTTCAACATATCAATTAACAATGGCAAGCTTCCTCTTGACTGGAAGAGAGCTCTGGTAATACCTATTCATAAAGCCGGAAGCAAAGCAGAAGTTAAAAATTATAGACCAGTCAGCCTCACCGCAGTTATTTGCAAAATTTTTGAGAAGCTGCTAAGTAAATATATCAGGACATTTTGTGAAGGAGCAGGTATATTTAGTGATAGCCAACACGGATTTAGAGAGGGGTATTCCTGTGAATCCCAACTAACCTCATTAGTACAGGATCTCTCAGACAATATGGAAAGAAATATTATAACAGACGCAATTTTTATAGATCTTAGTAAAGCATTTGATTCAATCGGACACAGAGGAATTATAAGGGAATTACAGAGATTACCGCTGGATTTGAGGGTTCTGGTATGGGTAGAGGAATTTTTGAGGGACAGAAAACAGAAAGTTAAAGTGGAGGAGGCCCTCTCCGAGGAAATCTCAGTAACGTCGGGGGTCCCACAGGGGAGTGTTCTGGGCCCATTGTTATTTATTTTGTACATTAATAGAATACCGGATGGTATATCTAGTAAAATAAGGCTTTTTGCAGATGATTGTGTGATATATAGATCTATTGTGGACGAAGAAAGCAGGATACAGCTCCAACGAGACATTAATAAACTGTACGATAAGCTCACAGTACTTGGATTCAATGTAAATAAAGATAAAAGTCAATTATTATCAATAAGGAGAGGAAGTACATCAGAAGAAAATTATCATTATAAAATAGGTGCTTCAGTTATAAATATAGAGAGTAATGTTAAATATTTAGGGCTAATAATAGATTCAAAATTAAGCTGGAACGAGCAAATAAACAAGGTAGTTAACAATGGATTTAGAAGGTTACACTTTGTTATGAGAATATTAAAAAAGAGTAGTAAGAGAGCCAAGACTAAGGCATATACCACATTAGTGCGGCCCTTATTAGAATATGCGGCAGATATATGGGATCCGTCGAAGGTAGGAGACGTACTAAAGGTAGAACAGATACAGAGAAGGGCAGCAAAGTATGTAACTGGGGAGAGAATTGTAAGAAAGAAAGTGCTAAAAAAGAATGTGAAAGATCTAAAGGTTGTAGAGCTGAGAGCAGCACTGGAAAGGTTGAACGTTAAACCAGTGGGAAACAAAGAGAGTATGAAAAATTGTTTACTAAATGTTTTAGAGGGAAGAGGATTAGTGGACGGAGAGATTGAGGTAACACAGTATAACTATACGAGTGTAACAAACTTGGTAAAGAGCCTAAATTGGGAACCACTCAAAGAAAGAAGAAGAATATCTAGACTAACAAAAATTTACCGAGCAGTCACTGGGTTAAAGCCATGGAAGGAGCTAGAAGATAGGATACGACCCGATGTATATAGAGGGAGGAATGACCATAGGTGGAAAATATTTCGAGAGGGTTTTAAATCTAAATATGGAAGCAATTCAACAATTGGACGAGGAGTTGTGGAGTGGAATAGGTTGACGGGAGTACTTTCTGATGAAATGCCAACTAGCGTAAGAGAATTTAGGCATGCTATTAGTATGTAAGTCCTGTAGATTGTAATTGTAACATTACTTTAATCTTAGACCTTAAAGAAACAATAATTCGTAACTTCTTAGAAATAGCTTACTCAGACACCGTGTACACTGTATGCAAATCTGTTTTAATAAAGATAAAAAAAAAAAAAAAAAAAAAAAAAAAAAACAAGGTGGGATAGTCCTCATTTTAATTCACAACAACTTAGGAACATTGGCTGAGGGTAACACTCGTCATGCTCTCAGTAAGCCGAATTCTAACGGTCAACTTTCGACGAGTTCAGCAGTTTTAAAACTCCTCAATCTAAAATATATCAACCATTGTTGATATCCTCACGTTTAGGCCACGAAATATTTCATTTTTATCGGGTATTTTACTCAATTTTGCGCCATATGTTGGAAAAGCAACAGATTGCTGTATTCTAAAATTTATTATTTATAAAGAGATGATTGCTTACCTGCTGCTTTTACATATGTTACTATTTTATGATGGGGTATGGTGACGTATACGATAATATTTACGCAACTCTTAGGGCACTCCACCGCTATCGATTTGTCTGGTTATTGGCGTCACTTTTTGTGGATACGCTTGGAGATGACATCGGTGGACGAATTGAATTGAAAAATACAAACTTTAGGTCGTTACCGTTTAAATGTTTAAATATTTTCTTTGTTAAAGGACCAGTGAACCCAAAAATCAATATTTTACTATCATTCATGTTCGGGGATTTAAACACATTGGCGCAGTGTTGAAACATCCAGCCTAACGCGTATGGTCTTGAAATGATAAATAAAAGAATGACATTGCGGAACTTGGCGAGTCAGTATTACAGTGTTACATCAATTTTCATCTTCAAATATTCGGTGTGAGCGAACTAAGTGCAACCCAGGATTAAGCTTATGATGAAATAACAAACAAATTTTCCTCTTCCTAACCATATTTTAATCAAAATTATAGAGCATTATTTACCTGCAATTAATACAATCTCATATTATGCTCCACTTTATATTTTACCAGCTGGTACTTGAGAGTGTAAATATCACATTTTATTATGAATTCTGCATACTCCCAACCTCTTGACCCCGCCTTAGCCTGGGAATTAGTTACGCCAAACCCCAAAGTTCCAAGAATCACGGAGCATAAAAGTGAAAACACAGATGATTTTACGATCGAAATGAGATCATTATTGAAGGTATTTAAACACATTTTATGAAAGTCAACGACTCAATGTTTGTATTTTAAATGTTCACTCAATGAAGCGAAAAATAGCACATGAAGTCATTCTTTTCAAACATAATTTTCAAGTTTATAAATATTTTTTTTCTAATTTTCTGCTTATAACAAATCAAAAACTATTGATCAACAACGGTAGTGATTGGTGTCAGGTACGATTACAAAAAATATGGTGTCCAGGTTAACAGGGGCTTTATTTACTAAGTAACTGCCTATTTATCCTATTTTGTTAAGAAATAGCTATTTTCTTTACTCGTATGGACGCCTTACAAAAATGTATTTCAATTCTCATCATATCCATGAACAAACAATCTGCTTGTAAAATTTCAGATAAATTGGTTCACGGGGACCTCCAATCGTATCCGGTTATTGAGCAGAGGTTATTTGCGTGGTTTTCTTGAAAAAAACTTCGTATATAACAAGGCCAGAAAGGAAAAATTGTACCTCCAACCGATTGATCATGAACATGCTATCAGAGAATAGCCTTTATAGAACATTTGTAACTCTCACTTGGCTCCTACGGTCATGGACGTCCACAGGGAGAGGCAAGGGGGGTGCTTGCCCCCCCCCCCCCTTGGATGTCAGGAAAAAAAAATGTGTTTTACGTATAGTTTCAATTTGTAACCAAATAACTAAAGAAAATTGATTTCAAAGTGTCAAAAAACTAAAACATGCCCTGCGGGGCAGGTTAAGGGCATTCCAGTGATACCACGGGACCAGTGAAATTACGAATAAATAACGAAATAAATTTATTGACGCTCGACCTCTACACTCAGAGGGGTGGGCGGGTATTTTCCTCATTCAAGATGTGTTTCTGCAACTCACGTGACTTTCCCCCCCTCCACTGCTAGCTTTTAAAACGAATAATAGTCGAATTTCTGTTTTGAGACGCTCACACGCAGTCAAGAACTGCCACTGAAAGCACTAGAATGACTCTTTGCTCCGCATTTATAGTTTGTTAACGCGACACGACATATGATACGTTTTCATACCCCCCCCCTTCCACTAGACTCGAGATTATGAATGAGACAGGCTGGGCATGAGAATGAATGACGTCAGTGTTTTGACTTTTGAGCACGTACAAAATGTTGCCAGTTCTTCAGTAGAGAATTTCATACTAAGATCAAACATATAAACATTTGCATCTTGAATCTTCTCTGAAGCTTATTATTTTTCCAATCAAATCAAGATTCCAAATAAGAAATTAAATTTTGCTAAAATATGAACCCAAATAATACTTAGCTCGCAAAAGACGAAGAAGTCCAATATGGGGGCATTTATTAAATCCAGGATTTATCGTCGATTTGTTTTATTAAGATAAAATTGTGCACAATTTACGTTGTACTATAATTACCCTCTGGTTATGCTTCACTAATTAAAGGATTGAAAGTCAAATAACACCGCAAATAACATAAAAACATTGTCTTATTTGAAAAATAATATATATTCATTATGATTATGACGTCGGTACCAACACAATTAAATATAATACCAATCACACCTGTTCTTAGCTGTAATTAGTATTCATGTCAAGAAAATATTTGCTTATTATTATGTCTCCTCAGTCCCAATCTCAGTATGAACTTAGTCAAAGAGAAAAATCACAGCTATTTTCATGCGACGGAAAAGATCCCGAGCAAGGAATCTCAATGGTCCCGCGCGATCCCATTCTCGTCGCCGCGAGATAAGAATTCATGAATCCGGTAAACATTTTCAGGTTCACAACACATTTTTTTGTACCTATTTTATTGTCTCATAAAACCAAACCAAAATGTGACTGTCCTCAACATATTTACGGCGGGTTTCATTTCAAAATAGCTGACTGAAGCAGTGATGATTTCAGACATTTTTACAAGAGGGGGCAAACCAAATTTTAGGGTGGGCACAACAACTTATACCAATAGGCAATACTTATAAGCATAACTCTCTGAAATTATAAAAATTTACAAACATTTCCATATTCACAAGACTGGCACAAACTGACACAATAGACACATAGACACAAACTGGCAATTATTTTAATTTCAGTATTTATTTTTTTCCTAATTAAATAATAAGGACATTAAATTGTAACATAGTGTAGTCACAAATTATAATAATTTCGGATGTGCACAAAAAATACCGAATTTTTATAGTCATCCGTCTTCTCTGTGATGCGCTTAAATGGAGTTTTCACAAAAAGTGTGCTCACCAAAAGCGAATCAACTCTAATTAGAGCAAATTGATCGAACTCAATTAAATAGCATAAAATAGCCCGATTATGCCCGGTGTGACTTGACTAGGTGACATTGCCGTGAGTCTTCAGGTTCAACTACAAATAATTGTTATATACCCAAATCTGGACCGCTTTAATCCAGGCCCTCCAGCAACCTTAATACTTTGTTGTCATGGCAACAGGTATACAAATTGTGATGTCATGGCAATTTTTCCTGTTTTAGAATTACCGGGTGGAGCAAAATAAATCCCCCTGATTGAGAGGTCACTATATCGAAACTATTATAGATATGATTCTGAAATGTGTGCACATATTAGAAAACATACCGTAATTTAATATGTACAAGTTTCAAAAACATTACCATTGTAGGAAAAAGTTACAGCTGTTCAAATTTGGTTGTCAAAAAATTGATTATACGGAGCTCAAATAGCGCGCGTCCAAAAAACTTCCAATGACCGGGACGCCGTTTCTTCAAAACTACGTACGATATCAAGCTGAAAATTTCAAATTATATTGAAAATAATATGTTGAGATCGATTGTGTAAAAATGTCAATCAATTTGAATGAATGGAACGAAAATTATGGAATCCTGAAGTTGAGCGCAAAATCAGAATTAGTAGATTATTTCTAAACTTTTATTACCACGTTATAAAAGTGATTTTTTCCCCCACTATTCTGGGGGTAGACGATATTGGCATAAACACAAGGGGTTAAGTTATGTATAATATTCACCACATACTCATTCGTACATAATTTGGGGGACAGACAGGGGCGGATTACCCATTAGGCTACTTAGGCTATAGCCTAGGGGCGCCATCTTCCAAAGGGCGCCGCGGCGTCAAATAAATGCCAAATGATAAATATATTAAATCATAAGCAATCTATCAACGCGAAGTGTTATGAAAATGTGGTATAACTTGTGTCAAGACAATAATTACTGTATAGTATTTTTAATAGAATGGGGGGATATGGAGATTTTCCCCCACAGGGGTAGGGTTCCTAACTTGAAGTTTATTGCTATGATTTAGATAGAAAAAGACGCTATTTCCTCGCCCCAGATTCAATCCAAAAGTGAATAAATTCTAAAAAAAGCCCTGCTGGGCGTCTAACTCCTTCTTCATTCTCGCGGGTTAGACATCCGATTTTACATTTCTGTGATTATACAGCGTCGTTCAGTGATTTTCAGAGAAAAGAGAACAGAAATAGACAGGGTGCAATTGTTTCCTTTGGGGGGGGGGGGGGGGGGGGGGCGCCTCATGTGAATTAGCCTAGGGGCGCCAAACAGTTTAATCCACCCCTGGGGACAGAGGGGGTCAAATTTTGATTACTAGGAAAACGCTCTGAGTAACGCGTTGATGAGCGAGCACGGATACGCGCAACACCTCGAACCGAAATTCTGTCTATCGAAAATATCATTAAAAGCCAATAATTCTTGAATTTCGTCAGACTTGAATAAAAATCTTTTAATATTAATAAAATGTTGGTCCCAATAACCATGCAAAGTTTTATGTTGATCGATTGAACCTTTATGATTGAACTGTTCCTTGTTAATATTCAAAAATCACAGGATCTCTTTAAAAAAATATACCTGGGACCACTCATATGATATTGGTGTGTGTACTCAATATTAGATCGATCAGTTTCATACGTTTGAAAGTTTCTACTCTAACAACCTTGGAACTATGAAGATTCGAAGCAGCCGTGATCAACATTTTCGAGAAATTTGACAGCCAACACGCAAAATGTCCGTAAATTGTCAATAATATTTGGATTTTAACACAAATTAGTCTGAAAATCGTAAAAAATACAGATAATGTTGGTTCCAATGACCATGCAAACTTTTAAGTTGATCGCTCAAACGGTTATAGTTTAAATTTCAAAATCACACGAAAGATTTTTTTAAATTTTAACCAATGGGAGAATTGGGCTGAAACTTTGTAAGATTGGGGACAATGTTGGTCGTAATGACTTGTCAAAATTTCAAATTGATTGGACCAACCTATCGAAAGATAATTTTTTTTAAATTTGAACCAATCGGGGGATTTTAAAAAATTAGGGTCTGCAAATCTCATATTTGGTCTGAACATGTGTGCAAAATTTCAGCTCGATCGAATAAACGGTGCAACCTGTATACGAGCAGACGACAGACAAACAAAAAAAAAAAAAAAAAAAAAAAAACAGAGGTCCGTGCCAAAAGAGCCAAAAGGAGACGCTAGCTTCGCTCGCTCAATCAATATTAGAATAAAAATGGCGGAGTTGGTGATAGGAACTCAAAACTTTCACAAAATAATCTTTAAAATCATCTAAAATATTAAGTCTTTGGGCATGAAATGTTTTTCAATATTTTTGGGGGGAGAGAGGAGGGTTGATGATATTTTTAAATATTGACATTAACACAAGGAGTTAGATGATAAACTTGTTATACTTTTATAAAACTTTGTAAAACTTGTAATGTAAAACTTGTTAACTCAACAAATATGCTATGAATTTTCAAAATGCAATAAGTCCATCACATTTTAATTTTTATTGAGAAATCTAATGGACAGATTAATATTTCCATTTGTTGGATAATTGACTGGGGTACCTATATAGCTGATTAATAACAACGCATAAGTTGATGCCTATCTGTGAATAATTTCAATAAAACGTTTTTTTTTCAAATGTCTCAAATCTGTGTCAATGGGACTTATTGCGTTTTGAAAATCTCCACAATTTGTGTTCAAATCGCGTAAATGCACTTAATTCTATAAATTGAAAAAATCAAATTGATCGGACTTACCAATCAAAAGATTTTTTTAAAATTCAAACCATTCAACGGATTTCAAAAAAATTAAGGTCTGCGAACACTTGAGGTGGTCTTTACATGTATGGAAAGTGTCAGCTTGATCGGAGAATTGATGTGACCTGTATATATTGCCAACAATGTGAAAAAGATCTGTGCCAAAAGAGTCCAAATGAGTCGCTCGCTTCGCTCGGTCAATGATTACTTGCAAATGGGATACAAATGCACCATCAAAGCGTACTATTTGCAAGATGTTTAAAAAATTGAAATTGAATTGAAAATAAAACTACGCCTTACCATCTTTTCTTAAACACATTCTCCCAAAATTTGGACTCTCATTAGGTATACTAGGAAAAATCTCAGTGTAACGCGTTGATGAGCGAGTACAGAACATGCAACATCCCCAGCTAAATACGATACACGATTCGACACAATACGATTTTCTTTGCAACCTTCCAAACTCCATATAAACACTCGGGATGAATAACAGCTTCATGGTGTCGTGACTGGACCTACGTAATTTTTTCTTGAAATCTCTTTTGACAATAGTGGAGTAAAGATGTCTAAAATTAGTGCATTTGTGATACCTTTCGTGAAAATTGGTACCCTTACTAAATCGAGTATGAGGAATCCAAAAATCAATGGCACCAACCTGAGAAATTAATACTTTCTGCGTAATTAGCATAATTAGCATAATTAATAAACATAGATAAAATAATATAAAATTTTATAATATGGTCTTTATGTGTATCCATCAAAAGCTCGTCATGTCAACAATCCATATAAATCATAAAAATTTCAATTTTTTCATTCACATAATAATTAATCGTATAATTAGTTATTTTTTAAAAATCGTTATTCAGCAAAAAGCTTAAAATGACCCTCTCCGATTTTGAAAAAACTTGGTAGGATTGGTCACAAGCCCAAAGAAAACCATACGTATTTTTTGGTTTGTCCATTTATTGAGTACTTTTGGATTTCCAGGCCCTCAAAAATCGAAAAATCGAATTTTTATCAAAATTTTGTGTTTAGTTCCTAATTAGCATAATTAATAAAATTAATTATGCTAATTAGTTAAAGATAGATAATTAATTATAATTAATTATGCTAATTAGGAACTTAACACAAAATTTTGATCAAAATTCGATTTTTCGATTTTTGAGGGCCTGGAAATCCAAAAGTACTCAAAAAATGGACAAACCAAAAAACACGTATGTTTTAATTTGGGATTGTGACCAATTAATTAATAATTAATTATGCTAATTAGGAACTAAACACAAAATTTTCATCAAATTCGATTTTTCGATTTTTGAGGGCCTGGAAATCCAAAAGTACTCAATAAATGGACAAACCAAAAAATACGTATGTTTTACTTTGGGCTTGTGACCAATCCTACCAAGTTTTATCAAAATCTGAGGGGGTCATTTAAGCTTTTTGTTGAATGGCGATTTTTATAAAATAATTAATTATGCGGTTAATTATTATGTGAATGAAAAAAATTAATTTTTTATGATTTATATGGATTGTAGACATGACGAGCTTTCGATGGATACCCATAAAGACCATATTATAAAATTATATATTATTTTATCCATGTTTATTAATTATGCTACTTATGCTAATTACGCAGAGAGTATTAAATTCTCAGGTTGGTGCCATTGAATTTTGGATTCCTCATACTTGAATTAGTAAGGGTACAAATTTTCACAAAAGGTATCATAAACGCACTAATTTGCCATTATATAAGACATCTTGACTCCCCTACAACCCATACTAAAGTTTTAAATTGACAATAAATATTTGACTGATTGGGCTGAAAACGTGTATAAAACTGTGTTTTATGTAACTTCTTTAAATTATGGAAGCCTATTCTATAAAGAAGTAATGCAAGTTATTTATTTTACCTCCCAAAATACCAAGAAGTCCAATTTGGGATAATTTATCAAACACTCGTCCATTTGATTTATAAGCCGATATTTTACAAAATATAGTATGTGTTCCTAAGAATTATTCTCTCCTTATTCTTAATAATACAAACTAATAGGATTGTAAAAAATAATTGTCTTTTTTAAGAACTGTAGGTACCAACATACAAAAATAGACCCTTTTCACACGATTCAATAATTATACACATAATAATTAATTTTCATTTCAACAATATATTACTTTATAGTCTATGCCACAGTCAACCCAGTCTCAATAAGAATTCAGTCAGTCAAAGAGAAAACGAGCATTTTCTTATGCGAGTGCCGTCGGAAAGTTTCGCGCTAATAGCTGGGTTGATTCTCTGCCAGAGCATGAAGTATTCTTCCCCTCAACTTATTTTGACTTATTAGGTACATACATGTTTCAGTATCTTACTCTCTCGTAAAACCAAAACTAAAATGTTAATGTCCTCAACTTATTTAGAGGTTTTATTTCATAATATAGATAGCTGACAGAAGTTTAAAATTGTATTACCTGCAGAATGTGGAAACAACTAATTGTAGTTTTTCGGGTACTACTTACAACACGACACACGATACATTCTTCATCTAAAAAATATGAGCTCGCTTCCTTGCGTTGCAATCACATCTCTTTGCATTCGGGACCATTTTTTCACTCATGTGATATAGGATAAATATATATACAATATACTGATAAATTACAGATCATTGAAACAGTAATATTCAGGAAAAAATAGAACGAAACTTTTGGAGGCGAAAAGGGTCTAACGTTATAGAACCACTTTCTTAATGAGGAAAAACGTTCTCACAGCTTTGAATGTAGTAGTTTGGCAAATTCCGATTTTTTTATTTATTTATTATAAGTTTGAAAAATCATAATATGTTTACTAATAGTCAACTTGTATTGCACCTGTCGAAACGTAGCCATAAATAAATAATTTTCAACAACTATAATATGTTCGAAAGGTTTTACTATGGAGAAATAATTATCTGTTGCATTGAGTACATAATGTTCATATTCCATGTATCAAAGAAACGTATTGTTCGACTGTTGTGACAAATTTGGCAACTCAGCTCTTGCTCTCGCACTCCTCGTAGCGATAAACAATCGGAAACTGACATCTGATACCCAGCCGGCTGGGAAAAGTGGGTGGAGTGTGTAGCTTCGCAGAACTCCGCTCTTTTGATTGCAGCACAAACAGGGATCAAAGAATTAAAATATTTGAGATTGTAACACTGGCAAAGGCTAGGTTAGAGAAGGCCAAAGGTACAACCAGTACTTCCACAATTTTCACTCTACATACATGCAAGTGAGCTCATTCTCTTCGTAATGAATATGCGAAGAAAGTAAAACAACGCATGTGTCAATAACTTCATTAGTACTTTTGCCACAGTCACCACTATATGAGGGTTCCATCGATACAAAATCCGGTATGTTACAATGTTGTTCTAGAACAATTGCAATAAAAATCAGACAAAAGGACTCTTTTACTTTCTTGGGACACATATTACGATTATTCATGCCAAGTTTCAGCTTTCTATGACCAACGGTTCTTCACTTCTGATGTTCCCTATGAATTGTTTTTAAAAATCAAAAACGTCCCGGATTTAATTTTGACCTTCCAAAATTAGTTAATTTCGCTTTATATCGCTCCCTACTAACACATTCTCATAATATTTGCCCAAAAATTAATATCTCATACTCCCCTGGAATCCCCTTAAACAAGTCTCCCACCACCCTAAAGTGCCAAATTTAAAAAATATTGAATATTTCAACAAAATACACCTCATAGCGTCTCAAAATTGATTTCAAAGTGTCCAAAAACCAAAAAACGCCCTGCGGGGCAGGGTGCCCCCCCCCCCCCCCCACACGCCCGTTAACCCTTAAAATATTGTTTTCCTTGCCTTGCCCCCACCTGGTAGAAATCCTGCGGACGCCCATGCCTACGGTCGAGCACTATAATACCACCTTTTGCTTTTTCAGATCACCAAGGCGGCTTACTATCTCCACGTCTATCTCATCAAAGTGTTCCTCGGACAGAAACTGCTGGTGAAATAAAACAGCGCCGAGTTGCAATCTACATTCTCTACATTCTCTACATTCTCTCTCAACACACTTACCTATAATGAATGAACTTTTCATTCAAACGCAATATGTTTTACTTTTAATTGAAGGGTGATTATAGTAATCATGATGTAGCTTCAATTCATAATTTAGACATAACGCCGCGCCATTCAATTTTGAACGGATATCTCGTTGTCACGGTTTGAAATAGCTGTCAATAAGTTTTTATTATATTGATGTTGAATATGTTAATTACATTTTGACCTCTTCCGAGGAAATTGGTACATTCTATACGACACTTTTATTTTAGTATAAGTACAGTTCTAAGAAATTAGAATACCTACACACTAGATATAAATGATGATATAGTCATGGACCTTTGCAATTAGGGTCTATAGAAAAAAATACTATCTATTATGGGGAAGATATGTTAGCTATGCGTTGCTATGGCAGGAAGCCAACATTGAAATGTCGGTCATGGATGTAATTTTCATTTTAGATGCTATGCTATTTGGTATAAATGGTAGTATAACTAGTACTATTAAGAGTCGACAGTACTCGTAGAAAATTTCGTTTCCGATGCAAAAAAATCCTAGAAATGCATAAAAATGCATTAGCTCTGGGTTGTACGAGAAATTTGTGACATTTAATCGTGTGTTGCATGTAATACTGCTGTGAAGTAATATTAATTCAAAAATTGAAAACCACAAAAATCTATAAAAAAGCGGCCCCTACTTTATTCTTCGTGGCTTGAGTCTTGACCGATTGTCTCCAAATTTTTACAGCACAGAGATAAAGAGTAAATCTATTCCTCTAGTGCTTCAAAAAAAAAAAAATGTTTTTACTCGTGTTGAGGAGGTGCCAATATGAGCAATATATGGGTCCTTCTGGCACCTCTGCCCTGAAAATACTTAACAAAAAATAATACTTTTGGCGTACTAGAGGCACAGATTTATTATTTATCTATAATCTGTGAAATTTTGAAGACAATCGGTAAAGCCGTCTAGAAAAAAGTAGGGGCCGCCTTTTTGTGCTTCATAAAACATGGATTTCATCAAGTATCGTAGACTCTTAAGTAACAGTTTTAATTGTATTTCAGCCGCACATTTAAATGTATCAAGTAAATACACCTTTCAATATGAAATTATATATTTCCAATCGTATGAGGTTTCAGCTATTCATTCCAATTCTACTCCAACCCCACTTTATAGGTTACACTCTTTAGGTTACACACAGTAGGTTACACTCGATATAGGTTACGCACAGTAGTTACTAGTTAGTAATGTAGCAGAACATTTTTAATATTTAATGAAATCTTTTCGATGCCCATTGATTCGTTAATTAAAATACATATCTCTTGATTCTACATTCTCTCTACATTCTACATTTCGATGATTCCCACCGCATCAGACAATTTAGGACACTTCTGTTGGAACTAATCTACGCAGAAAGGATTCCTGAATACCTATCAGTTATAATGATTTTACTATAGGTACACTCGGCCAAACAAAACTTGAACGTTGACCAAATTTGAATGACTGCTGGTCATGTCCCATAACCAATCAAAGCTTGTTATTATCATTGAAATGTGAGGTCACCTACTAGAGAGAGACAATGAGATCGCTTAGATTGACTTCTGATGGTGCGATCTTACATTTATCAACCTATCAGATTTATTGAACGTTCAAGTTTTGTTTGGCCAAGTGTACCTTCTAAAATCAAAATCGGAATCCGACAAACAGTCAAGAGCAACCAAGTTTACTAAGTAAGATAAAAAGCACTTGCATAATACAAACTTGAAACAACTAGATTATAATTATCCACGCAGGTAATGCGCTCGTTCTTCAACTTTCCAATATTATAAACAAAAGTCACTGCTAATTGAACTTATTGACTTATTGAGCGAGCGAAGCGAGCGTCTTCTTTTGGCTCATTTAGCACGGGACCTCTGTTTTTTTTTGTGATTATTCAGATCTTAGTTCACGATAAATTATAAACAAGACAATTCATTGAACTTGCACGTGAACTTGTACGGTAGTTTCAAACTACCTGAAGAAGTCCTGTGATACAGGACGAAATATTGTTTTATCTAATAAATAATAAATAAGTTTACGTACAAGTTCAAAGAATTGTCTTGTTTACTGTTTTTTTTTGTTTTTTTTTTCTGTTACTTACGATATACAGGTCAGAGTTTTTCTTCGATTGAGCTGAAATTTTGCGCACGTGTTCGGACATTCTCTGGGCGTTGCAGACCCTAATGTTTTTGAAATTTACTGATTGGTTAAAATTTAAATAAACATCTCCTGATAGGCTGTAAAATTAAAATGGTCTTCGATAAATGTGATCAAACTCAGATTTTGCATGGTCAGTAAGACCAACATTGTCTCTTATTTTACAATGTTTCATCCTAATCAGCTCAGAACTTATGAACTTATTGACAATTTTAATGGACCAATGGTGATGGGAGGAGTCAATGTAGAATAATAGTTCTCTTTACTCACACTAGAGCAGCACTGTCCATATAATGGGAGAAAGAGCCAATCAAATGTGTGGAAGAAAGACAGTTGAAGTTCAAAGTGGATCCATTTGCTATTTCATTACTATTGATTGCTGTGCTGTCACAGCCTTCTTGACGGTCACGGCCCACATCCTTCTGTCATCTGTTTTATTCGTGACGTCACATAGCAAGATAATGACTAGTGGTCCATTGCTGTCAGTTATGAAGTATCAAATGAATGTTTTCCAGTGCCAATTGAATTGAATCTGGTTTGCTTTATGTACTATTAGGGTGATTAGATGCCATTTTCAAGTTTCGATGAAAAGCATAATATACTTTTATGTTGATTATATGACAAGTGGCTCATATTATTTCAATTCAATATGGATGTATATTATGTTTTATGCGTAGTGTACGCATTTCATGTTGGAGAATTTGCACGTACCCGTGCTTGCTCATCAACGCGTTGTTCTGAGCGTTTTCCTAGTAATATTGATATGATCTCTAGCTTAAGTACTGAAGATTTGCCGCATTACAACTTAATTGAAAATAACTATCTAACTAAAAAGTGTGAATATTACAACTTCATTCCATGTATAGTTCCATGGACTGCACGGAACGGAGAGAAAGGAGAGAGAGAGAATTATAGTACAGATAACGCCGAGAACGTTTCCTCCGATTATTGTGTCGCAATTTTTGAACAGGAAGTTATTTCGTATCTTAAAATCTGTTGTGCTGATTTGGGACAATGAACTATAGAATCGATTCTAAAATTCCAAGCGTCCCATCAACCTCGTAGTTTTTAGGAAGATTTAGTGACTGATTTCCAAATGAAATACTCCCTTTGAACAATTCTGATATTTTTATGCTGTACAAAAACAAAAACTTGTAAAAAAAACTGCCAAGCACCTTCCCGCCTTAAAGGATTGAGATCTAAAAGAAGGGCCAAGCAATAATAATGTATTGTTGAAACTTTTTCGCACTTAAAATTAGTAAAATCATTTCGCCCAGTTACTGCCGCCAAGCACAACACTATAAACCTAACGTTGTGCCCAAATTCGAAGTAAAAAATCTATGTGAACCATTATTGTTAACTTAAAAACAAAATTATAAAAATTAAAAGCGATAAATACAAATTATTCAAAATGTATTTATAAACAAAATATATGTTTTTCATTAATTTAAAACACAACTTAAAAAAAATTAAAATCAAAATTAAAAAAATTAAAAATAAAGCTGGGCGCATTGTGTCAAGAAGAAGGCAACACAAGAAAGAAGAGGACGATAAAGGAGCCGAAGAAAGACAGGAAGTAAAAAGAAGATGGAAGAAGTCTACATGGTCGGTGCAAATTCAAAGCCTCGCTGCAGAACAGTGCGACGTTAAGCCCCAGACAAAAATAAAAAATAAAAAAATAAAAAATGAAACGATTGTGACGGGGATCGAACCCGTCAACGCCGTGTTCGAAGCTACATGCCTTATGTGAATGAGCCACTACATCACACAGAAATCAAAGCATCCTCTGTAGTATATCAAAGAAGAAGTGCGGAACGTAAAACGACCTCCGCGTGATCCCTAGGGCCCTGATATCTTCACTGTTCACGATGGCAACCGGCGTGCCGCGATGGCTATGTTTTGGTCTATTTATGTTCACAGCATCCCATAGACCTCTCATTTGAATATTTATCGACGAAGGTATCATCACTTAAACAAATTAAAATATAATAATATGAAAAAAAAAGTTTTTCAGTTTCCCCGGGAATCGAACACGGTGGACCTGCGTCGAAGCAAGCTGCCTTAGATAACTGTGCTATATTCATAGGTTGCATGTGATGTCATCTCATTGTTGCCGTCGCCATCTTAATGGCACGCAGGATAGCTGTGATTCTCTGCTTTTTTTGACGATATTTTATAGTTAATGAGTACCTGGGAAATTGTATAGGCTCCGGAAATTACTTTAGTACGAAGAGAAATCACTCACATTACAAAAATACATCGGTTTGCCTCAATAAAGTTTTATAAATCTGACCCGTCAACGTGCCAACGCAATGGGTGGACAATTCAATAATTTAGCATTGCTGATATAAAACAAAAGAAGTTCGTGCAAGCTATGAATAGGCCGACGGGCAGCGAAGTTGCTGTGTTGATAGATATGGAGGAAGAGCGGAACGCTAAATATTGATAATTTTCCACTTCCGGTTTGAAATTTTTGTTTTTTCTTGAAGTGGAGTGTCTAGCAATACATTGTCTTTAATGTTGCCAAATTTCAAAACTCTCGATGAACCAGTTTGACTTTAAAATATTTAAAATTTAAAATTGTAATTACTTCACTTCCGATCAAAATTTTCCAGATTTTCTTTCAAAGGTTCGTGTTATAATTATGTTTCTATGTCTCTGCCAAATTTCAACTCTCCAGATCAAACCGTGCAATCTGTGGAGAGGGGCAAGCAAATCGACCGTGGTAACCTAACTAACTAACTAACTAACTAACTGACTAACTAACTAACTAACTAGCATGGAAGTCAATTCTTGCATGTTTGAGGCCCAAATTTGGGGAAGCGGAATAGCGCCTAATGGAATAACGCCTAATTTGGAATAATGTCTAAAATACCGTTAGATGTTATTACAATGGAATAACGTCTAAAGAGTTTTAGGCGTTATTCCACATGAAATTGTCAATTTAAAATTAGATGTTGTTCCACTGGCATAACGTCTAAAATAAATTTAGAGATTATTCCAGTGGAATAAGCACTAATATGAAATTAGACGTTGTTCCTATGGAATAACGCCTAAAATAAAATTAGACTTTAATCAAGGTCAAAAAGATGATTAGGTTCGCGAATAATGTAATACCGCCTAATTTGGAATAATGTCTAAAATGCCGTTAGATGTTATTCCGATGGAATAACGTATAAAGTGTTTTAGGCGTTATTCCACATTAAATTGTCGTTTTAAAATTAGATGTTGTTCCACTGGAATAATGACTAAAATAAAATTAGATATTATTCCAATGGAATAACAGCTAAAATGAAATTAGACGTTGTTCCAATGGATTAACATCTAAAATAAAATTAGATGTAGTTCCAGTGGAATAATGCCTAAAACATTATAAGGTATTTTTCTGTTGGAATAACGACTAAAAGGGAATTAGTCGTTGTTCCAATGGAATAACATATAAAATAAAATTAGATGATATTCCAGTGGAATAACGTCTAAATTATTATATGGTATTTCTCTCTTCGAATGACGACTACAAGTTAAATAGTCCTTGTTCCAATGGAATAACGTCTAGATGTAAAATAAAATCAGATGTATTTTGCCACTAGTGCAAAACAAACGTTAAATATTAGCAGTGGTGTAGTCCTAATATTTTGTTGGGTATACGCTATCGTTTCGCGTTTTGTGAATCTCTATGTGAAACCGCACTAAAGCGCGGACGCACTGCTCTGCATGACTCTGAAATTGATATGTCAACGAACCAGGGATACAATCTTTGAATTGTCTTTAAAGTAGTTTTTAGTAGGTGGGTTCACCGGACGTTCCAAACCTGCCAATTTTGCAAAGGTTCCGAATCGCCGTTTCTAACTTTTTATGTATTCATAGTTTGCTCGAGCTTCTTTTGTTTTACATCAACAATGTAAAAACGTATATTTTCGGCAATTTTGGTGTATCTACGTTGTCAAGTCTTCAATTGAAGAGTCTACATTGAAGAGTCTTCATTGAAGACTTGACAGTCTTCAATCGGTTAGTTGAAGATAGTTTGTAAATGTGGGGGAACTTCTTCTGCAGCCTGCAATTGTACAGGTAACAGTATAAATACTGTAAAACAGATCCCAGAAAAAACACTCCGTGTAAAAATGGCAGCCAAGTCTCTTTACTTTAAAAAAATTCAACACCGAAAAGGAGTGATATCAAAAAAGGAGCCAAGTCAATGACATTTCCAAATATTTAATCGTATTTTTGAAATAAAAGAATAAACACCGAGAAATACTTCACAAAAGGACTTGGCGCATCGTTTTTTTAACGACTTCATTCTATCATAAAAGTGGAAAGAAATTTATGTAGGCAACAAGTAGGTAAAATAATAAAAAGTAAATTAATTTTACTTAGTCGTTGGGACCAACATTTTAGCCGTTTTGAAAATTTCCAGATAAATTGATCAATAACTCAGGAGCTAAGACATTTATTCAAAGACATTTCAAAGATTCTTCTTTGACAAATCAGTTTCAGGACCTGTAGAGCAAGAGCAACTGTAGAGGGTGTGTAGCGTGTGCAGCTTACACACGTAGATTATTTCGCATGTAATTGGAAGTCTATAGTTTATCAACGTGTTACACTGAGCGTTTTCCTAGTTTAAATTAAAGCCGATTTCACAGAAAGCGCTTTTTCGCGTTTTTTATTGACCAAACAAAAACACCGAAAATTTTGCCGCACCCATCTCGATTGCATAGGGAGGTTTTTTCAGTACCGCGCGTTGCGAAAATGACGTCACGACCTAGCAGCTAATCACGTGCGACTACGTCATCTATAAAATATGACTATAATATAATGTTAATAATTGCTTACCAATGCATATTATTCCATCTTATCATATCTAATAACACCCAAATTGTTACTACTAGTACTACTTACTAGAAATACTTTCTTTTCAAAATAAACGACAAAATTTGAAATATACATTTAAAAATATGAAATAAATTGTATAAAATCCGGTACACATAAGTGTAATTCTTTGTGGAAGCAGTGCCTGTAAAAAAGTAATTCGTTAGCGTATAAATAAGGCACAAAGAAAATACTTTAAATGTATCCAGAATCATCAGAATAATATAAAATAGTGTCACGTTGATATTGAGTTTCATTATTATGTCATAAAGGAAGGAAGACAGTAGAATGCGTATTTATTACGTTTTAATATTGAGCGGGAATAGGGGGGGGGGGGGGGGGGGGGATAGCAAGATTAGGCCCTTGTATAACATAAAATATCTAACGTTGTTAAATATGCATTTTGGTGGAATGGGGAAAATGCAATGCAACCCCCCCCCCCCCCCATCCACCCTCCCACCTACAACGTACTATACTACGTTTCTCAACAGTCTCGATTTTTTATAAAAAAAATATTAAAAAAAAGATTAAAAACTTATTTTTTTCTTAGCCGACCTTCCCACAATCCCGTTGAAATCTGCTTTCCCATTTCCCCTTCTTCTGTTATTACCCATTTTATGTACCTATGTTATTTATTGACTGAACTTTTTTTTGTTCAGAGTTTTACTCGATGGGTCAATTTAGACGTTGATTGTCGCGGTGGCCAAAAGTCTGAGATAAAGCTTGTTTGCTTGGTTGGATTAGAGTGACTGGTTTAGTGCAGTTGCAAATACATTTGATATTCAAAGCCCAGAAAATCTAGGCTTATTATTAGACATAGAAGGACAGGTAGGTGGACTACCCTAATGAAATAAACCTTCATTTCATCCCCACCGCGATTTAGGTGGCTGCAACATCGAAATCACAGTGGAGAATGTGACTGATTTTCCAAATAATAAACCCCAGCCATGACTTGATGCAATCATTGCATTCAATTACGTCATAAGTACGATAGGAAATAATTGATTGAATGTTTCTTTTCACATTATTTAAAACGTCATTGTGAGGTCCACAGCTATTACAATCTGAATATTTAAATTTATCATTACAATAAAATAATATGCTGCCGTACAAAATGCATTCAAGCATTGTGGTTGGCGGAAAATAAAAAAGGGGAAAAAAAACGGAAAAGAAACCACGGAAAAATACCCCAGGAAAATAAAACCCTGGAAATAAAACCCCCGCTGTAATAAGAAGGTAATATGAAATATGAAGGTCGTGAAGGTAAATTTTCACTTTCATTGCCAATTTACTTAAATCTGGACTTACCTACTTAACATATTACTACGGTGGGTGGCTTGGAGCAAAATATAGAATAGCAACTTTATTGCGAAATGGCTTAAAATATCTAGATAATAAAATAATCACAAGCTTTGTTATGTTAAAAATAACTTGGTACTACATGAAAGACAATGCAGAAATTATATTTTTTTAAGGATGAACCAGCGCCAGGTCATCTACCAACAATTTTTTTCAAATCAATTTTATTTTGTTCCTTATAGTATTATCTACAATATAAGATAAAAAAATGTGTACCTTACAGACCTAACTTTTGTGTACAACGTTTTCAAAGTTCGAGATTTTTACATGGCTCTTATGGGGGAACGAAATTATTTCCTACATTATTCTAAATTTTTTTAATCCGCACCAACAATTTCAACAGAAAACTAATGATATATTCTTCGACTAATACTGAATGCATTGAAAACTTAAAATACTCTTGTCATCGACTTCATTTCTGAGATAATGCATGGCCTTTAAATGTTTGAAAATCTTGATATAATTATGGCCAACTTAACTAGTAAAAACCACTGCTGTATTCTTAACAAAATTATTTACCGAAAAACGTTGTTAAAAAAATCCTCATCACCTCATATCGTATTATTCTCCACATAATACATTATAAAACTATGATTTAAAGTTTAAACATGCGTTTTCTGAATTTTAGGCCTAAAATGTGTTGTTGTTCTTTTAAATAGAAAGAGAATGTTTGAAATGGTGGAAGAATGAGGAAGATGGACAAGAAATAATTCCACGTTTCTGTAATTTTTCAATTTGGAAGGGTTATAAATAATATAAGTATATTTTATAAAGCTATATTAATTATTAATTTGTTTTCATTGTAACATTATAACTCCATGAAGTAACTCAACTCTTCAAACTATCAATAACTGACAGTTATCAAATATCAGGTGAAAAATGAAATCCAAATAAATTCAAATCAAACGCAAGAAATAAGCGAATTGCAAGATATTTTTGATAAAATAGGAATCGATGCACTGAAAACATAACAGAACGGCTGTAGGAAGTGCTTGCATGTTGCACCATACGAAGCATGGGTTTTATTTCCGGGGGTTTTATTTCCAGGGGTATTTTTTCCAGGGTTTATTTTCCGGGGGGTTTTCCCGTTTTTTTTCAGTGATTCAAGTATTGATAACATTTTTCCCTCTTATTGAGCGAGCGAAGCGAGCGTCTCCTTTTGGCTTCTTTTGGCACGGACATCTGTTTTTTTCTTGTGTGTTTTTTTTTCTGTTACTGGAGCAATACAGGTCACAGTTTTTATCCGACCGATCTGAAATTTGCACACATGTTCGGACCATCTCTGGGCTTTGCTGTATAGTTTTTTTTTTGAAATCCGATGATTGGTTAACCAAAATTTTGAGTTTTGAAAAAATTAACTTCCGATAACTTCCGAATTGAACGTTCGATCAATTTGAAATTTTGCTAAGTCATTGCGACCTACATTGTCTCAAATATTACAAAGTTTCAACCAAATTCTGTAATTGGTTAAAATTTAAAAAAAAATCCGATTTTCCACTGTCCAACTACTATCAACCCCTTCCCCTCTACCCCTCTATTGCCAACTCTACCGGGCCCAGCGCAGCGCCTACTAAGTGACGACAAAACCCCCTTCCCCTACCCCTCTATTATTAGCATGTAGCCTGAAGGAACGACTAGCGCCGGAAGTGCACCTTCAAGCAACTAATTCGCGTCCTGTTTCTTTTAGAGAGCAGACATTGCTGCAGATTTTTCGCTACAGTGATGTCACCAATTCATTAAGCTTGGTCTCCGATTGTGTAATTTTTTCCCGCAATTGAACCCATTAATTGACTATAGTTTTATTTCACTGGCAATGTTCTATTGCGTGGATTTAGTACGCAATTGAACCTATTATGTTTTCTGTATATTACGATATTCCGGTTGGAGATGTTGCGCGTTTGGGTGCTCGCTCATCAACCCGTTACAGGGGTATTTTTTCCAGGGTTTATTTTCCGGGGGGTTTTTCCGTTTTTTTTTCAGTGATTCAAGTATTGATAACATTTTTCCCTCTTATAATAAAATCACATTTCTATTTCTGTAACAATGTATCTTGTAAATGTGTTGGTCTCGTAGAAGTAAAAATATCTTCACTGATCATGACGTCACCTCTGCCACATTGTTTGTAAGTACCGAATTGTTATCTCGGAAGCATCGACGGTCCCAAGTCAGGTACAAAGAATTAGAAAATACATGATGAAATATATCCAGAATTATCAGAATAAAAAGTGTCACGTTGATATTGAGTTTCATTATTATGACATAGAGGAATTGACAGTATAGTATCAATTGTATCAATAAGAAATGACTTTTGATCAATAAATATTTCTTAATTGAATGAATGTGATTATGAACGGATGTAACAGCATAGCTAATATTTTTTGCTAGTCGTATAATGTATAATGTAAGCCAAGTTTTAATGTAATATTGGAAGTGATAAGGAACATTTGTTCTCTGATATTAGTAATATCGTTTGATTCAACCAAGGGGTCATTCCAAGCCAAAGCATCAAATCGATTTTCATGTACGACTCCGATTTTGTTCATGAAGCCGAACGAACGAAACACATGGCTCTTTCAGCTTTTATTCATATTTTCAACGGGGTCCAAGAAACGGGCCCCTCAAAAAGTCATTTTCAGGTGGGCCTTGCTTTTTTAAAACAATTGTTTTTTATAACCGTTAGTGAAAGAGACTTAATTTTTTTTAAGAAATGAAGATCTTAAAATGAATAATTTATTATAATTTTATTTAGACACAAATATTAAATACTACTGTGAATACGGTAGTACTCACGATATCCAACATTTACAAAATTTCCATTTAAGGGTTTTGCCCCTTCCAAAAATATTAATTTCCTTGCAAATGTCATACTATTCTCTAATATGGAAGCTGTTTGAACTTATCTTGCACCATTGTCCCACAATAAAATAATACCTGATTATGATGGACATTTTTAGTGAATCTCTCACTTAGGGATGGTGTTTCAGAGGTAACCTGCGAAATAAAAACGCGCACCCCGACTGGGAATCGAACCCAGATCCTTCGGGTTTCCGGCCCTATGCTTTACCATTAAGCTATCGGGACGCATTCTTAATCAGCAGGTTGGGTTGCCATACAACTCTTGCGAGTTGCAACTCTTGCAACTCATACAACTCTCAACTCTCAACCCAACGTGCTGATTAAGAATGCGTCCCGATAGCTTAATGGTAAAGCATAGGGCCGGTAACCCGAAGGATCTGGGTTCGATTCCCAGTCGGGGTGCGCGTTTTTATTTCGCAGGTTACCTCCAAAACACCATCCCTAAGTGAGAGATTCACTACATTTTCCATCATTATCAAATAATCCACTCGTAGCTCAGAAGTTTGAGCATAGCCATTCGAGAGAGATGTATTCACGTTGTCAAATGAAGTCGAAGTGCTTCAGTCTTCGTGTATAGGTCAGATACTCGGACTCGCAAGAGTTGTATGGCAACCCAACCTGCTGATTAAGAATGCGTCCCGATAGCTTAATGGTTAAAGCATAGGGCCGGTAACCCGAAGGATCTGGGTTCGATTCCCAGTCGGGGTGCGCGTTTTTATTTCGCAGGTTACCTCTGAAAAATAATACCTGTCTGAAAAAGGCAAAAGTGTGCCTCCCCCCCCCCCCCCCCCGCCCAACGCACGGATGCCAAACAAGTTAAAGTGTAATGTGTGTACTTTGGAGATACCCAAAACAGTTTCAAACCTTCCGTGGCAGGGTGGGAAGGGTCTTGTTCGGCTGGCTCATGATCTACTAAATTACAGGTAGTGAAATATAATGCAAAAATCTAGTAATATTTTTTCATTTTACCGCATAACTTCCATACCGTAAAGGTTATCACTCTACAACTTTGCAAAGATGTTAAAAATACAATACGAATACGCATTTTTTTTCAATATCAAAAAATACTTTTTTAATGACAAATTTGTGAATCACCCCCACTCTTTTCATTTTTGTGCCCAAATAAAATTGGAATCAAATTATTCATTTTAAGATCTTCATTTCTAAAAAGAATTAATGACTTTTTGAGGGGCCCGTTTCTCGGACCTCGTTCAAAATATAAAAAACGCTGAAGAGCCATGTGTTTCTTTCGGCTTCCTAACATGTATAGGTACCAAATATGAACAAAATCGGAGTCGTACCCTCATATTTCAACATTTTTTTGATGCCTTGGCGTGGATTCACCCCAAGATTACAAATATAGTTTCATTTCACGATGAGCAATGCAGTCAATTTGATTGTGCATGGTATGATTCCTTCTGTGATTTAAAAAAAATCTATTTGCCGCCGTAAATGGAGGCGTCATCAATGACGTTGGCATGTTGGTAATTAGTACGAGGGGAGTTCCAAAGATGGTGTACGAGCGTTGAAATGTGAGTCATGAGTTCCATGAGTGGGAGGCAGGTATTGCTGCGTATAATGCCCACAGGGGTAACTGAGGTGCGTGAACCAGGCACCCCCCACTCAAGTTAGAGGGATGAAACTTTCCAAATATTTAGTACGGAATTAGTGTGAATTAGTGCGACCAGTTCCAGAATTAGTGCGTCTACCCCTAAAAAGTTATTAAGCAAATTGTGTGGAGGGTGCCAGGTTCACAGCACCCCCCATAAGAGATAAACGGTTCATAACTACTTTATATATATTTAGTGCGGAATTAGTGCGAATTAGTGCGACTAGTTCCAGAATTAGTGCGACTACCCCTAAAAAGTTATTAAGCAAAAGGTGTGGTGGGGTGCCAGGTTCACAGCACCCCCCCCCCCCCCCCCCCCCACAAGAGATAGACGGTTCAAACTTTGCAGATATTTAGTGCGAAATTAGTGCGAATTAGTGCGACTAGTTCCATTAGTGCGACTACCCCCTAAAAAGCTATTAAGAAAAAAGGTGTGAAACTGGGGGGTGCCAAGTAAACAGCTACCCCGGCACCCCCCACACCTTTTTTTACATCTAGACGTTATTCCATTAGAACAACGACTATTTTACTTGTAGTCGTTATTCGAAGAGAGAAATACCATATAATGATTTAGACGTTATTCCACTGGAATATCATCTAATTTTATTTTATATGATATTCCATTGGAACAACGACTAATTCCCTTTTAGTCGCTATTCCAACAGAAAAATACCTTATAATGTTTTAGGCATTATTCCACTGGAACTACATCTAATTTTATTTTAGATGTTAATCCATTGGAACAACGTCTAATTTTATTTTAGCTGTTATTCCATTGGAATAATATCTAATTTTATTTTAGTCATTATTCCAGTGGAACAACATCTAATTTTAAAACGACAATTTAATGTGGAATAACGCCTAAAACACTTTATACGTTATTCCATCGGAATAACATCTAACGGCATTTTAGACATTATTCCAAATTAGGCGGTATTACATTATTCGCGAACCTAATCATCTTTTTGACCTTGATTAAAGTCTAATTTTAATTTAGGCGTTATTCCATAGGAACAACGTCTAATTTCATATTAGTGCTTATTCCACTGGAATAATCTCTAAATTTTATTTTAGACGTTATGCCAGTGGAACAACATCTAATTTTAAATTGACAATTTCATGTGGAATAATGCCTAAAACTCTTTAGACGTTATTCCATTGTAATAACATCTAACGGTATTTTAGACATTATTCCAAATTAGGCGTTATTCCATTAGGCGCTATTCTATCCACCCCCCAAATTTTACCCCGAAGGGTTGATCGCAGCACTTTGATATTTGATTAGGTGTTGTCAGGTGGCTAAATATACCCGATAACCATGGTTTTCAACTTTCATTTCTCACTGCATGTATGCCTGGCGACACCTCGTTTCGACCACTTAAGCCGTTGCGGTATAAGTCTCTGGTAGTAGCTCGCACGTTGTATGAGAGCGGAGCTTGGAAATGATTGTATTAGCTTGTACCTTCTAAAATCAAGATCGAAATCCGACGAACAGTCAAGAAAAGTCAATTTTACAAATTTGAAACAATAGACCACATTTTAAATTATCTAGTTGGCTCTGCTTTTCAAAATATTTCATATGCAGTACCGTGATCCTCATATCTATTAGTGTTTTTCAACAATGGATCATAACACGAATTGATATGAGGATCACGGTACTGCATATGCATTTTTTTGAAAAGCAGAGCTAACTAGATAATTTAAAATGTGGTCTATTAGATTATAACCATGTAATGCGCTCGTTCTTCATCTTCATCTTTCCACTATTATGAAAGTCTTGTTAGTCGATATAAGCAATGAGTTTTGTGACTTCCCGTGTCACTTTCAAATGGTATTTTTACATGAATTTTTAAATAAACAAAAGTCACTGCCAATTCATTCAACTTGTGAATATACAACTTCATTCCATGTAGTTTTGAGTCCTCTTTAACATGGGACTACATTGAACGGAGAAAATGGAGAGCGAGAATTAATATAGATAACTAATTTAAGGAAGAGTATGTTGATACAAGAACTCTGATATATGCAGATGATGTGATGGTATGGGGTGAAACAGAAGAAGAATTGCAAGAAAAGGTAACAAGATGGGAGATGGTTGCTGATAAGTATGGGCTGGAAATAAGCAGAGAGAAGAGTGAAATAATGGTAATGGAGAGGCAAAAGAAGACGAGGTGCTGTATCAAATTGAAAGGAGATGTGTTGGAAGAGAGGGAAGAGTTCAAATATCTGGGTAGCATATTGGTTAGTGATGGAAAGGTGGATAAAGAGATTGAGAGAAGGGTGTCTACTGCAGAAAGATTTTATCAGAGTGTGAGGAAACTGTTGTGGAATGAGGATATGCCACTAAGACGTAAAGTATTACTCTACAAGACGTACTTTCTGCCGATATTAACATACGCATCAGTGACTTGGCCAATGGGATGTAAAGAGGAATTGAAATTGGAAGCGGCAGAAATGAAATTTCTCAGAAGTGTTGCAGGAGTTACAAAATTGGACAAGATAAGGAGTACAAAGATAAGGAAAGATTTGGAAGTGGAAACACTTAGTTTTAAACTGGGGAAGGAAAGGTTGAGATGGTTGGGCGATTGCAAGGGATGGAACAAAGAAGAATTCCAAGAAGGGAGGCAGATCGAGCTGTAACTATAGGAAAGAAAAAGGCTGGGCGACCGAGAACAAAGTGGATGAGTGGAGTGGAAAGGGCTGCGGAAGAAAGAGGAGAAAATTGGAATGTGATTAGAGACGAAAAATGGTGGGAGGATGTGGATAGATGGAAGGAGTTGGTTGAAAAAAGGGAGGATGAAGAAAAGAAAACAGCAATAGAGCTAGAGGAAGAAGAAGACGAAGAGACGGAGATAGAGGAGGGGCGTCGGACCTGGCAAGTCGGCTCCAGACTTAGAAGTAGATGCCCAAGATAGTTGGTGGTTCGCCACCCCATGACCTGACATTGTGTTAGAATCTTGGCTTGATAAAATAAAAACTAATTTTTTATCTATTGCAAAGAATTACTTAAGCGCCGAGAACGATTCCTCCAATTATTGTGTCGCAATTTTTGACCAATTTTCAGACCAGATTTTTTTGACCAGATTTTTGATCATTGGGTTGATTTGGGAAATTGAGCTATAGGTCCAATCGATTCTAAAATTCCAAACGTCCAATCAACGGCGTAGTTTTTAGGAAGATTTCGTGACTGATTTCCAAATGAAATACTCCCTTTGTACAATTCTGATATTTTTATTATCTCTGCGACTTCATAATAAGTGTAGAACTCCGAGGAAAACAATTTCAATAACAACAATAATCAAGATAAACAACAATAAACAACAACACAATAAAATATGTAATTGCCAATTTATAAACACACTCTACCTATGATGCATTACAAACACATATTTTGTCAATAGTTGCAGAGAATGAGTTCATTGCTTCATGAACATACTGAGGCCGTATTCTATAACTCAAATGATTCCGGAATAAGCCGTTGGAATAAGGCCCGCAACAACCTGAGTGCAAGGTAGACCTATCCGAAAAAAGTATTGAAAGATTATAAGGAATTAATTTGGACAATTAATTGAACACTTTAAAATGCAACAAAATATGAAATAAAAGTGACCATGTCTTAATAATGCATTTGTTCCGAAGAATTTTACCAGGAACTAATTGCAAGAGTTTTTAATAGTTCAAACTAAAATTATCTACTATTAGAACATTGGAATTAGAAAATTAGACACTTTAGACACACTTAGAAAATTATCTTGCGTTGATTAGTAGATTTTCTTAGACTAAACACTAGTACGTTTCTGATGAGAACAATTACATTTACGTATAAGATTTATGTACCTACCACATTTAACACCACATTTTACCACATCATTGCATAGTAGTACCTCCAAATGGAACAAATAGGGGAGGGTTGCCTTAGTAGAGCCTGCAAAAATATGAAACGTGATAGAAATGTTCAATCCCCATGATGTGTTGATGTTATAGGAACTCAATGCTTCTTGTCCAGAAGTTTCTGCCCATGTAACACCTTGATGAGATAATTGTGAAGATAGTACGCCATTTTAGTAATCTGAAATAGAAAAATTAAGCAAAATTTTAAATCAAAATATTGATTCCACTAAGGGCCAGGTTTTAATGTTCTTGTAAATTTTAAACAATTGATTAAATAATTGTGAATAAACAAATTTAAACAATATTTTTAAAAAATGTATACAATTGACATCCACAATATTCCTAAAATGACTTGCAAAATTAATTGCTGGTTTTAGTAGAACATTGAAACCCTAATACTGAATCGCAACTGTCAAAACACTTCCAAAACGAATATTTGCCAGCGATATTTGGAAACCGGAAAATATCGCGTGTGTAACCCATGTGTAATTCTGAAATGATCTATTCTTTATATAAAAAAAAAATCGTTAGGGGTACTACGTAAGGAGAGAGCAAAAATGTATCATCTCGTCAAAAAATGGTTGAAATCTAAATATTTACCACTGAATATAACTGATATACAAAATATGGCCAGGCCAACATGTTGATATTCAAAAAGTAAAATAATCGTTCACATTTACGTGTTTACTACTACTACAACTTGTAAACAAATGCTCAATATTAAACCACAACCAAATTAATGTTTGCTTACCTAACTCATGAACTAATACTGCTATACAGGGATAGATAACTGCGCGTTTCATTTGAACTATCCGGTTCACCTTAGCCTTCTAAACATTTCTACTTTCGTTTTCATGCAGTTTTCATGCATGCAGTAATACCCCTTCTACACGCTCACTTTAATATAGTATGTTAGTTAAACATACATTTAAATGACGTCTCACTTTAGCACGTCTACACACTCACTTTATCTATTGACGCACTATCTGGTGACGATTCTGTAATTATTACCTTAATTTGTCGATTCAGTGCAGTGTTATTCTAATGACAGTGAGGAGATTTCACATGAATGGTCCAGTAAAGTTATTTCCAAAATATGTTCCAGCTGTCAGTTCAAGTTGAAAACAAAATCACTCTTGGATGACATAGCCTCACTTTTAACACTCATAAGCACTTATTTATTAATTTAAAATTGTTTTGAGCCTTTGTGTTAGGTTAAAAAGTATTATTAAATAGCACGCAACACACTTACAAATTCAATTAAACATTTTAACTTGAATATGTATACAATCTAGTGGAGCGGTCGCTCCACCCAGCCAAGTCGTACTGTACACTCACACTCACTCAACATACCGTAAATGCCTAATAAACTGAGGAGCAGACCAAACACTTTTACTGTAAGCATCTAGTGGAGCGGTCGCTCCACCCAGCCAAGTCGTACTGTACACTCACACTCACTCAACATACCGTAAATACCTAATAAACTGAGGAGCAGACCAAACACTTTTACTGTAAGCAACAACATGGCATTTTCGGCCTACTGGATCTTAAAATTGGAAAATCTCACATTGTTGTGAAATGTCTTAATTTCGAGCTATGGCCCACCCCAACCCATAGACCAAATTTGGGAACAACAGGTTTTGCCATTTGCGAGCTAGAGGGCCATGAAAACAGTGAAATTATACCCCTTCTTAAAGCTATCTGATGATGATGATGATGATGATGATGATGATTCAGATATCAGGAAACATTGTTGACAGGGCCACAGCCTAAACGGCTAAACCGATCGATCTGAAATTTTTACCACATGTGCACTTTTGGCGTCTGATGATACCTTGCCTCTTGTGATTTTTTGTGCCGCCATTTTTAAACCGGAAGTGACGTCATATATCGAAAACGGCTGTACCAATTGCAACCAAATTTTGGAAATGTGTAGGACTAATAATTATGAATTAAAGACGACATTATTTTCGGCCGCCATTGTTAAAACCGAAGTGACGTCATTATCGAAAGCGGCTGTACCGATTGCAACCAAATTTTGGAAATAGTATGACTAATAATTATGAATTCAAGACGACATTAATTTCGGCCGCCATTTCAAAACCGGAAGGGACGTTATAATATATCGAAAACGGCTGGACCGATTGTAATTTCTTAGTACCTATCCTAATCGGTTGAGGCGTATTTTTTTAAAGAAATTAGTCCTTGCTCGGACATGTGCTACAAGCTGTATGAATAAACTAACAAAAGAAGTGATATCCCAGAAAAAAACACTCCGTGTAAAAAAGGCAGCCAAGTCTCTTTACTTAAAAAAAAATCAACACCGAAAAGGAGTGATATCAAAAAAGGAGCCAAGTCAATGACATTTCCAAATATTTAATCGTATCTTTGAAATAGAAGTATAAACACCGAGAAATACTTTACAAAAGGACTTGGCGCATCGTTTTTTTAAAGACATTTTTCTATTCATAAGCATATGCCATTTATATACAACCGTAATTTAGAATTTTTAGAATAATAGGGACACAACTTTCAATTACATATTATACCTACATACCTACTGTAAAATATTTTCTATTTGAATATGTACGCGATGAAACTTGTTGCCTATATTTGTAATAAATATACAATAGTTATCTTCATATTATTGTTTCGTGGTCAACATAATTAAGTCTCATGCGTTATACCTTCTCACAATGAAATACATTTCTATTAATCCACATTTTATAACAATACATTTCACAAAGTACACAGTGAAGTCACATTGAACAACTATTAAAACCATAATAATATATACCATATAATGGTATAATATATACCATAATAATATACTTCCATAATATAATAGTGTTCTATAAATAGTTAGTAATTATTTGACAACTTTTCATGATTTCCCTCAGTCATGATCAAATTATGAAAAGATATCCTTCTAATATCACCATATTAACAGTGCTATAAGAATATATATGAGCCCACTTCCTTGTTATTTAATTCTACCTCCCTTATTATTACTTCTATTACAGCATGACATCTTTCTTCTATCGCCATTACAAAATTATAAAATAGCCATTACCAAAAGTAGCTTGATTCATAGATCCTGGCTCAAATAAAAAGAGGAATATGTACCTACTTGTTAATAATCTTTCCACTTTTAGGATAGAATGATGTCTTTAAAAAAACGATGCGCCAAGTCCTTTTGTAAAGTATTTCTCGGTGTTTATACTTCTATTTCAAAGATACGATTAAATATTTGGAAATGTCATTGACTTGGCTCCTTTTTTGATATCACTCCTTTTCGGTGTTGATTTTTTTTAAGTAAAGAGACTTGGCTGCCTTTTTTACACGGAGTTTTTTTTTCTGGGATTTTACTAATAAATCTAGAACTGAAGAAGAACAAAAGCGAATCGTTTTTAAAAATATTCTCGCGAGATCTCGCGTCTTGCGTTAAACATAGGTTAAACATAGGTCCGTCGCGAACTTGAAGTGCGGTGTCATTTAAGGGAAGCTTGATCATCTACACGGTGTACTTAAAGTGAGTGGCTACTAAAGTCCTATGTTAAAGTGAGCGTGTAGAAGGGGTATAAAAGTAATATAAACCACAGCCTCCTGAAAGTCATTTCATTGAAACAGCTGATACAAAAATGTTTTGACATATTTTACGTGCTTTTGTCGTATACATTGTGATTTTCTTTAATTGTTTTTTCATCCGTAAAATAACTGACAATACTGTGAATACTCCCACGCCAAAGAAAAAGAAGAATCAGTGTTTATTGAGCGAGCGTAGCGAGCGTCACCACGGTACTCTTATGGCACTTTCTCTGTGTGTTTGTTTTTTTTTGTTTTTTTTTTGTGGTCACAGCCCAGGTCAAACCGCTCAAGCAATTGATCTGAAATTTTGTACACATACTAACGTACTCTATGCGGTCCCTGGGATCGTTTTTGAATGGGCTCCAGTGATTGGTTCAAATTTAAAAAAAATTATCTTTCGATTGGTTGCTTCGATCAATTTGAAATTTAGCAAAAACATTGCAACTAACATTGTACCCAATCATAAAAAGTTTCAGCCAAATCCTCTTATTGGTTCAAATTTAAAACCATTTTTCATGTGATTTTTGACATTTAAACTAGAACAGATTGACCGATCAACTTAAAACTTCGCGTGGTCATTGGTACCAACATTTTAGGTATATTTGCCAATTTTCAGTCTAATCTGTCGTTATTTTCAAAAGTTTTGTCAGTTTAAGGTCATTTTATTCCATAATCTTGAAAAATGTATACTAAATTGTCATCCCTGCCTTCTTTAAGCTTCTGTTCCAAGGCAAGGCCTGTAGAGCAGCCAAGCTATCCACAATGTACAGTAAAATGAAAGCATTTTTGAGCTAGCGCATAGCTAGCGCAGTACGAAGGCCAAATCCTCTAATTGGTTTAAGTTTAAATAATGTCTTCTGATTGGTCGACAATAAAAATGTTCACATTAAGTTCAAATTTTGCATGGTGATCATGACCAACTTAATATTAAATTTTACATATTGTAAGCCCAATCAGTCAAGTATTAATTGTAATTTTACGAGTTTAGTATGGGATGTCACAAGAGATTTCTGGAGAAGGTATGTAGGTAAGACTTCACGACACAATAAATCTGTTATTCATCCAGAGTATTATGGAGATTGAAAAATTGCAGAGAAAATCGTCTTGTGCCGTGTCGTGCATCGTTACTATGGGGATGTTGCATGTTCTGTGCTCGCTCATCAACGCGTTACACTGAGCGTTTTCCTAGTTTAATTGCCCATGAAGCAGAGAGTAAGTATGTAAATTAGCAAGACATCAGAATGAAACTATTCAATTTTTCCGTTCATATTTAAGAATCTGAAAACCCGCCTTCATGTTGACTTGTTCTTCTCTGTACATAAGCTGTTTATTAAGGTTTGTCTGGTTTAATTAAGTCGATATTGTACTGGCGCTCCTATATACATCATGTTTTGGTAATATATTGGTGTAGGCATTGTGTCAGCTCAGCTTGACAAGAAAACTCATAATATTTGGCTTTTAGTGGTCGGCCATGTTTTATTTCTGTGAATTTTATTTGAAAACAGGACACGGATAGGGACTGTCGTTAGCATGTAATTGATACGGCGTTATCTATCCCTGTATAGCAGTATTAGTTCATGCCTAACTACTGTTACTATTTTGGGCATTTCTTTTGGTATGTTTTCCTTATTTCGCAGAATATCTCACCTTTTTGAACGAGACTCGCGACAGCGGTATCCCCATTCCGCGCAGCACAACGGGTTTCTCACTGCGCGCGATCATGATCATCATCGAGCGCTTGAATCCCTCCCTCGCTGTCAGCCACTCACTCGCGTACATGGAGAAGCCGATCTTGGAGCTCTGGAAGCATCAATCAACATTCTTATACTAGGTAAACGCTAATCGTAACGCGTTTATAAGAAAACTAGTTTTTTGCTTGATTTGCCAATCAATATTGGTACTCGGGAGTAAAACTTAACTCCCAATATTATCTTCAAAAGCCTTTATGGAGAATGGAGATTGTAATCTACATTCATATCAACCCTACCAATACAGCTAGCGACCTACGGTTTTCACTTATTAGTAAAGAAAGAATGCACCTAGGGTCGCAATTATACGAATATTTTAAAAGTTGGCAATTAAGTTTAAGTATACCCGTTATTAAAAATCTCAAACTTTCAGAATATCAGTATATATATTTTTTAATGGCGTTACAGGACTTGCAGTTCTACTGCCGCCTCAACAAATCTACTCCTTTTGACGATGCGCCATTATAGGAGGTGAAGTTGGTTGAGGATTCCGAACTAGGGATTTCAAGCGAGTGAGTAGTTAGCTCCTTGCGCTCTGCTGATTTTAACGTCCCATCCCAAGGACGGTGTGACGCCCGTCGAGAGACTGATAACAAGTGGAGGGAGGTCGTCACACTAACCCCCAAACCACCCCAGTCTCTCTGACCCAACGGCAGCAACTGGCAAGCCAGAGTTGAATGGTCACCCATCCAACCGCTGACCGCGCTTAAAGTCGGTTAACCTCGGTTATCTGACGAGAACCGAGGAATCCAATACACCAGCCGTTGGGTTGGGTCCGTCAAATAGCAACCCTATATATACATTCTTTCTTTATGAATCAGTGAATACCGCAGGTCGCTAACCGTATACTAGTAGGGATGCTGTGCATGTAAACTACACCCCACATCCCCCCACTCCCCACCCCCGCGTATGACACTATCGGCTAAAATATCAGCCGTGCCCCACAGCAGCAGTTTAACTTAGTAGAGAAGCTGCCGAATTTGTCTAAAATCATATTTAGAACAATCAAGTCGCCACTGTGAAATGTTGTTCTTGTTACCAACCTCTTCAGTCAGGTCGTCGGCCAGAAAGAAAATGATGAAGTTTTCAACAAGGATCCCGCATATTCCGAACACAACAGAAGATACCATGGAGTCAAACGAAGAATGCTGCAAGAAAAACAATAGAATGAGAAATTGCAGTTAAGGAGCTGCGTCGATGAACAAGCTAACTACAATTTGCTCGCGCAACGCAAGCCATACTTTCAATAATGTTTATACTAAGTTCGGTGACAGGCAAAGATAAACCCGCGCTAGCATGGGCCGGCCTATACCTGGCAATGCTAAACAGGGTTCATCTTTGCCTGTCACCGACCATAGCATTTCTGACATATGGAGCCTTTCTCATATTTTTTTCGTAGATAGCCTTATTATTATTATTATTATTATTATTATTATTATTATTATTATTATTATTATTAAGTCTATATTCTCAACAGAGCCAGGCTCCACTAGTGAGAATGTAATATAGAGAAGGGAGGAGAGGAAACCCGGTACCGGCATGTAGCCTACTCCTGACGAAAGATACCAAGGGGACCAACGGCTTAACGTCCCTTCCGAAGGACGGTGTAACATTCACAGCACAGGCCTCTACAACCCGCGCCGTCGAGAGACTGATAACAGGTGGAGGGAGGTCGTCACACTGACCCCCAAACACCCCAGTCTCTCTGACCCAACGGCAGCAACCTGGCAAGGCAGAGTTGAATGGTCACCCATCCAACCTCTGACCGCGCTCAATGTTGCTTAACCTCGGTGATCTAACGAGAACCGAGGTATCCAACACACCAGCCGTTGGGTTAAATAGATAGTAGATAGATTAAGTAGATAGTTTTCTATCTACTAAATGTATCAGAAAAGCTCCATCTGTCAGAAATTAAAGTACCTATAAACAATATGGAAAGCCCTGACTTGATCTGCTCGAGCAAATCTTAGTTAGCTGGTTTATCTCTATATCGGGTGCATTCCACAATTGGGCGAGTTGGGCGTTGACGTCACCATAGGATTTACGGGTTAAATCAAACTTGCCGCGTCAACAAACGAGCTCAAACCAGTGCCCATGATGCCTCAAGTTAAAATAAGCCTGGGCTTTGTGCTCCGTATTCATTCGGCCATGATTCGACTCAAGGCCATGCCCTCATTATCACACGTGACAATGTTAAGCATAAGGAAACCTGGGCGTTTTGATCATAATATGGTATGCAGCACATGAGGAGTCCCAGTTTCTTGTACTGATACTAAATTAGAGTGCCTCCCTAAAAACTTGTTAATAAAAACCTGTTCCTGATCAAACTCTTCAATACCTACCTGACATAAGATTCTTGTCCTAAACACGAAAGTGTACTTACGATGACGCTGATGTAGAGGCCAGCAAGACCACATAAGAGAATGTAGAATACATGAAGCGTCAGCGGTGGTCCGTAGACAGTCTGGAACTTATAGGCGACCCTGTTGACAAAACATTACATTCTTTATGACATATCAACAGATACGGAGCGGTTGTATTCATTTCGAGTCTCCTTATCGTTGACCAATCAGGTGCTGATGTTACACTCTGTAGGCCAAGTCTTAAAACTTACGCTTTCAGGACGCAAACGCTCTCGAAGGTTAATAAGTACTGTTCACTGTAAGAATGATCGACATTGAAACATACAGCTAAGCCACTTAGTTGATTGTCGTCCAGCTATCTATTAGTAACAATATTTTAAAATTATAATTATTATTACAGATGTTATACAGTCAGTAAAACATTATTCAAAAAACAGTTGACAGTAGATTTCAAGGTCGTCCATCTTTCTTACAGTGAACGGTACTTATTGACGTCCGAGAGCGTTTGCGTCCTGAAAGCGTAAGTTTCAAGACAATTGACCTCTATTCCTCGTTTCTCTCATAGTGTGCTACTCGGCTCGTGATTGGTCAACGCTGCACCACGTGACTGTGAATCATTACTTGATGAGTGTCTCGTGTTGCTGCACGCATTGCTTGAGATACGCCTCCATTGCTCGGTTCACGTGTTCAAGTTGTGCACGTTCAGCGCATGCGCACGGTGCTTGTCGCTTCTTCCGAACAATGTCGAGAATGAGTTCTCGTCGACCTGCCCAGAGTTCATATCCTCGAACACACTTCACTGAAGTCAAGGCCATGTCGGAGTCCTGGACTTGAGAGGGTGGACAGACCTTCTGGATCTTCCTTTTCCGAGGCTCGACCTCTACTTTAGTCAGAACCAAATCAAAGTCCTTTCCTTGAAATCTCTTTCGGATATCCTTGATCTGTTTAGAAACCTTTACTGCAGTTTCTCCATCGTCAGCATTTGTGTTCTCCCTCAATGGTTTCCCGCACGTGCATTCGAGATTCAGCACAGGATTTACGTCTTTTGCAACGGTCTCTCGCAAGTGTTCCAAATTGTAGCTGCAAATGATAGATGGTAGTCGGTAAGGTAAGTAAAAGTAAAAGGGACGGCGCCAGGAATTTTTGAAAGGTTGGGCAGTGAGCGGCGGACAATTATTTAGAGTGGGCTGCACCTCATTTTTCCATTGAAAATATAGTTGCTAGTTAGATCAAAAAAGCCATGCCACGCAGGGCGTCGTTTGATGATTTTTAAATCAATAGAAACGAGTTTTGGGATGCTGAAAATACTACTTTTGTAGTAAAATATGATTGGAGTATCACATAAAATTGGAGTGGATTGTAAAGTTAACAAAAGTTAAAGGTTTACAGTAACCCAGAACGGCTGGTGTGTTGGATACCTCGGTTCTCGTCAGATCACCTAGGTTAAGCAACATTGAGCGCAGTCAGCGGTTGGATAGATGACCGTTCTACTCTGACTTGCCAGTTGCTGCCGTTGGGCCAGAGAGACTGGGGAGTTTTGGGGTAAGTGTGACCATGGAGTTTGTACGCAGTACTATTTAAACCTCCATGGTGGTGTCCACCTGTTATCAGTCTCTCGACGGCGAGGGGTGTGGAGGCCCATGCTGTGAATGTCACACCGTCCTTCGGATGGGACGTTAAGCCGTTGGCCCCTTTGGTATATTTCGTCAGGAATAGGCTACATGCCGGTACCGGGTTTCCTCTCCTCCCTTCTCTATATTACATTCTCACCAGTGCTCTGTTGAGATTATAGACTGTATAATAATAATAACAACAGACTTTAACTTGAAATGCGGTGTAATTTTAGAAAATTAATCAATCTGTGTTATTTTTGGGTGGGTAGACAATTTTGGGTTGCCGCGCGCGCTCACCTGCACCCATCCTTGGAACCGTCTCTGAAAGTAAAAGGTCATAAATCCCTACTTCCTCACCTGAGCATCTTGAAGTGAGTCGTGAGAGCTAGAATCAGCCACCACATGACCACAGTGAAGAGAAAGAGCGTGGATATGTCCACCATGTACATCACGCCGACTGTCACTGACGTCATCTCGAGCATTGGCGAGTACTTGTAGTTGAACGGCAGCCATTGGCTGAAAAAAAAAAAGATATGTGTTGATTTTATGTAAGAATTAACAGTCCGTTGGCTTGGTGCCTGTTACAGACTGATATCTAATGGATATCGAAACAGATATCGGAAAGAGTACTCTATCTTTATCGAAACAGATAGTGCAGACATCGAAACCTTTTTGTCTCCATCCCCTAAAGGACTAATTTCGTGACCCATCGATATTTAAATTAATGGTCCATAATATGAACCTACATTAACAGCTGCAACCTTGAAACACGAATTCCCTGAAAATGGCGGTCATATTAGAGTTTGTCCGCCGTATATTTAATTTAAAAAAAAACTTCCTGACACATTGTTTATTAATACAAGAACAATAAATCTACAGAATTCTGATAATTTACTGACATAACCATATTTTGGCACTTTCGACAGCCCTAACCAATAATGACGGTCCGATTTTTTGAGAATCTCGAAATAATGAAAGAAAGGAAAATTTTCTATACTAAGACTGCGAAAGAAAAATTCGTATAACATTTTGCACCATTCTGCCAATATTTGAGGTAACAGCCCTCACTAATGCTACAAACAAAGTTCCTTTTCTTGAATATCTCATTCAATTAGGATTTACATTGCAATGTGTATTTGATATAATTGTTTCTTGATTCGTATATATACTCGTATTCTCATGGTATGTACATATTATTCACAATCTGCTACATGATTTGACTAATCAGCTACCACTCACTGCATACTGAAGGTTCTACTCATTGCCGAAATGTTAATTTGAAGAGAAAAAATAATGATATCAAGCAAGCTGGAGGCTTACGTTTCAGCGATCTCAAAACGCATAAACATACAGAAATGAGATCAACGCAAGAAATGAAAATACGCATATGTTGGAATTATCATACCTGAACCCAAGTTCTCTAGTCTCCAAATTAGTTTTGAACAAGAATATCGTAGTGACGAATATCAAAAGAAGGCCTCCTCGCAAATACACGTAAAAGAAGCGTTTAAACTTGAGGTTCTTCAGGGTAAGAAGTTGTTCGCCATAATCACCAATAGAGATGATTTTACTTTGTTCTTCAAGAATATCAAAGATTTCTTGGATATCTTCTCGGTTCATGTATATATGCCACGTCTTATAGAGAAGCATGAAGTAGGTAGAAAACGCGAGGCATGTCTCCGTAAATGCATCATTGTTGTTATATGCAATGTACATTGAAATCACTGTGCATGTGATGGAGGAACAACCTCGCAGCAGTTGAATGCGCGGGAACCAAAGACGCAAGTAGTATCCCCATGTCCGTTGCTCGTCCGAGACTCGCCAGAACCCTGTCAGATGTAGAGAATTGTAACATTATAGTTGAGAGAGTAACAGGCTCGCAGCAGTTGAATGCGCGGGAACCATAGGCGCATGTAGTAGCTCCATGTCCGCTGCTCGTTCAAGACCTGCCAGAAACCTGACAGAAGAGGATTGTAACATTGATTGATAAAGTAACAGGCCCGCAGCAGTTGAATACGCGGGAACCAAGCACGCATGTAGTAATTCCATGTCCGCTGCTCGTCCGAGACTCGCGAGAAACCTGACAGAAGAGGAGGATTGTTACTTTGATTGAGAGAGTAACAGGCTCGCGACAAGTATAAATCAGCCTCATCTGTGCTGTCAAATCTGACAGCAAAACAGGATTAGATGACTTAATGGTCAGAAAAGTAATTCCTTGTTAAGATTATTTGATAAAAGGCAGATACTATACTTGCAGGTTTGGGCAAGGAAGGGGCACGGTGACCAAAGAATGGTCGCACGATATCTCGACAACTGTGCCAAGAAAATAATATATTTTCACAGACACTATCTTCTGTACTTTTCTCAATTTACAAATACGTATCACATGTGTATGTTCAAATTACAAATAAACATCTTAAAACACTTTTCATAGGTATAGTATCTCCAAATACTTTCACGGCATTTCAAATTCTCAAAAATATTTTTCAAACCCTACATTCTCCTCTCCTTTGACATCATTTGCACTGTCAATCTTGTCAATTTTGCCTCCTTTAGATTGCAGATCTGACAGACCCAAGATGCCTAAAATGATTCTAAACTATAATCTAAAGATATAATCAGTTTTCAAAAATGTCACTGCGTTGTGGCAAACCCCCTCTTGAGACCAGCTCTAACTCTCTGTACCCCCTGGGCTAAAATGTCTGAATTCAACACAGCAATTGGGAAGAGAAGTGAAGTTTTGATTTTAGAATAATAAATATTTTATGAAAGATGAGATGTTGTTGAAGACAGATGTGGTATTATTTTTGTTGCGTGATTAATAGTTTTCAAGGAACGAATTTACAAAGTTTGGTAGATTGTAGCTGTCCATGAAACACAATTTGACGTCACACGCCGAGTTGGGCCGTATAGATAATGCTAACCAGAGCCGGTTCTTGCATCCCATAACACAGGGAACACGGCGTGTGACATACAGCTTGTTTTTGCAGAGGAGTGAAATAAATTAAAGGGAAATATATGAATTAAAAAATATAATAAAATTTCACATTGCACTTTGAGACTATTCTGTATATAAACAAAATATAATCTCAACATTCACTTATTCCCCATTGTGAGCCCCTCTTTCTCACCTATCTCCGAGAACCGGATCGTGATTTTTCACTCAAATATTCATGTATCTACGAATGCGCGTCTCTTTGGTCGATATTCTCAACCCTGACAGTATTGTCCGTTTTTTTCTTGACCGTCGTTTGACTTTACAATGATAGATACTATAACATTGCGAAGACAAAATTAATACTCACTATTACACCCACAGTTCTATTTATTATTGCATTGTTGGACTGGAAAAACCGTGTAACAAAAAAACAGCTCACGTTTGTGGCTGGTTATTACCTTCTTAAACATTAGGTAAACATTGGAGAAAATATTTCCTTAATTCGTCGTGAAACACTCAAATAAAGAAAATCTTTAAATAATTAACGAAACTAATTTTTCTAGTCAACTTGAACAATAAAAACCGATTTATTACCACAACATTTTGTGCCCAAACTCGACTAAGTCACTGATTTCAGCTTTGGGTCGTGTTTAGGCACGCTGTAATTGCATTTATTTAAGTACGTGGCCTCCGGAATACAAGTCAGAGCGTTACCACTCAGCCAACTGTTCCATTCCTGGGAAAAACTTGATCTTCAATTAACAATGCACGTGGCATAGTTTAACTTTCATACATTATTTAATCAATGGTTTGAATTAATTTGCTAATTCTCATTCCTATGACTAGATAAGTTATTGAAATTATTTTTCGTTATGACCTGGAAATATCGAATTCTAAAATTGAAGTTGACATTCTCATAATATTTCAGACGTAAATCAATAGCTTATGATATATTATGCATTTGCCCTATTTCCTTCGCCGAAGACGACATTCTAGCTAACCTTTGACATTTATTTCAATCCTAAGTTATTTAAATAACAGAACGTCCTAGTTCCCTTCGGAAAATAAACACTATATTTAATTATTAATTTATTAATAAATATTAATATATTAATTATTAAATAATTATTAATATTAGTAAACTATACAGTACTTTTGTATAAAAAATTGTAAATATTAAAGTAATTATAATTAATTGTAATTAATTATAGAATGATTTTTATTTGTATAATAATATTTTTTCGTAATGGTTTATCGACTGTAATATTATAATTTATTAATATTAGAAAAAGTAATGTAATATAAGTATGAAAAGGTTTTGAACTATGTGAAAAACAGTTTTGTCCTTGGCGTCCAGAGGGTAGGGGGTGGGGGGGGGGGGGGGGGATTCAACTATTAATATTGAGAGTATAAGAAATGTTATTTATCTTCAGCCAAACCTGAAATTTCAAAAAATTTAGTTTTTGCAAACATCACATTATTTCACCGCGTCTCCTAAGCAAACGTCTAATGTCATTTATCAATAATCATTATTAAAAGGTGATAAAATCGCTCGGCCGTTTTAAAAAATTGAGAGAGAAAAATTGTTTCATAAGTGGGTGTAACTTTGATAGATGTACACAATAATCCGTCTGATTGTATATTAATTAGTAGCGCTTTTGAATTTTTGCTTCGTGCATTGTTAGGCTATAAGGCGCTATTCAACAAAACCGCTCAACAAAGAAATTTCCGATACGATTGGAGACCAAACCCGTTAACCAAGCGCTCAAATTTTAATCATGGTTAGATAAAAGACAAAAATGAGGAATTAAGTTATTTCCTATGAAACTGCAAAAGGAAAATTTCTTATCACATTTCTATATTCTGCCAATTTTATGTGCTAACAGCCCTCACTATAAAGGTGTATTAATATTGAATAGAATAATATATAAATTAAGTTTCATACAGCAACCAGCGAGACAAGAAATTATATCATTTTTCACCAAAAATTAACTAATTATTACTAATTAACGAAGCAAAAAATTAACAATGTACCAAGTGATAACCCTAAGTTTGTCTTTTATCTAATCATGATTAAAATTTCAAATCATTTGGTCAACCCATTGTTTCCAATCGTATCCAAAAAAGTGCCTGCAACAAGCGGCAAAATCGCTCGCGCTTGCAGCACATCCATATAGTTTTATAACAAATCAACAGAGAATCTCACCGCAATTGTAGAGGATTCTGATCAGAAAAGCGACAGATCGGCGCGCGCCGATTTCTTCCCGGACTTCCGCAGAATTCATTGTCTCCAGAAAACACCGCCTCCGGTGCTGTCTGAATCCAACACTAGCAGGCAATGTCTGAATTATACAAGTATCACATGATGTCTGAATTCAACACCATAATCACATGCAGCCAGAATGTCTGAATCCAACTCTAGCAGCCAGAATGTCTGAATTCAACACAAGTATCACATGATGTCTGAATCCAACGCTAGCAGCCAGTATGTCTGAATTCAACACAAGTATCACATGATGTCTGAATTCAACACAAGTCTCACATGATGTCTGATTTCAACACAGTACCATGATGTCTGAATCCAACACTAGCAGCCAGAATGTCTGAATTCAACACAAGTATCATGATGTCTGAATTCAACACCATTATCACATGATGTCTGAATTCAACACCAGCAGAACGAATGCTGTTCGCATTCAACACAATAAGTTCCCATATGATTGATGTCTGAATTCGACACAAGTATCACATGAAGTCTAAATTCAACACTGTAGTATCACATGATTTCTGAATTCAACACTTGCATCCAGAATTTTGTTTCTAATTCAACGCAATCTAACGAAGTCTGAATTCAACACAGTATCACATGATGTCTAAATTCAACACAGTATCACATGATGTCTGAATTCAACACAGTATCACATGATGTCTGAATTCAACACAGTATCACATGATGTCTGATCAACACAAGTATCACATGATGTCTGATCAACACAAGTATCACATGATGTCTGATTTCAACAAGTATCACATGATGTCTGATCAACACAAGTATCACATGATGTCTGATCAACACAAGTATCACATGATGTCTGATCAACACAAGTATCACATGATGTCTGAATTCAACAAGTATCACATGATGTCTGAATTACACAAGTCTCACATGATGTCTGATCAACACAGTATCACATGATGTCTGAATTCAACACAGTATCACATGATGTCTGATCAACACAAGTATCACATTAATAAACACAAAGAAGAAGATAATATACCAGGAAACAAATATGTAAAATACAAATATTTGAACAGGAACACTGGTATTGTCAAGAAATAAAAATAAAAAGAGTCCGCAATATTTCGCCGATGCGTTCGACCGGCTTTATCAAGCGAGACTACATGATCACATGATGTCTGAATTCAACAAGTATCACATGATGTCTGAATTCAACAAGTATCACATGATGTCTGATCAACACAAGTATCACATGATGTCTGAATTCAACACTGTATCACATGATGTCTGATCAACACAAGTCTCACATGATGTCTGAATTCAACACTGTATCACATGATGTGAACCGTGCTGGTTGAACTCGGCGCCAGTTGTCAAGTAAGACGTCACGTATGTTCTGTGTGGAAGTTAGCCTTGGCCTCGTATTGCATTTTTAATGCAATCTGGATCAATATTATTCCAACGAAATTTGAGTACTCAGAAAGTGTATTTGCACGCAAATCGAATAATTCATTTGCATCGTTTGAAATTTAAGTTGTTTTTCAACTTTTTTTATACGATTTTTTTGTAAACACAATGTATTATTATTGGTGAAAAATGGGATAGTTTTTTCATCCAGACTCCATTACCTTTGACTTTTACTGTGTTATCAATAATGTATGATATTTTTATTCCTTAACTTCTCATTTACTCTACATTAACCCTGTACTTCAGAGGTAGAAGGCCGGAAGTCTATTTCAATTATTCTTAAGTGAGCTCATACACCAGCAATTCTGACTTCATGCAATCATATTTGTAATGGTGGCATGAGTCATTTTGTTAGAGAATACCTCAATATAATTGTATTCGTTGACATCAGCCAAATGGCAATTGATAGAGCTTGATTACATCATTATAAATGTGTGCAACGCATCGAGAAAATGGACTTCCGCCCTTTTTGTATCTAGTTTTGACACATTTAATTACAAGGCAACTGTTTAGTGTTCATGAAAACAGATGGAATATTTTGGTACAGTACTATTTTAATATCGAATCCACCGCCTCCTGGTGTACAATCTTGTGTACCTACTGAGAGTTCATTAGACCACTTTATATCGGTATATTTTTTTTGTCCGGGGCTTCACGTCGCACTGTTCCGCAGCGAGGCTAATGGCGAAGGATTAATGATTATGAGGATGATTGGGAGATGATGGTGAAGAGTAGGGAAGGATGGAAGGTGGGAAGGAGGCATGCCCCCATGATTTTTCTTTTTTATTGAAACAAATACCTAAGAAATAAATACACTTTACAAAAATTATACACACGAGAGAACGTCCATCAATTTTTTTTCACTTTTTCAAAATTATTTTTATTTATTTCTTATTTCTTATTTAAATTGTGTTATAGTAATAGATACTTATGGCAGTACTCAACATATTTAATATATCATATCTTGACAATAAAAATTACCATTCTACCTTTATGATTTAAAAAAAAATCAAATGTGTTAGTATTAGCTACTTCTGACAATCTTCAAAATATCAAATATTATTCAGTATTGGTACTTCAAAAAAATATTTTAACGTTTTAAATTCAAATGTCACAAGACTAACAAGACTGACATTTATGTTTTCTTTAATTGATAACAAGAACTAAATATGTCGTACAGTATTTTAGTTGGTGCCATTGAATCCGGAAGTGTTTCTAGGAGCTAGTAAGATATAACATTAGCTGCTGATACATATAGATCAGGAGAGGAGAAATATGTGTTTTAGAATTATCATGTTGAAATAGCGGCGTTTTTTGTCACGAGACTGACAATTCGCACAACCAAGATCAGTTCTGCACTCTAGTGGTAGAGATGTGGTACTAGAGGAAAGGGTTCAACATTCAATTATCCATAAGGAACCTGTAGAGTTTGGATACCTCTACATCATACACTATTAAACATAGAACCATAAAAATTGTAAGTAGTATAGAAAAGATTATGCTTTTTCGATCTGTCACCTCAGAAATGTATTTATTGTGTATAAATAATTATAAAATAACTTTCCGTATGAAGCAAATACGGCTTATACTGTAGCCTGATTGGTCTGTTGAACCATTTCCTGTACTCTGATTGGCTGCTGCATTTCATGTTTGCATGATTAATACGCTGCAATTTAACCTCGGAGAAAAATTCTGAGGTGACAGATCGATAAAGCATAATCTTTTCTATACTCGTTACTTTTTTCAGGGTTCTATGTTTAATAGTGTATGAAGTAGATGTATCCAAACTATACAGGTTCCTTATGGAGAATTAAATGTTGAACCCTTTCCTCTAGTACCACATCTCTACCACTAGAGTGCAGAGCTGATCTTGATTGTGCGAATACATGACGTATCACCAATTTTCAATTTAATTGTGTCATATATAAGTAAAGTTATGGTTCTATTATGATAGCAAATGAAAAATGCAATGCATTGGTATCAATTATAAAATATAATAATTCATTACTAGGAAAACGCTCTGAGTAACGCGTTGATGAGCGAGCACGGATACGCGCAACACCTCGAACCGAAATCTTGTATGAAAATCTTCAAAAATTCCAAAAATATTTGTCCCAATAACCATACAAAGTTTTAAGTCGATCGATTGAACCTTTATGATTGAATGGTTTCCTGTTAATTTTCAAAAATCACAGGATATTGTTCCAAAAATATACCTGGGACCACTCATATGATATAAGTGGGTGTACACAATGTCAGATCAATCTGTTGATTATAAGTGACATAATTATGCGTTTGAAAGTTTCTGTTCTAACTACCTTGGAACATTGGAACTGAGGCGTCAATGTTGCCGTGATCCATAGCAACAAGCAAAATGTCCGTAAAATGTCAATAACTTTTGGATTAAAACACAGATTTGTCTGTGATAATGTTGACACAGATAATGTTGGTCCCAATTACCATGCAAAGTTTTAAGTTGATCGGTCAAACGGTTCTAGTTTAAATTTCAAAAATCACAGTAAAGAATGGTTTTAAATTTTAACCAATGGGAGGATTTGGCTAAAACTTTGTATGATTGGGTAAAATGTTAGTGGTAATGACTTGTCAAAATTTCAATTTGATCAAACAAACCAATCGAAAGATATTTTTTTTTAAATTTGAACCAATAAGGGGATTTCAAAATAATTAGGGTCTGCAACGCCCGGAAATGGTCAGTACATGTGTGCAAAATTTCAGCTTGATCAAAGTGGATGTGACTCTACTGTTAGAATGTTCACATGATCAGTCTGAATATTCTTTATAGTAGAAAATGTTTATAATTGATAAGTGACTTGTTAAATAGACGCTGGTTTTGCAATTGCAACAAAACAGCGCACAAGTTTGGGTTGGAGATCAAACCTAGGTGAACCATTGACGTATAATTTTAATTGGATGTTCTTCGTGGATGTGCTGATGGTTGCTATTGGCACATTTTATAAAATAATTTGTACAAGACGCCCAGTGAGAAAAGTAAAAAGACGATGTTTACCAAAATTCAAGCAAATTACAACTTAACATAGAAAATAATTAAAAATTTACCAATTATCAAATCTTGTTTGTTTAAAAATTCTAGGAATTCTGGATGCCATCACTGCAGAAACCAGGAATTTAAATGTTTTTTTCTAGACATGATTTACATTTCAGTTCATTTCATCCACCCTTTTCGTCTCCAATCGATCCCCTTAAAGTGTCTACAACAAGCAACAAATCGATCACGCTGCACCGCCTTATACAGGTTTTGAAACATTTCCAAAAATAGTGAAATTATTGGTCACACGAACCTATATACCACCATGGTCACACGCTTCTTCCATACCACCATTCAAACATAATCATCAACTTAAAATAATCCCAAATCTCAAGTTATTTCAACCGCTATTCCACGCATTCAACTGTTTCTGACAAAAACACACAATTGCACGTCAATTACGAAAGAAGACCTACAAGAAATTTACCGACCGATAAACAAAATTTTTTTTTTTTTTTTTTTTATTTTTTATTTTATTTACATTTATATATTTTTTGGAGTCATTTGTAAACACACATGCATAGGTATTACCAAAGTATTAACACATTATAAAATATAAATACAGTCATAAAATGTTGTCAATGACTTGACGGTTGTATAATATGAACTTATTGGAAGAGTTAATAAAATTACGTATAGGTAATTTCTAGAATGACAGTCACCGATTGACAGTTATTCAAGTGTGGTGTTATTGTCGCTGATAGGTACATTTTGACATATTTTAAATCAAGCATAAAAATGTAATTAAAGTGTCAATTATAACTCTCAATGCTCATTACAGATTTGTAAAAAATCACCTATAATGCTGGTTCCAATGACCATGCAAAATTTGGTGATGATCGGTCAAAAGATTCCAATTTTAATTTGCCCACAGAGTTTCTTTCATCCCCGTTGCCAAGCTAAGTACAAGCTACAAATCAAGCTTCCGATGAAACTAATAGACTGTATAGCTGGAAATCATTAAGACACACTGGATAGTAATGAATGTTTTGTGAACAAATTAACTTGCTCCGTGACTTTGTTTGAAATTCAATGCGAAAAGCACAGATAAAAAAAACAAGAGATTCGAGCAAGTCTCAATAGACCATTTTAAATATTATCACGGTGGCTCTGCTTTCTAATAAAAATCATATGCAGTATTATTTCTAGACACCTTAGTCCCTGTTGTACCTATTGTTGAAACAGGGACTAAGGTGTCTGGAAATCAAACTGCATGTGATTTTTCTTAAAAGGCAGAGCCACCGAGATAATCGATTACGAGACGGCTGCACAAGGGGCTCTTTATTATGTTTCGCAATTCAAGACCTAGTTTTCGGATAACCCTTGGTTTGACATGATATGAAGCTGGGAACTATTTGCTGGATGGCCTCCAGCATTGCCTGGCCTCCAGTATCCTTGAGCCTTCCTCTCCAACAACACCATAAAGACAAACAGGAACACACCCTGCATCGTCGCCGTGATGCAGAACAAGTAGGCGAAGACGATGTCCAGATGAGCGAACAAACCAAACACCCACGTCAAGCCGAAGAGGAAGAACAAGAAGACAAGGGTGCGGAGTCTGCGCAGTGATATCGTTCGATCCTCAAGGCCGTGTCTCTGGAGCTGACCGCCGTCCGACCAACAACACCAGGAGTTGAGGCGTATGAGGATGACGATGAAAACGATGATGTTAGTAAACATGATTATCGATATGGGGCCGAGCACGGTTAGATTAAATGCCAGACCTTTTGGGTAACAAAAGTTTTTGTCGTTGTTATGGATGTAGAAATGAGGATCAATGGAAAGAAGAGTAATTACCGGGAGACAAGGTATACCCCATGCTAATAGTGACATTTTCACCAGGATATTTGGTATTCCACTGGCACCTAGAATTGTCAGAAGACGAAGCATCTGCAGACCCGACATTGTGAGCATCCAGAACATAACGGCAAGGACAGAGTAGTGAAGAAGCGCTCCAAGGAAGATGCAGACTCCGCCGTTCTCCTCAGCAAGCACAGTTGCCACCAGGATGAAGGCGATGAGGTTGAGAGCCACGGCTGCCGACATGTGGAGCAGGATCTTGTTGCTGAGTTCACGGCGCCATTGTCGGAAGCAAATGGCCGTCAAGGCTATCAGTGATAGGGCGATGATGGAGATACCACAGCCGACCAGGGATATGACGTCAAGGGCTTTGTCAATGTGACCTTTGCGTTCAGTGATGACCTCGGCAAAGTTTGTCAAATGATTGCAGCGACAGGTGTCCAGTGGACTGTCGGTTGAGTTTAGCAAGAAACATCCTTCCGTTGCCCAACTATTTGATTCGAAGTCCCAATATGCGCAAAGCTTATGTCCTTCCTTACTCTTAGGCTTGAACCTGATATCAATATATTCGCCATTTGGAATTACCGCAGGCGAACCACTTGTATTTGTAAGGATTATGTTTATGACATAGCTGTTGACGGTGTAGTAGTTGAGATTGCTCTGAAGGAAGTTGTAGTCGTTGGAAAAGACCGCGAAAGCCAGTCTTGAATATTGCCTAACAACTGACTTCGGTAGTGTTGTTGACAATTCCAAATGACTAGAAGCAGCCAGGTTATCCTTTGACTTGATTAATGTGAGATTTGATATTTTGCTTCCCTCTGAGCTATCGAGTGACATTCCGACTACCGGATTGACAGGGTTGATGTTGGTCACAATCAAAGCAACATCTGATTTCACTGACTGAACAGAATCGATGTCATCTTGAAGAACCATCTTCATCAAGACGTGCTCCAAATCTCGGAGAATTTTCTGAGATTTGCTTACATTCTGTTTTAAAATACCCTCATCGATATGAAACACGTTTAAAACTTCTGCTACGAAGTCTATGTTTTGACTCATTACCGGTGCTTGAGTCAGATTGCTGAGAATATGTTCCATTCTGTCGAGTTTTCTTTCATCGAAATCTCCACCTGAAAAAATAAATTACTAAATGAGGTTTTTCAGAATCTTTGTAGATCATCCAGGTGTAGAATATGAAGGACAAAGACACAATTTCCATATTAAAAATTACAGTACCCTGAAAATTTTTATTGAGCGAGCGAAGCGAGCGTCTCCTTTTGGCTCTTTTGGCACGGACCTCTTTTTTTTTTTTTTTTTTTGTATATTTTTGTCTGTTATCTGAAGCAATAGAAGTCGCACCGTTTCACCGATCGATCTGAAATTTTGCACACAGGTAGAGACAACCTTCTCTGTTTGCTGACCTTATTTTTTTTTTGAAATCTATCAATTGGTTAAAATTTAAATAAATATCTCCTGATAGGTTGAAAAGTGAAAATGGTCTTCGATAAATCTGGTCAAACTCATATTTTGGCTATACAGGTCAGAGTTTTTCTTCGATCAAGCTGAAATTTTGCACACATGTAAAACCAACCTTCTCTGTTTTCAGACCCTAATTTTTTTGAAATCCATTCATTGGTTAAAATTTAAATAAATATCTCCTGATAGGCTGAAAAATGAAAACGGTCTTCGATAATTCTGATCAAACTCATATTTTGCATGATCATTAAGACCAACATTGTCTCTTATTTTGCAAAATTTCATTCCAACCAGTTACGAACGTATGCATTTATTGACATTTTTTAATATCTGTCAGTAATGAAGTATCGAAATGAATGTTTTCCAGTGCCAATTGGATTGAATCTGATTTGCTATATTTACCAGGGTGCTTAGATGCTATATTTTCAAGTTCCGATGAAAAGCATAATACTTTTATGTCGATTGAGTGATCATATTTCAATTCAATATGTATATATGTATGTATATGTTTTCTGTGCGTTTTTTTACGCATTTCCGGTTCGAGAATTTGCACGTACCCGTGCTCGCTCATCAACTTACCAAAAAAAATCGTTTACCAAAATGACACCAAAACTGTCATTAAAAGCAAGAAAACGAAGGTGGAATTAGCTTAGTGGACGGATAATCATTCAAAGTTTTTGAGGAAATCGGGGGAAAATACAAACCGAAAGGGTACTGATTTGTAATATTACCATTTCCAAATAAATAAGTTTTTGCAATAAATTTTATGTTCAGGTACCCATTTATTGAATTAAATCTATTAACACCCATATATCTTCTAAACTAAGTAATTGTGATAATATGGCCTTGAAAAAAGTTTTTGCTGATTACTCTAAGCAATGAAATTGTTGGTTACATGCTTCTTCCGGCCCGGCATTCAATTATTTTTCTCATATTCAGTCTGTTGGTCGTACCAGGCAACAATCTTGACGTGCTTAATGTCTGGTTTGAAGCAAAATGTGAAGCCTCACACGTGACCGTCAGCCAGTATCGTTCACCCGACAGATTCACCCTCAGCATCTGATTCATCCTGAGTATCTGATGGGCCTCCTCGATCCCCATGATGTTGGTGGTAGTAGACAGTGGTCGGACGTGAAACTCCTTCATGTCGCTTGTGACGATGACGTCATCGACATACCACGTGATGTGGGCTGGCGGTGAACTGCGAGGAACTGTGCATTTCGCTGCCATGCTGTCGGGGGATAATACGTACAGATCCAGACGAGGAGGGGAAGATGGCGGATCTGTAACATGGAGCATGCGTAGTGTTGTACATTTCTCGAGAATTTTTTTTTCGGAGAAATTTCTCCGATGGAGAATTTGTCTATACTAAGTGAAGTTCTCTTTCCATAGGTTGTTGTAATGGAAGGCGGCAAATATTTAAAAAGTATGTTTCACTCATCTATAGGTAGGTAACTTATAAGTTACATAACTGGATAACCTCATTCAGGTTACTTCTTTGATAATTTATTTCATATTCCTTTGCATAAATGTAAGTTTAAAAAAAATCCGGATAATATTTTTCGGAGAATTTCTTGGAGAAAATTCTCCTTCTTGAGAAATTTCTCCGTAAAAATTTCGCCACTCCCAACACTAGTCATGCGTATAAGTGTCCAGTTTGTAAATATCAACACAAATTATAATGAGTTGACTGAGGGTCTGACAGCTTTCGTAATTTTCAACAAGTGGCTTTTCGGTACACGCTCTGTTAAGATTTTGGATTTGGCCATGAAAAGAGCCGTTTGTCACTACGTTTGTCACTACGCCATCTTTAGGTGAATCACCTGAAGATGAAGATCGCAGTGCTACGCCTGCCGAAACGTAGTGACAAACGGCCCTTTTCAGGGCCGTTTGTCCCCCAACCTATTAGAGCCTAATAGAGCCTATCTAGTGGAGCGGTCGCTCCACCCAGCCAAGTCGTACTATACACTCACACTCACTCAACATACCGTAAATGCCTAATAAACTGAGGAGCAGACCAAACACTTTTACTGTAAGCAACAACATGGCATTTTCGGCCTACTTGATCTCAAAATTGGGAAATCTCACATTGTTGCGAAATAACTTAATTTCGAGCTATGGCCCACCTGACAACATATACTAAATTTGGGAACAATAGGTAATGCCATTTGTGGGCTAGAGGGCCGTGAAAACAGTGAAATTACACCCCTTTTAAAACCTATCTTCATCTGATGATGATATCACGAAACACCGCAATCACCGCCACAGCCTAAACGGCTTAACCGATCGACTTGAAATTTTTACCACATGTGCACTTTTGGCGTCCGAGGTGCCTTTTTATGAAACCAACCGGAAGGCGCCATTTTGAAACCGGAAGTGACGTCATATCTCGAAAACGACTACACCGATCGGAATAAAACTATCGCCAAATGATTCAGACGGTCATCTTTATGGAATATCAATAGTCAAAATATACATTTACTATTACCGAAACCGGAAATGACGTCATAAAAATGAAGAATCAGACTTGAATCACCTCTTACTACAATAACTACAAATTCAGAAGGCTTATAATGATACATAACATTTATAGAAATAAATTCTAGGTGGCTGTAATTTCAGCCGCCATTATGAAAACCGGAAGTGATGCCATATCTCGAAAACGGCTGGACCTATTGGAACAATGCTTTCGCAATTCTTCATGGAATATCAAAACAAGCTTATATTTAGCCCCAAACACATTTTTTCGTAGTAACCAATTCGGAAATGGCCTATTTTTTTAAAGGAATTAGTCATTGTTGCTCCGATATGTGTTAAAAGTTGTGTAAATAAACTAAAAAAACTAGTGATATCCCCATAAAAAAACACTCCGTGTAAAAATACCAGCCAAGTCTCTTCAACTTAAAAAAAAAATGAAATCTAAAAATTCTGCACTGAAAAGTAGTGATATCAAAAAATTAGCCAAGTCAAAACTTTATTTGAAAATCAAAAAATACTTGGCGCATCGTTTTTTTTAGGGCATTATAGGTATACTATGTATATGTATATTTCATGTATAATTTATAATTGGCTTATACTTCCAAGCTATTTATGTACACGATGCGCCAAGTATTTTTTGATTTTCAAATAAAGTTTTGACTTAGCTAATTTTTTGATATCACTACTTTTCAGTGCAGAATTTTTAGATTTCATTTTTTTTTAAAGTTGAAGAGACTTGGCTGGTATTTTTACACGGAGTGTTTTTTTTATGGGGTATAACCTAATAGAGCGTGTACCGTAAAGCCACTAGTTGACAATATAACTACAAACATACTATCATCAAGAAATGTAAAATTTTCATTGATAGAAATGAAATTTAAACAGGGACTGGAACCGGACCGGAACCCTTATTAATATTAAACATTATTTGGGTTCCATAACGGTTTCATGAGGGTTCTTTAAATAATTAATTTAATTGTGTTTTTTCTTCATTTTCTTTCAAATCTGAAATTATTTATTACCATTTACAATTTTTTAAATATGATCACCGAGTAAAATTAATGTTATACATTTCAAAGCATGTGAGTTACCAAGAGTCGATTTAAAAAAATGAATTAATGCCTGAATTTGATGGAACCGATTGGACTCCTTATGGAACCGAAATGGAACCGGAACTGCAATCGGAACCGTTATTTTTTTCCAGGATCAGGAACCGGAATTGGAACCGATAATTTTTAAAACTTGGAACCGCTACCGAAACCGGAACCGATATTCCACAGGTGTTCAGTCCCTGAATTCAAATACCTATTATGGAATATTTTCAAGGATTCATGTCAACCTTTGTTGCCATGGCAATATCGCGCAGATGTCATTGTCAGTTTTCCTGTTATAAAATTATAATAAATCTCTCAAAGATTCCTTGAAAACTATTAAGCTGGTGCACGCGTGACCGATTTTGCAACTTGTTGCAGGCCTTTTTGGATGCGATTGGCGACAAAATTTAAATGGTTGGACGAAATGGTTTTAAATTTGAATCATGATTAGATAAAATACAAACTTATGGTTATTACTTGGTTCATTCTTAATTTTTGCTTAGTTAACTACAAATTAATTAGTAATAATTTGTTGATTTTTGGTGAAAAATTGTATATTTTCTTGTCTCTCTGGGTGCCGTATGAAAATTCATTTCAAATATGTGCCAAGTGATATCTCTAAGTTTGTCTTTTATCATAATCACCATTAAAATTTGAGATCAATTGGTTAACGGGTTTGGTCACCAATCGTATCGGAAATTTCATAGTTTTGAGCGGTTTTGTTGAATATCCCGCGCCTGATAAAAAGGACGAAGCACAATGAAAAAGTGCTACTAATATACAATCAGACTGATCATGTGAACATTCTAAGATCAAAGTTACACCCACTAATAAAACCATTTTTCTCTCTCAATTTGCTGACACGGCCGAGAGCTTGTATATCACCTTCACTCTTTGAATGCTTTCCATAAATCTGAGTTGCTCAAGAAATTATATTATCGTAGATCATCACACGAAACTTACTTTGGGTACGATTCAAGGCAGGTGTAACAACCGAATAAACCAGAACACAGCAGGTTAATAAAACCAGTGTTTGTGGCAACATTCTCATTCAGAGAGCTGTGAGCTGTCACTTTTTGAAAAGTTTAGTGTCACACTTGTGCTTCCTCGTCTTCTTCTTCACTCAACTAAAATCTTGCAAACATCTGTTCTGTTCCTGTCCTTGTTAAATGTAAACTTCACACTTCACTAACTAAACTTCACACCTATGTGTCAGTCTCCAAATCACATACACGGACCTTGTATTGTAACGCACCGGCTCACATTCTTTATAAGGATCAAATTCACATTTTAAAGCGTTGCAGTCTCATATAAAAAATATGAATAATTTCAGAAATGATAACAGGATACCAAATAAATAAGGTTTAATTAAATGACCACGATTATTCAAAAATTATAATATTGAAATTACTTTCTGTTTCGACAGCATGATCAACCTAGCAACACTGAAAAGTTTGATAAGAAATCGACAGTTGTATTTAAAGTTTAAATGCTTTAGGGCCAGTCTTCCAATACTCTGCTAACTTTTAAACGGTTGATTAGTACTTATAAACTTAAAAAATATGAAACTTAGAAATAACGTCACCGCGCTCACATACGTCACATATAGATTTTTCCGCCAAAATGTCAAATGAAATTTCAATTTGATATTAAAATTAATGAAAATACAATTTTTTAGGGTGAAAAGTGTAATAGTCATTACTTTTGAGCGGATATTTACAAATTTAGAATACAAATTTTTAATGTGACTTCCCTATGGAGGGCACATTATTCATCAAAATCTTAAATTCAATTTAAGTTTTATGAAAATTTTTTATTGTCCTTAAAATTAAAATATAGATAATAAAAAACCGTATTTTTTTTCAATTAAGGTGGTACAAGCACGAGCGATTTTGCCGCGTGTTGCAGGCACTTTTTTGGATACGATAATTGGAGACAAAATGGGTTGACGAAATGATTTGAAATTTTGATCATAATAAGATAAAAGACAAGCTTAGGGTTAATCATGGGTTAATACTTGGTACATTTTAAATTTCTTGCTTTGTTAATTTGTAAGTGATTTTTTGTGAAACATGTGTTATTCTCTCGTCTCAATGGGTGCCATATAAAATATGTTTTAAAAATGTGCCAAGTGATAACCCTAAGTCCGTCTTTTAGTAAATCATGATTAAAATTTGAGACCAATTGGTTCACGGGTTTAGTCTCCAATCGAATCGGAAAGTTCATAGTTTTGCTCGGTTTTGTTGAATAAAAGTACCTAATTAACAATGCAAGAAGCAAAAATAAAAATGTGCTACTAACATACAATCAGAATGATCATGTAAACATCCTATCAAAGTTCCACCCACTTATGAACAATTTTTTCTCTCTCTCAATTTGCTTCAATGGCCGAGCGCTTGTATCACCTTAAAAATGTGTATAATTTCATAAATAATAATATAATTTGATTTATTTATACGTTTGCTCAGAGCTGAATTACTTAGTATTACTTAAGTATAAAATAATCCGCCGAACGGCACTCAATGAAGTGGTGTGGATCGAAGGGAACCGAACCTACTTTTTGTCGTAAACACTATGACTATAGGGCTATAGGATGTTTAGGACCCTTTTTTCGTTTTGTGTTCAGACACGTCTAAATATGATATATAAATATGTTTCATGTGCTCCTGATTTCAAAAATATGTGTTTCATTTTGCCTGAAAACGCCATTCTGTCTATTTTTAAGGAATTCAGTCCTTTTCTTGCTATTTCAAGGTATTTTTGTCCTTTTTTAAAATTATTGGGGAAATTAATATGAAATGTTTGTTTTGCAAGACCTACAACAATTTTATGAATTTTGGTATAGACCGTAATTCATAAAATTTCCATCCCCTATTTGGATGGCCATCAACATTATTGACACTTGATACATGAACACATTCATACAATAATTTTAAGTTTATTTTAATATTTACTCCAAGTCCAACTCCTAAACCGATCAAATCGAATAACAAGTTGACGAATATTACATGGCTCAAAGATAATTTGGTTCTTTTTCGGAATTTTGTGGTCCTTTTTTAATAGTTTTAAGGTACTTTTTGCCTGCCGGACCTTTCATAGGTCCTAAACATCCTAGCCCTAAATTATTCAGTCGATGAAAGATATTAATTTCAACAAATTCTCCAGTTACAACCGACATAGAAAACATATTATAACTACACACACACATTTCCAATGGCTTCTGAGAAAATGTTTCGGTAAACAAGTTTGTCAATAATATCATAAAGTTTATTGGTATACTATCAGACTGCCGAATATTAGTTGGAACTCCATTGTCTTGATTACACCTCTTTCCACGGCCTTCTTATCACCGCTTCACTCCCTCAAGAAGGCCATTCATTACGGTGTAGTGAAGGATTCAGTGTGAAGGAATGGGTTTAACTACAGAGATAGAAGATGGACTGAAGGTGCAGGCTGGAGTGAGAACGAAGACGACAAGACCAGGTCTGCCTTCTTTACATTGGGAGAGCTATGTGAAATTATTTTTGTTGAGCGAGCATAGCGAGCGTCACCACTGTACTTTTATGACCGTTCAACCGAACGATCTGAAATCTTGTACAAATACTATTGTAGTCTATGTGATCTCGTGTATAGTTTTTGAAAGCTGCCCTTTATAAATTGGTTGAAAAATTAATATAGTCTGTATAGCTTACAACGTTTGACCATGTTTGACCTATCAAATCGAACATTTTAAAATTGTTTGAGGTCGCCGTATAGTTTCTTTAAGACTTAAAAATACCTTCTGATCGTTCGGAATTTGATTCTCCTGAATCAAAATGATCAGATCAAGTTCAAATTTTTCGCTGGCCTTAAGACCACTATTTTCAATTACTTTACACATTTTCAGCTCAATCAGTAAAACAATTACATAGTTTATTTACATTTTAAGAGTTTTAAAAAATCTATCCTACAAGATGTTGTTGCAGTAGTAACAAACGGTATCAAATTCATGGTACGTTGATCTGTTATTCAATTTTCCCAAAGTGTTTGATTTATTTTTATTTTTCAAAATGGTACAGGGAGTGAAGAGTGTGTTCACACAGTGTTCACATATTTGTTTGATATACCCCAATAAGTCACGAAGACTTGTGTCGGGGCTTATTTTACATGGATAACACATGGACATTTTACATGGATTTCTATAATATACCAGATACATTATATGTAGTACAATATACAAAAGTTGTCAATATAATATAATCATTAATAATGTAGTTATCTTCGAATGGAATGGATTATTTTCCATTCGAAAAAAATGGAATCGTGTGAATGGATCGTGTTCAATTAGGGATGTTACGCTTGTCGGTGTTCGCTCATCAACGCGTTACACCGAGCGTTTTCTTAGTATAGATATTGAAAGCACAGTACTAGTAAGATTTTTTTAAATTTTGGATACAGTGCTATTATTAATTAAAACAGTTTTAAATCAACCGATTATTGTACTATTACTTAATCTGGAGGAACGGTCGGTACACGCCAACCAAGTCGTACGGCACGCACTTTTCAAGCGCTCGGAATTATACAATTTCGCTTGTAATAAGACAAAACCAATAAAAATATTTACGACTTGAAATATCTCGTCCTTTTAAAAGGACAGTTAAGCCTACAACGCCTCTCTCGCTGTTCCAGAAGCATGGCTCGGGATCCGTCACCTCCAGACGACACTGATGTTCCTCGCCACAATCATCATCTTCATTCTTCGCGTCGACCTGGCCGTCGCCATCGTCGCCATGGTCGACAAGGAGGGCGCCAACCCAGACTATCCGGTCAGTACATGTCTTTACTTCCCTTCATGTGACACTCCTACACACAGTCACCACCCTCCGCGTCAACCTCTCCGTCGCCATCGTCGCCATGGTCGACAAGGAGGGTGCCAACCCGGACTATCCGGTCAGTACATGTCTTTACTTCCCTTCATGTGACACTACACATAGTCACCACCCTCCGCGTCAACCTCGCCGTCGCCATCGTCGCCATGGTCGACAAGGAGGGCGCCAACCCAGACTATCCGGTCAGTACTATAACCCCAAGCTATGATCCAGCCAAGCCAACTAGCCAACCTCATGCGATATTGGGCGGCCTGGGGTGCGATCATATAAAATGAGAACTTTATTGGCACGGTGACAAGCTTCTAGGGTCTTGTCACCGTGACAAGAAAGTTATCATTTTATGTGATCGCACCCCAAAATGTCAAAGCTATCGAATATCGAATCTATCAGAAGCCCATAGGATACAAGGGACTTAGAAAGCGACTAGTGTATCGTATTCTATACATAGGTTCAAGTCAGATCCGTGAAGTTGTATGCAGCATTGAGTGGATGGGTGACCGTTGACGGCTGCCTTGCCAGTTGCTGCCGTTGGGCCAGAGAGACTGGGGTGTTTGGGCTGGTGGTTAGTGTGACGACCTCCCTCCACCTGTTATCAGTCATTTGACGGCGCTGGTTGTGGAGGCCCGTGCTGTGTATGTCACACCGTCCTCCAGAACGGACGATAAGCTGTTGGTCCCCTTGTTATCTTTCGTCAGGAGTAGGCTACATGCCGGCAGGGTTTCCTCTCCTCCCTTCTCTATATTACAACCTCACTAGAAGAAATTCATTATGCTAATGATACTGAATCATCAATTGATGTTTTGAAGAATGTTTGATTAGTTTTTCTTCCTGTAGGAATATAATTGGGACGAAGCCACGAAGGGCTACATCCTGAGCTCTTTCGTCTGGGGCTACACGGTCACCCAGTTCCCGGCAAGTCTGTTTGCGCAACGCTACGGCGCCAAACTCCTCGTGGTCGTCTCACTGAGCGTGGCGTCGATATTCTCCATCTTGACGCCAGGCGCCGCGGCGTGGGGCGGCTGGAGGATGGTGTGCGCCGTCAGGGTCATCCAGGGGCTCGCTCAGGTTTCTTATTGTCTTTAATATACGATACTTATCCAAGTGTAGAAAGCTTTCTCGTGACCCTGTTACGACGCTTTGTTTATTTATGAAATAAGGGTTGGACAGCACCCAGGACACACCGTTCAACTAAGTATTATGAACAGTGAACACTCACTAAAATACCAGCGGAGAAGTGCATAATCTTTTAGAAAAAATTATATACCAACGTACACACCTCAACACCGCTGTAAGCTTTTAGGTTATTTATGTTTGACACTAGAAACATGTACATACCTGTCTGTAACGTGAAACGAATGTTACTTGAATAATTTCTGTCCCAAAAGTATAAATGCGCTGATTTGCTTTTGCAAGATTCAGCGTGCATCGTGGAATATCGGCGAGATTTTAGCAGCATTTTCGTCTTGTTATAAATCGGTCGGTGAGTCACTGTTGATTCTTGTGTACACACTATTTGTGTACGGTCGTGATTGATACCCTTTTATGTTTACAAAAGAGCAAACCATTGAAAAACGACACGTTATAAAATTATCAATACCTACACTTACCGAATATAACTTCAAGTACGGCTACGATCAATAGAAAAAAATGGTTTCATATGCCTACAATTCAATTAAGTATACACAATATTCTTTCAGGACAGAACATACAAGTTTTGATATTTATAATTAAAATGTCGCAGGGATTGTACTACCCCTTGCTGCACATGCTGCTCGCTAAATGGGTGCCGGAAGAAGAGCGCGGGATCCTGGTCACTTACGTCTACTCAGGTTCGTGCAGCGTCATCTATAAGTCAAGACGACAGACGAATGAGTCTAACACGATCCTTGACTGCAGGTAGGGAGTTGGGTGCCGTCCTGGCTCTTCCAGTGAGCGGCTTTCTCTCAACCTCCGCCGCCGGGTGGCCGTCGACGTTCTACGTGCTCGGCGGCTTGGGACTGGGTTGGTCGCTGCTCTGGCTCGCACTCGGCTCCAACAGCCCGGCAGAGGATCGACTCATCTCCGTCCAGGAGCGCGCCTACATCGAGGACTCTCTCAGGACCTCGGACACATGTAGCCAGGTCAGTAGATCCTGATCGTCTAGTGCTGGTCGCTGCTCTGGCTCGCACTCGGCTCCAACAGTCCGGCAGAGGATCGACTCATCTCCGTCCAGGAACGCGCCTACATCGAGGACTCTCTCAGGACCTCGGACAAGCCCAGCCAGGTCAGTAGATCCTGATCGTCTAGTGCTGGTCGCTGCTCTGGCTCGCACTCGGCTCCAACAGCCCGGCAGAGGATCGACTCATCTCCGTCCAGGAACGCGCCTACATCGAGGACTCTCTCAGGACCTCGGACAAACCCAGCCAGGTCAGTAGATCCTGATCGTCTAGTGCTGGTCGCTGCTCTGGCTCGCTCTCGGCTCCAACAGCCCGGCAGAGGATCGACTCATCTCCGTCCAGGAACGCGCCTACATCGAGGACTCGCTCAGGACCTCGGACACATGTAGCCAGGTCAGTAGATCCTGATCTTCTAGTGCTGGTCGCTGCTTTAACTTGCACTCGGCTCCAACAGCCTGGCAGAGGATCGACTCATCTCCGTCCAGGAACGCGCCTACATCGAGGACTCTCTCAGGACCTCGGACACTTGTAGCCAGGTCAGTAGATCCTGATCGTCTAGTGCTGGTCGCTGCTCTGGCTCGCACTCGGCTCCAACAGCCCGGCAGAGGATCGACTCATCTCCGTCCAGGAACGCGCCTACATCGAGGACTCTCTCAGGACCTCGGACACATGTAGCCAGGTCAGTAGATCCTGATCGTCTAGTGCTGGTCGCTGCTCTGGCTCGCACTCGGCTCCAACAGCCCGGCAGAGGATCGACTCATCTCCGTCCAGGAACGCGCCTACATCAAGGACTCTCTCAGGACCTCGGACAAACCCAGCCAGGTCAGTAGATCCTGATCGTCTAGTGCTGGTCGCTGCTCTGGCTCGCTCTCGGCTCCAACAGTCCGGCAGAGGATCGACTCATCTCCGTACAGGAGCGCGCCTACATCGAGGACTCTCTCAGGACCTCGGACACATGTAGCCAGGTCAGTAGATCCTGATCGTCTAGTGCTGGTCGCTGCTCTGGCTCGCACTCGGCTCCAACAGCCCGGCAGAGGATCGACTCATCTCCGTCCAGGAACGCGCCTACATCGAGGACTCTCTCAGGACCTCGGACACATGTAGCCAGGTCAGTAGATCCTGATCGTCTAGTGCTGGTCGCTGCTCTGGCTCGCACTCGGCTCCAACAGCCCGGCAGAGGATCGACTCATCTCCGTCCAGGAACGCGCCTACATCGAGGACTCTCTCAGGACCTCGGACACATGTAGCCAGGTCAGTAGATCCTGATCGTCTAGTGCTGGTCGCTGCTCTGGCTCGCACTCGGCTCCAACAGTCCGGCAGAGGATCGACTCATCTCCGTCCAGGAACGCGCCTACATCGAGGACTCGCTCAGGACCTCGGACACATGTAGCCAGGTCAGTAGATCCTGATCGTCTAGTGCTGGTCGCTGCTCTGGCTCGCACTCGGCTCCAACAGCCCGGCAGAGGATCGACTCATCTCCGTCCAGGAACGCGCCTACATCGAGGACTCTCTCAGGACCTCGGACACATGTAGCCAGGTCAGTAGATCCTGATCGTCTAGTGCTGGTCGCTGCTCTGGCTCGCTCTCGGCTCCAACAGCCCGGCAGAGGATCGACTCATCTCCGTCCAGGAACGCGCCTACATCGAGGACTCTCTCAGGACCTCGGACAAACCCAGCCAGGTCAGTAGATCCTGATCGTCTAGTGCTGGTCGCTGCTCTGGCTCGCTCTCGGCTCCAACAGTCCGGCAGAGGATCGACTCATCTCCGTCCAGGAACGCGCCTACATCGAGGACTCGCTCAGGACCTCGGACAAACCCAGCTAGGTCAGTAGATCCTGATCGTCTAGTGCTGGTCGCTGCTCTGGCTCGCACTCGGCTCCAACAGCCCGGCAGAGGATCGACTCATCTCCGTCCAGGAGCGCGCCTACATCGAGGACTCTCTCAGGACCTCGGACAAACCAAGCCAGGTCAGTAGATCCTGATCGTCTAGTGCTGGTCGCTGCTCTGGCTCGCTCTCGGCTCCAACAGTCCGGCAGAGGATCGACTCATCTCCGTCCAGGAACGCGCCTACATCGAGGACTCTCTCAGGACCTCGGACAAACCCAGCCAGGTCAGTAGATCCTGATCGTCTAGTGCTGGTCGCTGCTCTGGCTCGCACTCGGCTCCAACAGCCCGGCAGAGGATCGACTCATCTCCGTCCAGGAGCGCACCTACATCCAGGACTCTCTCAGGACCTCGGACACATGTAGCCAGGTCAGTAGATCCCGATCGTCTAGTGCTGGTCGCTGCTCTGGCTCGCACTCGGCTCCAACAGCCCGGCAGAGGATCGACTCATCTCCGTCCAGGAACGCGCCTACATCGAGGACTCTCTCAGGACCTCGGACAAACCCAGCCAGGTCAGTAGATCCTGATCGTCTAGTGCTGGTCGCTGCTCTGGCTCGCTCTCGGCTCCAACAGCCCGGCAGAGGATCGACTCATCTCCGTCCAGGAGCGCGCCTACATCGAGGACTCGCTCAGGACCTCGGACAAGCCCAGCCAGGTCAGTAGATCCTGATCGTCTAGTGCTGGTCGCTGCTCTGGCTCGCACTCGGCTCCAACAGCCCGGCAGAGGATCGACTCATCTCCGTCCAGGAACGCGCCTACATCGAGGACTCGCTCAGGACCTCGGACAAACCCAGCCAGGTCAGTAGATCCTGATCGTCTAGTGCTGGTCGCTGCTCTGGCTCGCTCTCGGCTCCAACAGCCCGGCAGAGGATCGACTCATCTCCGTCCAGGAGCGCGCCTACATCCAGGACTCTCTCAGGACCTCGGACACATGTAGCCAGGTCAGTAGATCCTGATCGTCTAGTGCTGGTCGCTGCTCTGGCTCGCACTCGGCTCCAACAGCCCGGCAGAGGATCGACTCATCTCCGTCCAGGAGCGCGCCTACATCCAGGACTCGCTCAGGACCTCGGACAAGCCCAGCCAGGTCAGTAGATCCTGATCGTCTAGTGCTGGTCGCTGCTCTGGCTCGCACTCGGCTCCAACAGCCCGGCAGAGGATCGACTCATCTCCGTCCAGGAACGCGCCTACATCGAGGACTCTCTCAGGACCTCGGACACATGTAGCCAGGTCAGTAGATCCTGATCGTCTAGTGCTGGTCGCTGCTCTGGCTCGCACTCGGCTCCAACAGCCCGGCAGAGGATCGACTCATCTCCGTCCAGGAACGCGCCTACATCGAGGACTCTCTCAGGACCTCGGACACATGTAGCCAGGTCAGTAGATCCTGATCGTCTAGTGCTGGTCGCTGCTCTGGCTCGCACTCGGCTCCAACAGCCCGGCAGAGGATCGACTCATCTCCGTCCAGGAACGCGCCTACATCGAGGACTCTCTCAGGACCTCGGACACATGTAGCCAGGTCAGTAGATCCTAATCGTCTAGTGCTGGTCGCTGCTCTGGCTCGCACTCGGCTCCAACAGTCCGGCAGAGGATCGACTCATCTCCGTCCAGGAACGCGCCTACATCGAGGACTCGCTCAGGACCTCGGACACATGTAGCCAGGTCAGTAGATCCTGATCGTCTAGTGCTGGTCGCTGCTCTGGCTCGCACTCGGCTCCAACAGTCCGGCAGAGGATCGACTCATCTCCGTCCAGGAGCGCGCCTACATCGAGGACTCTCTCAGGACCTCGGACAAACCCAGCCAGGTCAGTAGATCCTGATCGTCTAGTGCTGGTCGCTGCTCTGGCTCGCTCTCGGCTCCAACAGTCCGGCAGAGGATCGACTCATCTCCGTCCAGGAACGCGCCTACATCGAGGACTCGCTCAGGACCTCGGACAAACCCAGCTAGGTCAGTAGATCCTGATCGTCTAGTGCTGGTCGCTGCTCTGGCTCGCACTCGGCTCCAACAGCCCGGCAGAGGATCGACTCATCTCCGTCCAGGAGCGCGCCTACATCGAGGACTCTCTCAGGACCTCGGACAAACCCAGCCAGGTCAGTAGATCCTGATCGTCTAGTGCTGGTCGCTGCTCTGGCTCGCTCTCGGCTCCAACAGTCCGGCAGAGGATCGACTCATCTCCGTCCAGGAACGCGCCTACATCGAGGACTCTCTCAGGACCTCGGACAAACCCAGCCAGGTCAGTAGATCCTGATCGTCTAGTGCTGGTCGCTGCTCTGGCTCGCTCTCGGCTCCAACAGTCCGGCAGAGGATCGACTCATCTCCGTCCAGGAACGCGCCTACATCGAGGACTCTCTCAGGACCTCGGACAAGCCCAGCCAGGTCAGTAGATCCTGATCGTCTAGTGCTGGTCGCTGCTCTGGCTCGCACTCGGCTCCAACAGTCCGGCAGAGGATCGACTCATCTCCGTCCAGGAACGCGCCTACATCGAGGACTCTCTCAGGACCTCGGACACATGTAGCCAGGTCAGTAGATCCTGATCGTCTAGTGCTGGTCGCTGCTCTGGCTCGCACTCGGCTCCAACAGCCCGGCAGAGGATCGACTCATCTCCGTCCAGGAACGCGCCTACATCGAGGACTCGCTCAGGACCTCGGACACATGTAGCCAGGTCAGTAGATCCTGATCGTCTAGTGCTGGTCGCTGCTCTGGCTCGCACTCGGCTCCAACAGCCCGGCAGAGGATCGACTCATCTCCGTCCAGGAGCGCGCCTACATCGAGGACTCTCTCAGGACCTCGGACAAACCCAGCCAGGTCAGTAGATCCTGATCGTCTAGTGCTGGTCGCTGCTCTGGCTCGCTCTCGGCTCCAACAGTCCGGCAGAGGATCGACTCATCTCCGTCCAGGAACGCGCCTACATCGAGGACTCTCTCAGGACCTCGGACAAACCCAGCCAGGTCAGTAGATCCTGATCGTCTAGTGCTGGTCGCTGCTCTGGCTCGCTCTCGGCTCCAACAGTCCGGCAGAGGATCGACTCATCTCCGTCCAGGAACGCGCCTACATCGAGGACTCTCTCAGGACCTCGGACAAGCCCAGCCAGGTCAGTAGATCCTGATCGTCTAGTGCTGGTCGCTGCTCTGGCTCGCACTCGGCTCCAACAGTCCGGCAGAGGATCGACTCATCTCCGTCCAGGAACGCGCCTACATCGAGGACTCTCTCAGGACCTCGGACACATGTAGCCAGGTCAGTAGATCCTGATCGTCTAGTGCTGGTCGCTGCTCTGGCTCGCACTCGGCTCCAACAGCCCGGCAGAGGATCGACTCATCTCCGTCCAGGAACGCGCCTACATCGAGGACTCTCTCAGGACCTCGGACACATGTAGCCAGGTCAGTAGATCCTGATCGTCTAGTGCTGGTCGCTGCTCTGGCTCGCTCTCGGCTCCAACAGTCCGGCAGAGGATCGACTCATCTCCGTCCAGGAACGCGCCTACATCGAGGACTCTCTCAGGACCTCGGACAAGCCCAGCCAGGTCAGTAGATCCTGATCGTCTAGTGCTGGTCGCTGCTCTGGCTCGCACTCGGCTCCAACAGTCCGGCAGAGGATCGACTCATCTCCGTCCAGGAACGCGCCTACATCGAGGACTCTCTCAGGACCTCGGACACATGTAGCCAGGTCAGTAGATCCTGATCGTCTAGTGCTGGTCGCTGCTCTGGCTCGCACTCGGCTCCAACAGCCCGGCAGAGGATCGACTCATCTCCGTCCAGGAACGCGCCTACATCGAGGACTCTCTCAGGACCTCGGACACATGTAGCCAGGTCAGTAGATCCTGATCGTCTAGTGCTGGTCGCTGCTCTGGCTCGCACTCGGCTCCAACAGTCCGGCAGAGGATCGACTCATCTCCGTCCAGGAACGCGCCTACATCGAGGACTCGCTCAGGACCTCGGACAAGCCCAGCCAGGTCAGTAGATCCTGATCGTCTAGTGCTGGTCGCTGCTCTGGCTCGCACTCGGCTCCAACAGTCCGGCAGAGGATCGACTCATCTCCGTCCAGGAACGCGCCTACATCGAGGACTCGCTCAGGACCTCGGACAAACCCAGCCAGGTCAGTAGATCCTGATCGTCTAGTGCTGGTCGCTGCTCTGGCTTGCACTCGGCTCCAACAGTCCGGCAGAGGATCGACTCATCTCCGTCCAGGAACGCGCCTACATCGAGGACTCTCTCAGGACCTCGGACACATGTAGCCAGGTCAGTAGATCCTGATCGTCTAGTGCTGGTCGCTGCTCTGGCTCGCACTCGGCTCCAACAGTCCGGCAGAGGATCGACTCATCTCCGTCCAGGAACGCGCCTACATCCAGGACTCGCTCAGGACCTCGGACAAGCCCAGCCAGGTCAGTAGATCCTGATCGTCTAGTGCTGGTCGCTGCTCTGGCTCGCACTCGGCTCCAACAGCCCGGCAGAGGATCGACTCATCTCCGTCCAGGAGCGCACCTACATCCAGGACTCTCTCAGGACCTCGGACACATGTAGCCAGGTCAGTAGATCCTGATCGTCTAGTGCTGGTCGCTGCTCTGGCTCGCACTCGGCTCCAACAGCCCGGCATAGGATCGACTCATCTCCGTCCAGGAGCGCACCTACATCCAGGACTCTCTCAGGACCTCGGACACATGTAGCCAGGTCAGTAGATCCCGATCGTCTAGTGCTGGTCGCTGCTCTGGCTCGCACTCGGCTCCAACAGCCCGGCAGAGGATCGACTCATCTCCGTCCAGGAACGCGCCTACATCGAGGACTCTCTCAGGACCTCGGACAAACCCAGCCAGGTCAGTAGATCCTGATCGTCTAGTGCTGGTCGCTGCTCTGGCTCGCTCTCGGCTCCAACAGCCCGGCAGAGGATCGACTCATCTCCGTCCAGGAGCGCGCCTACATCGAGGACTCGCTCAGGACCTCGGACAAGCCCAGCCAGGTCAGTAGATCCTGATCGTCTAGTGCTGGTCGCTGCTCTGGCTCGCACTCGGCTCCAACAGCCCGGCAGAGGATCGACTCATCTCCGTCCAGGAACGCGCCTACATCGAGGACTCGCTCAGGACCTCGGACAAACCCAGCCAGGTCAGTAGATCCTGATCGTCTAGTGCTGGTCGCTGCTCTGGCTCGCTCTCGGCTCCAACAGCCCGGCAGAGGATCGACTCATCTCCGTCCAGGAGCGCGCCTACATCCAGGACTCTCTCAGGACCTCGGACACATGTAGCCAGGTCAGTAGATCCTGATCGTCTAGTGCTGGTCGCTGCTCTGGCTCGCACTCGGCTCCAACAGCCCGGCAGAGGATCGACTCATCTCCGTCCAGGAGCGCGCCTACATCCAGGACTCGCTCAGGACCTCGGACAAGCCCAGCCAGGTCAGTAGATCCTGATCGTCTAGTGCTGGTCGCTGCTCTGGCTCGCACTCGGCTCCAACAGCCCGGCAGAGGATCGACTCATCTCCGTCCAGGAACGCGCCTACATCGAGGACTCTCTCAGGACCTCGGACACATGTAGCCAGGTCAGTAGATCCTGATCGTCTAGTGCTGGTCGCTGCTCTGGCTCGCACTCGGCTCCAACAGCCCGGCAGAGGATCGACTCATCATCGTCCAGGAGCGCGCTTACATCGAGGACTCTCTCAGGACCTCGGACACATGTAGCCAGGTCAGTAGATCCTGATCGTCTAGTGCTGGTCGCTGCTCTGGCTCGCACTCGGCTCCAACAGCCCGGCAGAGGATCGACTCATCTCCGTCCAGGAACGCGCCTACATCGAGGACTCTCTCAGGACCTCGGACACATGTAGCCAGGTCAGTAGATCCTGATCGTCTAGTGCTGGTCGCTGCTCTGGCTCGCACTCGGCTCCAACAGTCCGGCAGAGGATCGACTCATCTCCGTCCAGGAGCGCGCCTACATCAAGGACTCTCTCAGGACCTCGGACACATGTAGCCAGGTCAGTAGATCCTGATCGTCTAGTGCTGGTCGCTGCTCTGGCTCGCACTCGGCTCCAACAGCCCGGCAGAGGATCGACTCATCATCGTCCAGGAGCGCGTCTACATCGAGGACTCTCTCAGGACCTCGGACACATGTAGCCAGGTCAGTAGATCCTGATCGTCTAGTGCTGGTCGCTGCTCTGGCTCGCTCTCGGCTCCAACAGTCCGGCAGAGGATCGACTCATCTCCGTCCAGGAGCGCGCCTACATCGAGGACTCTCTCAGGACCTCGGACAAGCCCAGCAAGGTCAGTAGTTCCTGATCGTCTAGTGCTGGTCGCTGCTCTGGCTCGCACTCGGCTCCAACAGCCCGGCAGAGGATCGACTCATCTCCGTTCAGGAACGCGCCTACATCGAGGACTCTCTCAGGACCTCGGACAAGCCCAGCCAGGTCAGTAGATCCTGATCGTCTAGTGCTGGTCGCTGCTCTGGCTCGCACTCGGCTCCAACAGCCCGGCAGAGGATCGACTCATCTCCGTCCAGGAACGCGCCTACATCGAGGACTCTCTCAGGACCTCGGACAAGCCCAGCCAGGTCAGTAGATCCTGATCGTCTAGTGCTGGTCGCTGCTCTGGCTCGCACTCGGCTCCAACAGCCCGGCAGAGGATCGACTCATCTCCGTCCAGGAACGCGCTTACATCGAGGACTCTCTCAGGACCTCGGACACATGTAGCCAGGTCAGTAGATCCTGATCGTCTAGTGCTGGTCGCTGCTCTGGCTCGCTCTCGGCTCCAACAGCCCGGCAGAGGATCGACTCATCTCCGTTCAGGAACGCGCCTACATCGAGGACTCTCTCAGGACCTCGGACACATGTAGCCAGGTCAGTAGATCCTGATCGTCTAGTGCTGGTCGCTGCTCTGGCTCGCACTCGGCTCCAACAGCCCGGCAGAGGATCGACTCATCATCGTCCTGGAGCGCGCCTACATCGAGGACTCTCTCAGGACCTCGGACACATGTAGCCAGGTCAGTAGATCCTGATCGTCTAGTGCTGGTCGCTGCTCTGGCTCGCACTCGGCTCCAACAGCCCGGCAGAGGATCGACTCATCTCCGTCCAGGAACGCGCCTACATCGAGGACTCTCTCAGGACCTCGGACACATGTAGCCAGGTCAGTAGATCCTGATCGTCTAGTGTTGGTCGTTGCTCTGGCTCGCACTCGGCTCCAACAGCCCGGCAGAGGATCGACTCATCTCCGTCCAGGAACGCGCCTACATCCAGGACTCTCTCAGGACCTCGGACAAGCCCAGCCAGGTCAGTAGATCCTGATCGTCTAGTGCTGGTCGCTGCTCTGGCTCGCTCTCGGCTCCAACAGCCCGGCAGAGGATCGACTCATCTCCGTCCAGGAACGCGCCTACATCGAGGACTCTCTCAGGACCTCGGACTCATGTAGCCAGGTCAGTAGATCCTGATCGTCTAGTGCTGGTCGCTGCTCTGGCTCGCTCTCGGCTCCAACAGTCCGGCAGAGGATCGACTCATCATCGTCCTGGAGCGCGCCTACATCGAGGACTCGCTCAGGACCTCGGACAAACCCAGTCAGGTCAGTAGATCCTGATCGTCTAGTGCTGGTCGCTGCTCTGGCTCGCACTCGGCTCCAACAGCCCGGCAGAGGATCGACTCATCTCCGTCTAGGAACGCGCCTACATCGAGGACTCGCTCAGGACCTCGGACACATGTAGCCAGGTCAATAGTATTTTATACTATTTCTGTATAAAAATATTTTATTTTATCAATAAAATAATATTATTTAATACCGTTACAAGCATTATTAAATGAATTGATTGATTTGAGTTCACATATAACTTTCAAATGGAAACTGGCTTATTCTGACTTGGGTACACCGGGTGGCCCAAAAAAAAGTCCAACAGGCGAGACATCACTGTGACGAAAATACTGTACATATCGGGCTAAAAATTACACCAATTATAAAAAACATACTAACGTATAATATGTGAAAGATTTAACACAATAAATTTTATAGGAAAAAGTTACAGCTGTTCGAATTTCGTTGTCGAAAAATCGATTATACGGAGCTCAAAAATCACGCGTGGAAAAATGTCCAATGGCCGGGACGCTGTTTACTCCAAACTGTTGACGATATCAAGCTAAAAATTTTATAAGTTATTCAAAATATGTTACTATCGGTTGTGTAACAATTTCAATTCATTTTAATCAATGTAACGAAAGTTATGTTATCTAGAATTTGCGCTTAAAAACTAAAAAGCAGAATACACTAGAGATAATTTCTCAAGTTTTATTTCACATGTTAATTTTAGAAGGGAAATTATCTCCCGTATTATCTGTTTTTAAGCTCAACTTCAAGATACCATACCTTTCGTTCCACTGATTCAAATGTATTGAAATTTGTATACAATAGATAGTCATCGGCTGGTCATTACCCAACGGCTGGTGTGTTGGATACCTCGGTTCTCGTTAGATCACCGAGGTTAAGCAACATTGAGCGCGGTCAGCGGTTGGATGGGTGACCATTCAACTCTGCCTTGCCAGGTTGCTGCCGTTGGGTCAGAGAGACTGGGGTGTTTGGGGGTCAGTGTGACGACGGTGACCATTCAACTCTGCCTTGCCAGGTTGCTGCCGTTGGGTCAGAGAGACTGGGGTGTTTGGGGGTCAGTGTGACGACCTCCCTCCACCTGTTATCAGTCTCTCGACGGCGCGGGTTGTGGAGGGTCGTGCTGTGAATGTTACACCGTCCTTCGGAAGGGACGTTAAGCCGTTGGTCCCCTTGGTATCTCTCGTCAGGAGTAGGCTACATGCCGGTACCGGGTTTCCTCTCCTCCCTTCTCTATATTACATTCTCACTAGTGGAGCCTGGCTCTGTTGAGAATATAGACTTAATAATAATAATAATAATAATAATAATATGTTTCAAATAACATTTTAAATTTTTAGCTTGATATCATTAGATACGTAGAAAATAAAGGTGTCCATGTCATTGGACTTTTTCTTAATGTGAGCTCCGTATAATCGATTTTTCGATAACCAAATTAGAACAACTGTAACTTTTTTCCTAGTAAAGAAATGTTTTTGAAACTTTCACACATCAAACATCGGTATGCTTGCTATAACATGTGAAATTTTTGGACTCATATCTGTTGTAGTTTCTTCACAGCGGTGCCTCGCCCATTGGACTTTTTTTGGGGCCACCCGGTATTTTGACCTCTCTATAATCCCGCAACATGACATTTAAAAACGTTCAATGTTCATAAAACCAACTATAAATTAAACTCGGAATTTTCAATTTGTTTTTTTATGTAAAAATAAAATTGTATAAGAAAAGGCAAGTTAAATTTCGACGTCCGGACATGTTAGCTAAAATATTTTTCAACCCTTCAACCGCAGCCCAATTTGATGATGGTAGTGTAATATTACCTCTCCTACAGGCTACATCGACTCCGTGGCGCGCCTTGCTGACGTCACTGCCCATGTGGGCGATGGTTGTCGCTGCGTGCGGCAATAATTTCAGCTTTTGGACACTCATTAATGAGATGCCTTCGTTCATGAAGTCAGTGCTCCTCTACGACCTTAAATCGGTAAGTCACTTCGATATGAGAAACTGAGTTTTATGGAAAGCTTCCAGTTGAGTCAGGATGAAGAAGCGATGACCATTGTTTGAACGAACCTGGGCTCGAACTCGGGACCTCTCACTTGCCGGGCGAGAGCTCTACCAACTGAGCTACCCGGTCGGACGGACATTAGACACAACGAACTGACGAGGGTTAGAGATCTCCGAGGAGAATGGAATGAAGAGGTAGAGAATGCTCACTACGCCACCGGTGACGATACTGTTACCATATTGTGTCATTGCACATGCGTTCATTAACTTCATTTCATTCTCCTCGGAGATCTCTAACCCTCATCGGTGTGCTGTGTCTAATTTGTACCATCCGGCCGGGTAGCTAGGTTGGTAGAGCTCTCGCCCGGTAATGAGTCTGTGCTCGAGCCCTGGTTCGGTCGGACAATTTTCGGCTAGCACACCCGTTCCTTGCAGGTACTGTTAAAATGATATAATACACGTGTGAGCTATTGATTGAGCAAGCGAAGCGAGCGACTCCTTTTAACTCTTTTGGCACGGACCTCTGTTTTTTTCATTTTTTTTCTGATATTAACCGATACACAGGTCGCACCGTTTCACCGATCGATCTGAAATTTTGCACACATGAAAGACAACCTTCTCTGTTTGCAGGCCCTATTTTTTTAAATCCATTCATTGGTTAAAATCTAGTGGAGCGGTCGCTCCACCCAGCCAAGTCGTACTGTACACTCACACTCACTCAACATACCGTAAATGGCTAATAAACTGAGGAGCAGACCAAACACTTTTACTGTAAGCAACAACATGGCATTTTCGGCCTACTGGATCTTAAAATTGGAAAATCTCACATTGTTGTGAAATGTCTTAATTTCGAGCTATGGCCCACCCCACCCCTTATACCAAATTTGGGAACAACAAATTTTGCCATTTGCGAGCTAGAGGGCCATGAAAACAGTGAAATTATACCCCTTCTTAAAGCTATCTGATGATGATGATGATGATGATGATGATGATGATGATGATGATGATTCAGATATCAGGAAACATTGTTGACAGGGCCACAGCCTAAACGGCTAAACCGATCGATCTGAAATTTTTACCACATGTGCACTTTTGGCGTCTGATGATACCTTGCCTCTTGTGATTTTTTGTGCCGCCATTTTTAAACCGGAAGTGACGTCATATATGAAAAACGGCTGGACCGATTAGAACGAAATTAGCGCCATTCGATTTAGATGGTCATCTATATGAAGTATGTTACTTTAAAATATAATTTTCTTATATTCTAAACCGGAAGTGGCGTCATACATTTGCAATATTTAGCTTATTTCATCAAATTATACTTTAAATACACATATCATTATCTTACATTGTAACAAAGACAATACAAAATTATAATTTCAATACACAGTGTTCTCGGCCGCCATTCCTGAAACCGGAAGTGACGTCATACATCGAAAACGCCTGTACCGATTGCCACTGAACTAGCTCCTGTATATTCATTTTGCAATCTATTTGAAAAATCAATTGGGATAAATGAATATACAAATTAACGGTACCGGAAATGGCGGCAGGAACCACTAAATGAAACCGGAAGTGACGTCATATATTGAAAACGGCATGAGCGATTTGACGGAAATTAGCGCTATTGAATTAAGAAGGTCATTCATGAAGTATCAACTAGATAAAACTTAATTGTTTTCTTATTACCTATACCGGAAATGACGTCATAAAAATGCTAAATGACGTCATTAATATTCTAAAGGACACTAAATTCACCACTTTATACTTTTAAATAGATATTTAGTAAACATACATTGTAAATAATTATAAATTCAAGGTTGCAGTGCTCTCGGCCGCCATTTTCTAAAACCGGAAGTGACGTCATATAACGAAAACGGCTGTACCGATTGCAACTAAATTTTGGAATTGTGTAGGACTTATAATTATGAATTCAATACGACATTAATTTCGGCCGCCATTGTTAAAACCGGAAGTGACGTCATATATCGAAAACGGATGTACCGATTGCAACCAAATTTTAGAATTATGTCGGACTAATATAATTATGAAATAAAGACGACATTATTTTCGGCCGCCATTGTCAAAACCGGAAGTGACGTCATATATCGAAAACGGCTGTACCAATTGCAACCAAATTTTGGAAATGTGTAGGACTAATAATTATGAATTAAAGACGACATTATTTTCGGCCGCCATTGTTAAAACCGAAGTGACGTCATTATCGAAAGCGGCTGTACCGATTGCAACCAAATTTTGGAAATAGTATGACTAATAATTATGAATTCAAGACGACATTAATTTCGGCCGCCATTTCAAAACCGGAAGGGACGTTATAATATATCGAAAACGGCTGGACCGATTGTAATTTCTTAGTACCTATCCTAATCGGTTGAGGCGTATTTTTTTAAAGAAATTAGTCCTTGCTCGGACATGTGCTACAAGCTGTATGAATAAACTAACAAAAGAAGTGATATCCCAGAAAAAAACACTCCGTGTAAAAAAGGCAGCCAAGTCTCTTTACTTAAAAAAAAATCAACACCGAAAAGGAGTGATATCAAAAAAGGAGCCAAGTCAATGACATTTCCAAATATTTAATCGTATCTTTGAAATAGAAGTATAAACACCGAGAAATACTTTACAAAAGGACTTGGCGCATCGTTTTTTTAAAGACATTTTTCTATTAATAAGCATATGCCATTTATATACAACCGTAATTTAGAATTTTTAGAATAATAGGGACACAACTTTCAATTACATATTATACCTACATACCTACTGTAAAATATTTTCTATTTGAATATGTACGCGATGAAACTTGTTGCCTATATTTGTAATAAATATACAATAGTTATCTTCATATTATTGTTTCGTGGTCAACATAATTAAGTCTCATGCGTTATACCTTCTCACAATGAAATACATTTCTATTAATCCACATTTTATAACAATACATTTCACAAAGTACACAGTGAAGTCACATTGAACAACTATTAAAACCATAATAATATATACCATATAATGGTATAATATATACCATAATAATATACTTCCATAATATAATAGTGTTCTATAAATAGTTAGTAATTATTTGACAACTTTTCATGATTTCCCTCAGTCATGATCAAATTATGAAAAGATATCCTTCTAATATCACCATATTAACAGTGCTATAAGAATATATATGAGCCCACTTCCTTGTTATTTAATTCTACCTCCCTTATTATTACTTCTATTACAGCATGACATCTTTCTTCTATCGCCATTACAAAATTATAAAATAGCCATTACCAAAAGTAGCTTGATTCATAGATCCTGGCTCAAATAAAAAGAGGAATATGTACCTACTTGTTAATAATCTTTCCACTTTTAGGATAGAATGATGTCTTTAAAAAAACGATGCGCCAAGTCCTTTTGTAAAGTATTTCTCGGTGTTTATACTTCTATTTCAAAGATACGATTAAATATTTGGAAATGTCATTGACTTGGCTCCTTTTTTGATATCACTCCTTTTCGGTGTTGATTTTTTTTTAAGTAAAGAGACTTGGCTGCCTTTTTTACACGGAGTGTTTTTTTCTGGTTTAAATACTAGGCTGAAAAATGAAAATGGTATTCGATAAATCTGATCAAACTCATATTTTGCATGGTCATTAAGACCAAATTCTCTCTTATTTTATAAATTTTCATCCCAATCTGTTTAGAACGTATGTACTTATTGATATTTTTAATAGCTGTCAGAAATGAAGTATGGAAATGAATGTTTTCCAGTGCCAATTGAATAGACTACATCATAAATTATCTAGTTAGCTCTGCTTTTCAAAAAATTTCATATGCAGTACCGTGATCCAAGTATCTATTATGGTTTTTCAACAATGGATCATAACCATAATAGATACTTGGATCACGGTACTGCATATGAAAAGTTTTGAAAAGCAGAGCTAACTAGATAATTTATGATGTTGTCTATTGAATCTGATTTGCTATTATATGTACCAGGGTGCTTGGATGCTATTTTCAAGTTTCGATGAAAAGCATAATAAATTTATGTTGATTGACTGGATCATATTTCAATTCATTATGAATGTATATGCTTTCTGTGCGTTGTGTACGCATTTCTGGTTCGTAAATTTGCACATACCCCGTGCTCGCTCATCAACGCGTTACACTGAGCGTTTTCCTAGTTTTAAATATTTCTAAATGTCACCTGGCAGAAGTTATTTTGCAATATTCGTGGAGTTACCATGGCAACCTTGCTCAATGTCATCAATGTGAACATAAAATATTACAGAATGGTGCTCTGTCAGCTCTGCCATACTTGACCGCTTTTCTTCTGAGCTTCGTCTTCGGTTGGATCTCGGATCTTGTCACAAACAAAAACATCCTGACGAAAACAACAACTCGAAAACTTTTCACTGCCATTGGTGAGAGTATATACCTACATGAATTTACAAACACCTACCTAAGACATAATTATATTTAAAAAATATGTAAAACGTTGACCAAAACAATCGAGTGAAACCACGCGTAACGATAAATACCGGGTGGCACAAAAACGCACAATATGGGCGAGACATCGCTGTGACAAAACTACTTCATATATCGGGCTGAAAACGCCACATAATCTAAACAACATACTAAGGTTTTATGTGTGAAAGTTTTAAAAACATTACTTCTGTGGGAAAAAAGTTACAGCTGCTCGAATTTGGTTGTCAAAAAATCGATTATACGGAGCTCAAATAACCCGCGTCCAACGGCACTCGGCAGGGACGAAATTTTAAACAAAATTTAAATTTTAAACAAAACATGTTGCTATCAATTATGTTCAAATTTCAATACATTGGGATCAATGGAAAGAAAGTTATGGTGTCTTCAAGTTGAGCCTCAAAGCAGAATATCATTTCTAAGTTTTAATACGCACGAAGATTTCAAAAAGTGTAATTATCTCCCGTTATTTGGCTTTTAATCTCAACTTCAAGGTACCATAACTTTTGTCCAATTAATTCAAATTTATTGAAATTTTTACACCGATGATAGCAATATATTTTGCATAACATTTGATATTTTCAGCTTGTTATCATGCGTAGCGTAGTTTTAAACAGCGTCCCAGCCAATGCACGTTTTCTGGAAGCGCCTTACTCGAGCTCCGTATAAACGGTTTTTCGACAACCAATTTAACTGCTGTTCCTTTTGGCACACTTAAGTAATGTTTTCGAAACTTTCACAAAATAAACCTTAGAATGTTGTTTATATTATGTGAAATTTTCAGCCCGATGTATGTAGAAGTTTCTTCACAGCGATGTCTCCCCCATTGTGCGTTTTTTTTTGCGCCACCCGGTATAAAACAAATTATTGGCCAAACTATTGCACCAAATGTGTGATCATGTCCAAAAAGACAAAAGACAAATATTTTCCATTTTCAAGTATTTGCCAAAATACAAAAGTGATCCTACAATTACAGTGACTATTTTCACATTCAACATTTTCGTTTCAAAACTTTATTGTCAAAATATTTCTGTTCAAAAGTAATCTTACGCCCTTACGAAACAGGTTGGCTGAGTGGTAACGCTCGGAACTTGTATTCCGGAGGCCCGGGTTCGATTCCCGCGGCCGTCATTCCTGACTGGGTTTTTTTCGTGGTTTTCCCTCAGTCGACAGGCAATTGCTGGGAAGGTACCCTACTAATAGGCCACGACCGCCTCCTTCCCACCTTCCATCCTTACCTACTCTTCACCATCATCTCCCAATCATCATCATAATCATTCATCCGTCGCCATTAGCCTCGCTGCAGAACAGTGCGACGTTAAACACCAGACAAAAAAATCTTACACCCGAATTATCATTCTACAGACTTGCAAGTGGTCTCATTGTTTTCGTTCGAATAGGCGAAGACATTGTCCAAACGCATTTTCAATTTGTCTTGTGTCTTCAATTTGTCTTGCAATCTTGAAATCAAACAATATCAACTGCGAAAATCGTAAATATACTCAGGCACATAGGAAAAGAGGGGGGGGGGGGGGAGGGGGATGGGGGTCGACCCCACTCGAGCAGTCTGACCCTTCCGAGAATCACTTGTAAATGGTTTATTTAAAATTTACATTTCTAAAACAAAACGCCCTGTGGGACAACACTGTGAAGTTATTTGTTGTAATAAAAATCGTTCACTGAACACAGAATAATGATCCGCAATGGCGGCCGTGTAGATACTACTGTTGTGCAGCGAACAATTGTATACCTACACATGTAAATATCAATAATCAAAAAATATTTATAATACAACTGTAGATAAAAATAAATCAATTTTATTATGTTTTTCAAATATTTTCTACTATTTAAAATTGTGTATTTGACATACAATTTTATAATACAAAGAAAAAAATCTTGCCAATGACAGGGGAGTGTTCACGTAAACGACCAATGAACGACGTGATCGACTAAAACGACAGTAATATTTTAACAGTGAACGAACTTTATCAGCAGTCGCAGAATCATTTTGAAATAATTCGGGTAAAAACCGCCCTGCGGAGCATGTTTTATGAAGCACAAAAAGGCAGCCCCTACTTTTTTCTAAACGACTTTACCGATTGTCTTCAAATTTTGACAGGTTATAGATAAAGAGTAGATCTGTGTCTCTAGTGGCCCCAAAGTTTTATTTTTTGTTTAGTTATTTCAGGGCAGAGGTGCCAAAAAAGACTCATATATTGCCCATGTTAGCACTATACATCAAAACGAGAAAAAAACATTTTTTATAATTTTTTGGATCACTAGAGATACAGATTTACTCTTTATCTCTATGCTGTTAAATTTTGAAAACATTCGGTCAAGCCGCGAAGAAAAAAGTAGGGGTCGTCTTTTTATGGTTTTTTGTGGTTTTCAATATTTGAATTAAAATAACTTACTTTACAGCAGTATAATATGCAACATGCAACACACGATTAAATGTCACAAATGTCACGTACAACCCAGAGCTAACGCATTTTCATGCATTTCTAGTTTTTTTTTTACATCGGAATCGAAATTTTCTGCTAGTACTGTCGACTCTTAAATAGTTAATTTAAAAATCGCCCGGCGGGGCAAAGTTCCTACGCACGTCCTGTATATTTTGTAACAGAGTAATTTTTAAAATGTTGTAAGACCAAAGATTACCGCGTCATCATCCAATGTGACTCATCGTTCTTCTCATTATCCTTCTGTCCTCCAGGATTCCTCCCTCCGGCTGCGATCCAGATCGGCCTCGGCTATGCCGGTGACGCGACTCTGTCCATCGTGCTTCTGACAACTGCCGTGGGACTCAACAGCGCTAACAACGTGGGCTACTTCCTCAGCACCTTGGACATGGCGACCAACCATGTGGGCACCATGATGGGGATATCAAACACTCTCGCCAACGTCATGGGCATCTTCAGTCCGATCATAGTCGGCCTCGTGGTTACTGAGAGTGTAATGCTGGCTTTCCATGCTCCGTCATCTTCCGTCAACGTCCGACACCGTCCGACGAAAACGACCACGTGACCCGTCTCGACCAATCAGAGCCACCCCCAAAAATCTCGGACGGCGAGGGATTGGTCGAGACGGGTCACGTGGTCGTTTTCGTCGGACGGTGTCGGACGTTGACGGAAGATGACGGAGCATGGAAAGCCATCTTAAGACCATACATTCTATGATGGGATAGGCTACTGCTATGCGGCAGCACTTATTGATTGATTTTTGCTCACAACCAACAAAAAGTATTGTAAGAATGTTGTGGAATATTTCCATCTACCTCTTGTTCGGAAGCTTAATTCTTCGTTTGCCTTGTTTATTGTTCGTGTGTTTCCGGTAGACTTCGGCTGGGCAGTGGAGGATCGTGTTCTTCATCTCCTCTGTCTAATATTGTTCGTGTGTTTCCGGTAGACTTCGGCTGGGCAGTGGAGGATCGTGTTCTTCATCTCCTCTGTCTAATATTGTTCGTGTGTTTCCGGTAGACTTCGGCTGGGCAGTGGAGGATCGTGTTCTTCATCTCCTCTGTCTAATATTGTTCGTGTGTTTCCGGTAGACTTCGGCTGGGCAGTGGAGGATCGTGCTCTTCATCTCCTCTGTCTAATATTGTTCGTGTGTTTCCGGTAGACTTCGGCCGAGCAGTGGAGGATCGTGTTCTTCATCTCCTCGGCTATCTTCGTCATCTCGGGAGTGTTGTACGTCATATTCGGCAGCTCGGAGATACAATGGTGGAACGATCACGCAACAAATAAGTTCCAAACGGGACAAATAAACAATAGCGCGAATGAGATAAACAGTGAACTGTCAAAGTTACTGATTGAATGATGGTCTCTTTCAAGAGACGAAGTTTGAGCGATGTATGAAGGTTGTAAAAAAAACAATATGGAATCTCAATACACCTGTTTTGTTATACGCTAAAAAAATTGTATATTTTCCACCCCCACTCAATGTATTGTCTACGGAACAGGTTGGGTGAGGAGTTAACGCTCTGACCTTGTATTCCGGAGGCCCGGGTTCGTTTCCCGCGGCCGTCCTTCCTGACTGTTTTTTTTTCGATGGTACCTATTCCCTCAGTCGACAGTCGAAGGTACCCTACTAATAGGCCACGACCGCCTCCTTCCTTTCTTCCATCCTCACCTACTCTTCACCATCATCTCCCAATCATCATCATTCATCCGTCGCCATTAGCCTCGCTGCAGAACAGTGCGACGTTAAGCTATTTTCACATTGTCACTCTTTTCTAATCCATCCTTTCCCTCCCCTTAATGATGTCTCTAAATCGGCCTTCCCTCCACCATAAATAATATGTAGTTCTGAAATCAAATAGCATTGGATAAAGCACCTAATCAACTTTCTTAAGGGGAAGGACCGGCTGACTGCTCCTAGAGAATCAGCTCTAATTGCTATTGTGGGCGGGGTTTTTATAGGTAAATAAGGCGGGACCAGATTTGGCGACGAATTTGTTGTCATTACTGTGATTGGTCTAGCTAGGAACAATGTTTGATATGAATGTTTTCTTCCGACTTTAGTTCCCATGCAAAAAATGTAAACAGAAGTGAGATCGGATACCCCGAGTATTGTTGTTATGATCGCTGGGTCCAGACTGGTTACCAACTCAAATGACATCATTGGCATCACTTTCACAACACGAACAAAATCATCGAGGATCAAGAATAATCACACGCAATAAAGTGTTCAACACTTATCTAATAGATTCAAAGATTGCAAATCCTTTTATTGATTTTTAACCATTATAACGGCGATATATGACACTGATCTTATTTCACCACCTGAGAGTATAATGCCATTGGAAAAATTTGTTTACGAATAGGTATAGGTAGTCTCATTTCTCTCTGGGTTCTTTACTAAGAGAAATGAGAATAATATTATCGCAATCAGAGCAAGAAAATCATTTTAGTTTTTGTGCATGTGGTTCTTGTAGTAGAATGTAGACACTGTCTACTGTCTACTTCTTGTAAGTAGAGAGTAGAAAATACGAAAAATAATGAAATAAAGTAATAAAAATACACATGAATATTTCCAGCCTTTTCTCCGGTCTATATAAGTGGTATGTTGTGAAATTTATAAATCAATGAATTAGGAAATTTTGAAATAATATCATATATTATTTCATTGCTCAAAACTAGTAGAAAAAATCAACAAAAAGTCACACACTTTATATGTTATATTTTGAAACCTTTGACACCTACATCGATTTTTTTTTAAATGGAATGGTTGGAGTAATGATAACGGTCAATACAACAATTAAATAATTATTCGCCGTTTGTCTGACAAATCATTGCTATCGGTGACCTAAACCTGTGTTCGGGATTAACGTGTGAAATAACACGTACAATGTATAATTATCATTCAGTTGCTATGATACACATTGCAACCAAAAATATTTCTTTACCTTTATAACATACAGTTTTCAGTTATAAATAATAAAATAGTGCATACAGTAGAGACACACATTGATGTGCTCTTAGCGAGCGTCGAAATTCATCTGTTATTCTGCACTAGTAATTGTAGACGGGAAAACTGTTCGACATTGTTGTCACAATGAGAATAAATACACATCGTGACATAACCTTGCCGAGATTGACTCAAGAATAATAGATAGCCCGAGATGCTACTATTTACAGTGAATTATTATGGATGCTTAGAGAAGTGTTGCCGATTTCAACAGTTATTCAATTAGCAAAAATATATTTATATCTTCAAAAAAACATAAATATTCAAATTAAAATTTAAAAAATAGCATAAAAAATAATATTAAGTGAAGTCTTTATTAATACAACAGCGGATTTTTCTTATGATAAATTAAATTGTTGGGAAGATTTGTACATGGCTGTTTTGAATATCAACATTCTATGTTTCTGAAAATTTTCACTTACATTTTATCAACTTACAATGAAAATTTAATTTTAGGCCATTTCCAACATTTTAGACGGTATACACTTTATGATAGATAGATTTTTATAAATTAGGTAAGATGATTTAGACAACTCTGAGGTCCGTCTGTCTCCAGTCGTCGTTGATTGTGTAAATGCCGGGGAAACTGATGATTATTGTTGACATACAAACTCTCGCTATCAGTGCACTATTTATATTTTCATGCTGTCTCTTAGGACCCTCCCATCATCCCCTTCCACACCGTTACTGGAACTCCCAGAATGTTTACTTGCAACTTCAGTCGGTTTCAGTGCCCCTGGTTTTATGCAAAACTCATAACATTGATGGTGTGAGAAAGCAAATTGTGCCTCTACCGATCAAGTTAGAAAAAAAGTTTCAAGAGCAAAGTTGCTTGAAATTAAATCTAGTTTAAGCGTCGTTGAACCAATTTTTAAAATTATTAGTTTTATTTACTCAATAATTACGCAACATATAACTACTTATAACTTTAAGGTGATTAAAAATTTCAAATAAGTGGTCAACGCTGCATAATCTGCAATTCATTCTCCACAACTTTGTCGCTTTAACATCTAGTCTATCTTCAACGAGACGGGACGATAACTGCTTTCCAGCCGAGGTCCTCATTCAGAGGCTCTTCCTTCCCCTTAAGGAAACTTACTCTATGGCGAAATTTAGTAAAGACATTCTAGTTGTAGTTGTTCGAATGCATAAAATTACAATATTAATAGGTAGGTATAATAAAAATAAAAAAAAATACACATTCAAAGTAATACCTAGGCTGAGTGGAAAATTTCGTGGTCACCAGTTTGAGAATGACGGAAAATGTTTCTCAAAAAAATAGGGCTAAAAACCGGGTGAAGGACCAAATAGTCTTTTTGTACATTTTCCTATTTCCTGTTTTTCGTCTCATCTCTATAACCATAAATAACAAGTCGAAAGACATCACTAAAAGTTAAAACTCTTATTGCTCGATAAAATATCCAATAGCATAGTGGTATTCCTAGAGGAGATTTGAACTCGTTAGTCGTTGCAACTTGCAACCACTTTCCCTGACTAAGCTGGGTCCACATAGACCGTTTTTGCATTTTACATTTTACATTTTTTTTTCTCTAACCATTCACACGTCTGCCGTGAGCGGTTTCTGGACTTGTGATTGGTTATAAGAAAAAAACGGAAAACGCAAAAACGGTCTGTGTCAGTGGTCAGCATCGTATTTTGGTGAAGAAGCCAATTTACCAAAAGTTAATAATTTATAGATAATAATGGGAGGCGCTGTAGAGGCAATCAAATATAATACACCGGAAATAATTAATTTAAGTACCTACTAGTTTATTTTGATATTTTGACGAAGACCCCCAGTTGTTGCCCCGCATGGCGTTTTTCAGAATTTCAACAACTTGAAAGTGATTCTGGGACTCTAAAATGAACTAATTGAATGAAACATTCAAGTGTTGCTCCGCATGGCGCTTTTTTTCGAATTTTCAAATTAATCGATTCCAGATCTTTATTTAAATTATAAAGAGCCATCCAAGAACCACCAATGAACCGCAGGTTGCTGACCCCTGGGACCCTATTCTAGAACTTTTAAATTCCCAATTCCACTAGAATTTAATTCCATACAATGTTAATCCTTATGGCCGTGACTGAATTCCATCAGAATGGAATTGGAAAATCGTTCTAGAATAGACCTCCTGGTCTATATGGATCCTGCTTTATTGTCCAGAATAAAATGAATTAATCTATTTATAATTCAAGTTCAAATTATTTCCCTTTTTTTATTTCACGGTGCATACATAACTGCACCGTACCAAACTAAATTGAAGTGGGAAAAACGCTCACAAATAATATAGGCCACAAAACATGTACATATAATGCAGGCTGGCCAAAATTAATAGTCCCCTCCTCCCCCCCCCCCCCCCCCCCCTATGTTCATCAGACATAATCTTAACTCCTCCACTAATCAGTGCTCATTAGTGAACTCTTCGGCTGAGGTCAAGGTACTTCATTCAAATTAGTCTGTAATCAGTTGCATGTTAAATGACCATTATCTATCTAATGATATCATCTCTGTTTATCAATAATGATAACACAATGTGGAATGAACACATTGGTCTTTACACACCTGACAGGACCGGAATGAAGTATCTTCTCTTTGTGGTCGCTGTTACAGCAGGTTAGTCCATTACTTGTGATTATTTCGTAAATATTCTAGAGAGCATAAATGTAAGTTTTAGTTTGTCCTGACATATTGAAGATTCTGGTTTTGTGTTAGCGTATGCAATTACTTAGTTTCTTTTATTGAGCGAGCGAAGCGAGCGTCTCCTTTTGGCTCTTTTGGCACGGACCTCTGTTTTTTTGTGTGTATGTGTGTGTGTTTTTTTTTCTGTTACTGAGGCTACATAGGTCACAGATTTTCTTCGATCGAGCTGAAATTTTGCACACATGTTCGGACATTCTCTGGGCGTTGCTGACCCCAAAATGTTTTGAAATCCATTAATTGGCTAAAATTTAAATAAACATCTCCTGATGGTAGGTTGAAAAATGGCAATGGTCTTCTATAAAACTGATCAAACTCATATTTTCGCTATACAGGTCAGTTTTTCTTCGATCGAGCTGAAATTTTGCACACATGTAAAACCAACCTTCTCTGTTTACAGACACTAATTTTTTTGAAATCCATTCATTGGTTAAAATTTAAATAAATATCTCCTGATAGGCTGAAAAATGAAAACGGTCTTCGATAATTCTGATCAAACTCGTATTTTGCATGATCATTAAGACCAACATTGTCTCTTATTTTACAAAATTTCATCCCAATCAGTTAAGAACGTATAAACTTATTGACATTTTTCAAATCTGTCAGATATGAAGTATCGAAATGAATGTTTTCCAGTGCCACTTGAATTGAATCTGATTTGCTATATTTACCAGGGTGCTTAGATGCTATTTTCAAGTTTCGATGAAAAGCATTAAATACTTTTATGTTCATTAAGTGATCATATTTCTATTCAATATGGATGTAGGTATATGTTTTCTGTGCGTTGTGTACGCATTTCTGGTTCGAGAATTTGCACGTACCCGTGCTCGCTCATCAACGCGTTACACTGAACGTTTTCCTAGTTTAACTTCTAGTCAACAAACCGGTTAACAAACGGCTGGACCGATTGGAATGAAAGCCGGATTATAATATATTTCGTAATATCAATGCTGAAATTATTTTGCATCGAAGGGTATGTTGTAATTTTGACAAAAAGCCATCGTCAATTCAATACGACGTGTTTGTTATAAATTAACTAAAAAATTGATTGATATAGCAAGAAGAAAAAGATTTGAAAGGACGTTTTCCATAAAAGGGTTAGTAAACTCAATACACGTCCAATCAAAAATAAATTTGGTAAACAAAATATATTTGACACATATTATAAAGTTAAAATATAGTATGAAGTGAAATAAAGTTGAAATAAAGTTTGGAACATGACAACAGATTGGTTTACACTGTTAAAACTAAATAAAGCACAAATTGGTACTGTTTGAGTGTTTGTTATCATTCATTCGTCCTACAGATTTTGATTATCTGAAATGTTGTCAAAATACGTCACTAAACATTTGTGGGAAAATGAAACTAATGCATCAATGATTATGAAATAAATTTCATTGAACAGTTCTGAAGACACGTGTACAGCCATATTTCATAAAATAAAACTAGGAAAACGCTCAGTGTAACGCGTTGATGAGCGAGCACGGGTACGTGCAAATTCTCGAACCGGAAATGCGTACACAACACACAGAAAACATATACATCCATATAAAATTGAAATACTAGGAAAACGCTCAGTGTAACGCGTTGGTGAGCGAGCACGGGGACATGCAAATTCTCGAACCGGAAATGCGTACACAAGCACAGAAAACATATACATCCATATTGAATTGATATATGATAACTCAATCAACACAACATATTATTATGCTTTTCATTGAAACTTGAAAATAACATCTAAGCATCTAAGAACCCTGGTTAAAATAAAACAAATCAGATTCAATCCAATTGGCACTGGAAAACATTCATTTTGATACTTCATTACTGACAGATATTAAAAATGTTAATAAGTTCATACGTTCTTAACTGATTGGGATGAAATTTTGTAAAATAAGAGACAATGTTGGTCTTAATGATCATGCAAAATATGAGTTTGATCTGAATTATCGAAGACCGTTTTCATTTTTCAGCCTATCAGGAGATATTTATTTAAATTTTAACCAATTAATGGATTTCAAAAAAATTATGGTCTGCAAACAGAGAAGGTTGGTTTTACATGTGTGCAAAATTTCAGCTAGATCAAAGTAAAACTCTGACCTGTATAGCCAAAATATGAATTTGATCAGATTTATCGAATACCATTTTCATTTTTCAACCTATCAGGGGATGTTTATTTCAATTTTAACCAATGAATGGATTTTAAAAAAATTTGGGGCCTGCAAACAGAAAAGGTTGTCTCTACATGTGTGCAAAATTTCAGATCGATCGAAGAAAAACTCTGACCTGTACAGCCTCACCCAACAGAAAAAAAAACAAAAAAAAAACAAAAAAAAAAACAGAGGTCCGTGCCAAATGAGCCGAAAGGAGACGCTCGCTACGCTCGCTCAATGATCCACTCGATCAACATAAAAGTATGCTTTTCATCGAAACTTGAAAATAGCATCTAAGCACCCTGTTACATATAGCAAATTAGGTTCAATTCAATTGGCACTGGAAAACACCTAATTTTGATACTTCATCTCTGACAGCTATTAAAAATGTCAATAAGTTCACACGTTGTTAACTGATTGGGATGAAAATTTGTAAAATAAGAGACAATGTTGGTCTTAATGACCATGCAAAATATGAGTTTGCTCAGATTTAACGAAGACCATTTTCATTTTTTAGCCTATCAGGAGATGTTTATTTAAATTTTAACCAATGAATGGATTTCAAAAAAAATTGGGGTCAGCAAACAGAAAAGGTTGTCTCTACATGTGTGCAAAATTTCAGCTCGATCGAAGAAAAACTGTGACCTGTACAGCCTCACCCAACAGAAAAAAACGAAAAAACAGAGGTCCGTGCCAAAAGAGCCAAAAGGAGACGCTCGCTTCGCTCTCTCAATTACACTGTAGTTATAAAAGATATTCATAAAAATCGATAAAATAACGTTCAAATGACACGCTGTACGCTCCTTGCTGTCTTGCAGTTGCTGGCAGTGTCCCGTGTAATGTGCGTGAGATGGAGTATGGCAGCGTGTGCGTGTGCAATGCGACGTACTGTGACACGGTGGACCCGGTGCCAGGCCTGACCCAGGGCCAGTATGTCCAGTACATCAGCAACCAGGCTGGACTGCGCTTCCAGCAAGAAATAGGAACATTCGACGATACGCCACAAGCAGATGGTAATAGTGACATTCTTAGGAATATATCTTCTTTCACTGCCATCGTTGATCATTTTAAATTTGCTCAACTGCCTTTTGTCAAGTTTCTATTCATGACAGCTCAATTCCAAAAACAGCACTATCGTGATATATAAATTATAGCAAATAAAAATATTAGGACTTTTCACAAACTATTTTTTTTATAATACATCAACGTCCACGCTTCTGTGGAATTCCTCAGGCCAAACTTTGAATTCATATTCATATTTTGCTGTTTACTTGTTTAGTTCCATCCTAAGGAAGTCCACAGAAGCGTGGACGAAATATTGATGTAATATAATAAAATATAATATGTGATGCGATCTGTGAAGAGGGACCCGTGGGTGAAAGAGTTAGTTTGCTGCAAAATGCAATTATGTGTTAAAATGGCTATTTTATCGATTTTCGGATTATGGCTTTATCTGCTACCTAGTGGTGTTTTCTTCAATATCTGTAAATACAAATGCTAAAAAAAAAAAAATCTTAAAAAAAGTAAAATAAATAAAAATAAAAAAGTCTGTTGTTTTATTTTAAACAAATTTTTCCTGCTTTGTAAGTTTTCGAATAATAAAATTTAAAAATATATAACTTTTTTTATTTATTATCAGAATTTTATAATTTTTTTATGATTTATTCCTAATTTTTTCCTCTTGCCAAAGAGCTAAAAGCTGGAAATCACTATCCATCACCCACAGGTCCCTTTTCACAGATCGCATCACATATATGTAATATAATATAATGTAATATAATATAATAAAAAATTAGTTTGTGAAAAATCCTATTATTTTTATTGAAATTAATATCCAAACTAATTAAGGGAAAAAAGAATAATTAATTATGACGTTCAATTATATTTGCCTACTTTTCTATAGGTACACGAAATTCGATTAAAGTACCGATTTGGAAAAAATAATGGAGAGACAGTTACCTTCTACTGGTAGTTTGGCAAAAACCAGTATTGTATGTGTGCATTTGTTACTTGTAAAATAACAAGCAAGCTGAAAATGTGTATAATACCTGAGGTTTTCACTACGTTGTACCAACACAATGGAAACTCTCCATGAGTGTTGGTTTATTGTTATTGATTGTTAGGCGTCCACGTGACTATCAACCTCACCGACACGTACCAGAGTATTCTGGGCTTCGGAGGAGCTTTCACTGACGCAGCGGGCATCAACATCGGCAAGCTCTCTGCTCAAGCTCAGGAGCTACTGTTGAGGTGCGTACAGGTCGTTGAGGTGTGTACAGGACGTACAGGACCTACAGGTCGTACAGGACGTTGAGGTGTGTACAGGACGTACATGACGTTGAGGTGCGTATAGGACGTACAGGACCTACAGGTCGTACAGGACGTTGAGGTGCGTACAGGACTTACATGACGTTGAGGTGTGTACAGGACGTACAGGACCTACAGGTCGTACAGGACGTTGAGGTGCGTACATGACGTACATGACGTTGAGGTGCGTATAGGACGTACAGGACCTACAGGTCGTACAGGACGTTGAGGTGCGTACATGACGTACATGACGTTGAGGTGCGTATAGGACGTACAGGGCGTACATGACGTTGAGGTGCGTACAGGACTTACATGACGTTGAGGTGTGTACAGGACGTACAGGACGTACAGGGCGTACAGGACGTTGAGGTGCGTACATGACGTACATGACGTTGAGGTGTGTACAGGACGTACAGGACCTACAGGGCGTACAGGACGTTGAGGTGCGTACATGACGTACATGACGTTGAGGTGCGTATAGGACGTACAGGACCTACAGGTCGTACAGGACGTTGAGGTGCGTACATGACGTACATGACGTTGAGGTGCGTATAGGACGTACAGGACGTTGAGGTGCGTACAGGACATACATACAACATATAAGATTAACATACACACAACATACATATAGCATAACATTATATAACAGATAACATACACTCAAACGGATTGGCTGCTGGTCAGGTTTCTTGGCAAGAAATCCTTATCGATTTTGCTAATTTAAATTTAATTCATGACACGTTTCAGTTATCCTTTTACTAAAATTATAAAATGCCAAAACTAAACTACTAACTGGAATACAATGATAACATTTTAATTTATTAAATTTAAAACAGAACATCGCATTATTTTTTATCATGTCTGGTATTTCATTGTTCATGCAATAAAAATATATATTAATTATTGAGCGAGCGTAGCGAGCGTCACCACGGTACTCTTATGGCACTTTCTCTGTGTGTTTTTTTTTTTTTTTTTTTTTTTTTGTTGTTTTTTTTTGCCTGCACTGCACAGGTCAAACCGCACAACCAATCGATCTGAAATTTTGTACACATACTAACGTAATCTATGCGATCCCTGGGATCTTTTCTGAACGAGATCCTGTGATTGGTTCAAATTTTATAAAAATTATCTTTCGATTGGTTGGTTCGATCAATTTGAAATTTAGCTAAATCATTGCAACCAACATTGTACCCAATCAAAAAAAATTCAGCCAAATCCTCCAATTGGTTCAAATTTGAAACCATTTTTCCTGTGATTTTTGAAATTTAAACTGGAACCGATTGACCGACCAACTAAAAACTTTGCATGGTCCTTGGTACCAACATTTAAGGTATTTTTGCCAATTTTCACTCTAATCTGTCGTTATTTTCAAAAGTTTTTGTCATTTTAGGGACATTTTGCGTGTTGGCTGTCAAATTCACGGCGACTTCGAATCTTCAGTTCAAGGCAAGGTAGTTAGAGCAGAAAGTTTTAAACGATATGAAACTAATAATGACCGTTCAACAGATTGATCTGATATTGTGTACACACGCTACATATCATATCATATGGGTGGTCCCAGGTATATTTTTTGAACGAGATCCTGTGATTTTTGAAAATTAACAAGGAACCGTTCAATCAAGGTTTAATCGATCAACTTAAAACTTAGCAAGGATTGGCACCAATATTTTTGGAGATTTTGGAGATTTTTATACAAGTCTGTGACGAAACTAAAGAATTGTTGGCTTTTAATGACATTCGATAGACATAATTTCGGTTCGAGGTGTTGCGTGTATCCGTGCTCGCTCATCAACGCGTTACACAGAGCGTTTTCCTAGTATGATATGTATTTCATTGTGTAGGTCATACTTCTCTGAAGATGGGATCGAGCTGAACTTTGGCCGCGTTCCAATTGGAGGCTGCGACTTCTCCACACATGTATACACTTATGCGGACGATGTGGCCAACGACACACTCCTGGAGAACTTCACTTTAGCCATGGAAGACTTCGCATACAAGGTCAGGCACAAACAGTTGAGAATCTCTGTACCATGTTTTAAGATGTACCAGCCGTTTTAATAATCGATTTTAAGAAAACTTCAAAACTTCATTATTATTTTCTATATTTTCAACGGAGACAATTGGCTCCACTAGTGAGAATGTAATAGAGAAGGGAGGAGAGGAAACCCGGTACCGGCCTGTAGCCTACTCCTGACGAAAGATACCAAGGGGCCAACGGCTTAACGTCCCATCCGAAGGACGGTGTAACATTTACAGCACGGGCCTCCACAACCCGTCGAGAGACTGATAACAGGTGGAGGGAGGTCGTCACTCTAACCCCCAAATACCCCAGTCTCTCTGGCCCAACGGCAGCAACTAGCAAGTTAGAGTTGAACGGTCTTGTCTGTGTGGTTACAATGTTGTTCCTGCCTGTAGATCCCACTGATACAACGTGCTCTTGCCATGAGTGTGCGTCCGATACGCTTGTTGTCGGCGGCTTGGAGTCCACCCATATGGATGAAGACTAACAACGCCATAGCTGGAGGATATCTCTTTGAAGAGTTCTACCAGACCTGGGCGGTCTACCACATCAAGTAGGACATCTTCCTCTCTTACCACCTTACACTCGCAATCCACTCTAGAGGGAAAATGTTGGGTTTGAGAATTGTTGAGCGAGCGACTTCCTTTTGGCTCTTTTGGCACGGACAACCGTTTTTTTTGTTACTGCCGGTAAACAGGTCATAGTTTTTCTTTTATCGAGCTGAAATTTTGCACACATGTTCGGACCATGTCTGGTAGATGCAGACCCCAGTTCTTTTTTAAAACCGCTGATTGGTTCAAATGTTTTCAAAAAAATCTTCCAATTGGTTGATCCGATCAATTTGAAATTTTGCCAATAATTCTAGCCTACATTCCAGCCTACATTGTCTCAAATCCTACAAATTTCATCCAAATCAATAATATCTTCTGATTGGCGCAACGCGATAGCTCTGATTATCTTCAACAACTCAAATTACAAATTCCTCTACATTCTTATTCCAACTGAAAATAAATTGTAAATCTCTCCACCTGCTAAATTGCCTCATCTTCCCTCAGGTTTCTGGACGCGTACAAGAGTGAGGGCATCGAGTTCTGGAGCGTGTCAACAGGCAACGAGCCTCTGGGCGGGGTGATTCCATCAGCAGGGTTCAACTCATTGCCTCGCTCTTCCCTCAGGTTTCTGGACGCGTACAAGAGTGAGGGCATCGAGTTCTGGAGCGTGTCAACAGGCAACGAGCCTCTGGGCGGGGTGATTCCATCAGCAGGGTTCAACTCATTGCCTCGCTCTTCCCTCAGGTTTCTGGACGCGTACAAGAGTGAGGGCATTGAGTTCTGGAGCGTGTCAACAGGCAACGAGCCTCTGGGCGGGGTGATTCCATCAGCAGGGTTCAACTCATTGCCTCGCTCTTCCCTCAGGTTTCTGGACGCGTACAAGAGTGAGGGCATTGAGTTCTGGAGCGTGTCAACAGGCAATGAGCCTCTGGGCGGGGTGATTCCATCAGCAGGGTTCAACTCATTGCCTCGCTCTTCCCTCAGGTTTCTGGACGCGTACAAGAGTGAGGGCATTGAGTTCTGGAGCGTGTCAACAGGCAATGAGCCTCTGGGCGGGGTGATTCCATCTGCAGGGTTCAACTCATTGGGCTGGACACCGCAGACGCAGGTCACGTGGCTCAGAGATCATCTGCATCCCGCCCTAGCAGCATCCCAGCACGCGGGCATCAAGATACTGACCATTGATGACCAGCGGACAGCGCTCCCCTGGTGGCTCAATCAGGTACTTTGCGAGTTAACTAACATTTCAAGTCTTATAGCCATTTTTTCATTCTACTTATCATCGTTGTTTTATTTTGATGTTTCATTTTTAAATGGTCAAATCTACTTATCACTTTAGCGGATGATTTAATGTAGAAAACATGTTTGAAAATACTTGATAATTTATATATTAATGCGGTGCAAGCGCGAGCGATTTTGCAGCTTGTTGACGGCAATTTTTTGGAGACGATTGGAGACAAAATGGGTCGACGAAATGATTTGAAATTTTTATCATGATAAGATAAAATACAAACTTAGGGTTAACACTTGGTAAATTTTAAATTTTTTGTACATATCACACATTTTAAATTTTTGTGAAAAGAATGCCAAAATAGCTTCAAATTCGATTCTTTTGTATCAAAAACTCAAACAATGCCCTGCGGGGCCAATGGTTATTCTATACAAACAAATGTTAACAGATTATATTACATTCGTCCCAAGTTTTCACAGAATATTGCATTCACACATCTTTTTTTAAAAAAGAATGCTAAAATAGCTTTAAATTCGATTATTTCGTATCAAAAATTCAAAATAGGCCTTGCGAGGCGAATTAGGGGGTGAGCCCCCCAGACCCTCTTAAAGCGGCGCAATACATTTTCCTCACATTCATCTATCTCCAATAATTTTGACCCCCCCCCCCCCCCTCAAAATAAAGTTCCTATGCGCCTGACTGGATGGTGCTGAAGGCCTGTAAAATGTCTGATGCAGATGAATGCAGAAGGCGATCTGCTGGACTACATCGACGGGATCGGCATCCATTGGTACGCAGATGCTGAGATACCTCCAGCGATCCTGGACCAAACCCACAGGCTCTATCCGGACATCTTCATGCTGGGCACTGAAGCATGCATAGGTATTTATTTAAGTGATACCACGTGATACCACGTTATCAAAATATGAAATACGATACCAAACTATACTGTTACTCAGAGTTTTGAGCACAGCGGTCTGTATAGTCAACGCATTAAGTTGTGATAAAACTTACCCCATATCGCGACTACCAGTCGTACACAGAAGTAGTATAAGTTGCCTAAAATTCAGAATTTGTATACAGAGGGGTGATTTGCAAGACTGGTTTTATCATTGGTTTTTATCACGACTTAATGCGTTGGCTGTACACTCGTCTCGTCGTTCGTCCCTCCTCCTCCGTGAGCTGCCTGTTAGCTAAGGATAAATTGTAGTTCCTCATCTGCCGTCCCGAGAAGAGGCCGCCACCGTCGCGCATTTGAATAGCCAAGGCGACGGTGGCGGCCCCTTCCCGGGACGGCAGATAAGGAACTACAATTTTTCTCAGATAACAGGCAGCTCACAGGAGGAGGAACGAACGACGAGTGTACAGACGGCTGTGGTTTTGGGAAAGTGTTTTCCTCATTATAAAAGTAGTTTTACAGCTCAAGTGATCACGTTTTGAACAGGCGCCTATTTTTCAAAATTGTATTCTGCCCCCTCCCCCTCACACACACACTCTATAGCACTGCAAAGATTTTGCCTTTAGAATGATTGCAATAAAAATACATTCATTTGAAAATATGCGACATCGTTTTCTTCACCTATCCATGAAGCCAATGAGACCACATGGAAGTCTAGAATTAAAATTGGGGAACTTACAAGATTCTATTGAAACAGTAAAATTCTATTCCTAAATTTTTTTTCAAGCGAAAATTTAGGTGGTGAAAAGTAAGAGGAAAGTATGACATAGTCATTGTGTAAGAAAATACTTCATCACTGTATTTGATGACCTCAGTCAAATGGCGTTTGGTAAAGCTTGATTACATCGTTCCAAAAGTGTTAGACGCAAAATCGATAAAATGGGCTGTAGCCCGCCTCTAAGGAACAGATTTACTCTTTGAAGCAGATAACAATTTAAAAAAAAAGGTATCACATAATAAATTAATGGATTTCAAATTCAACGATCTTCAGACGATTCCAAAAAATAGCTATCTGAGTTGCTCTGGTTTCTAAGAAAATTTCACTTGCTGTTTGATTTCCACGTACCTATTGACTTGTGTCAACAATGCCAGAGCCACTCAGATACTTTTAGGAATCGTCTATGAAAAATGCGGAATCTGCAGGAGGATTGGTGTTCCTTCATCTTAATCATATCATATCGTCATATACGCGATGTAATCCATGACAAACCGATGACTTGTCTTCTAGGTGACAAGGCGTGGGAGAATCCCATCCAGATCGGCGACTGGAGCAGAGGAGAAAGATACATGAAGAGCATCATTGAGGTAAAGTTAACCATTTACAAAACAAAGAAGTAAAGCGGTGGTCAATATTATGCTCTTCTGTGTTAAAGTTAAACATCATTGCGTTTCTTTTGTTTCAATCGATTTGGCTACAAAACAACGCGTTGATGAGCGAGCATAAGTACTGCCTCCGAATCGATATGCGTTTGCAAGTTTCTGCTCTACAGTCCTTGGAAAGAGATGAAACGAAATGAGTCAACTAAGCAATTAAAAAAAATATTAAATTTCCTTGAAGAAATTTGACAAATCTTTCTAAACAAGCAAAAAATTTCCGTAGAATGTCAATAACTTTTGGAAAACGCCAGATTAGTCTCAATATTTACACACAAAAAACACATACAATGTTGCTCCCGATGACCATAAAGTCGATCGGTCAAACGGTTTCAGTAATTTAAAAAAAAATCACACAATCCTGTTCAAAAACTATACACGAGCCGACTTAGATGGCTCAAGAGTATGTGTGAAAAATTTCAGATCGATTGGTTAAACGGTTTGACCTGGGCACTTGGCAAAAAAAAGTGAGTTCCGTGGTGACGATTTGAAAACGCTATTCCCTCAGGACTTGAACCACTGGATGAGCGGCTGGGTGGACTGGAACCTGGTTCTGGACACTGTAGGCGGTCCCAACTACAGTACATGTTCAGTGCTATTCCCTCAGGACTTGAACCACTGGATGAGCGGCTGGGTGGACTGGAACCTGGTTCTGGACTCTGTCGGCGGTCCCAACTACAGTACATGTTCAGTGCTATTCCCTCAGGACTTGAACCACTGGATGAGCGGCTGGGTAGACTGGAACCTGGTTCTGGACTCTGTCGGCGGTCCCAACTACAGTACATGTTCAGTGCTATTCCCTCAGGACTTGAACCACTGGATGAGCGGCTAGGTGGACTGGAACCTGGTTCTGGACTCTGTCGGCGGTCCCAACTACAGTACATGTTCAGTGCTATTCCCTCAGGACTTGAACCACTGGATGAGCGGCTAGGTGGACTGGAACCTGGTTCTGGACTCTGTCGGCGGTCCCAACTACAGTACATGTTCAGTGCTATTCCCTCAGGACTTGAACCACTGGATGAGCGGCTAGGTGGACTGGAACCTGGTTCTGGACTCTGTCGGCGGTCCCAACTACAGTACATGTTCAGTGCTATTCCCTCAGGACTTGAACCACTGGATAAGCGGCTGGGTGGACTGGAACTTGGTTCTGGACTCTGTCGGCGGTCCCAACAACAGTACATGTTCAGTGCTATTCCCTCAGGACTTGAACCACTGGATGAGCGGCTAGGTGGACTGGAACCTGGTTCTGGACTCTGTAGGCGGTCCCAACTACAGTACATGTTCAGTGCTATTCCCTCAGGACTTGAACCACTGGATGAGCGGCTGGGTGGACTGGAACCTGGTTCTGGACACTGTCGGCGGTCCCAACTACAGTACATGTACAGTGCTATTCCCTCAGGACTTGAACCACTGGATGAGCGGCTGGGTGGACTGGAACTTGGTTCTGGACTCTGTCGGCGGTCCCAACTACAGTACATGTACAGTGCTATTCCCTCAGGACTTGAACCACTGGATGAGCGGCTGGGTGGACTGGAACCTGGTTCTGGACTCTGTCGGCGGTCCCAACTACAGTACATGTACAGTGCTATTCCCTCAGGACTTGAACCACTGGATGAGCGGCTGGGTGGACTGAAACCTGGTTCTGGACTCTGTAGGCGGTCCCAACTACAGTACATGTACAGTGCTATTCCCTCAGGACTTGAACCACTGGATGAGCGGCTGGGTGGACTGGAACCTGGTTCTGGACACTGTAGGCGGTCCCAACTACAGTAAATGTACAGTGCTATTCCCTCAGGACTTGAACCACTGGATGAGCGGCTGGGTGGACTGGAACCTGGTTCTGGACTCTGTCGGCAGTCCCAACTACAGTACATGTACAGTGCTATTCCCTCAGGACTTGAACCTCTGGATGAGCGGCTAGGTGGACTGGAACCTGGTTCTGGACTCTGTCGGCGGTCCCAACTACAGTACATGTACAGTGCTATTCCCTCAGGACTTGAACCACTGGATGAGCGGCTAGGTGGACTGGAACCTGGTTCTGGACTCTGTCGGCGGTCCCAACTACAGTACATGTTCAGTGCTATTCCCTCAGGACTTGAACCACTGGATGAGCGGCTGGGTGGACTGGAACCTGGTTCTGGACTCTGTCGGCGGTCCCAACTACAGTACATGTTCAGTGCTATTCCCTCAGGACTTGAACCACTGGATGAGCGGCTGGGTGGACTGGAACCTGGTTCTGGACTCTGTCGGCGGTCCCAACTACAGTACATGTTCAGTGCTATTCCCTCAGGACTTGAACCACTGGATGAGCGGCTGGGTGGACTGGAACCTGGTTCTGGACTCTGTCGGCGGTCCCAACTACAGTACATGTTCAGTGCTATTCCCTCAGGACTTGAACCACTGGATGAGCGGCTAGGTGGACTAAAACCTGGTTCTGGACTCTGTCGGCGGTCCCAACTACAGTACATGTTCAGTGCTATTCCCTCAGGACTTGAACCACTGGATGAGCGGCTGGGTGGACTGGAACCTGGTTCTGGACTCTGTCAGCGGTCCCAACTACAGTACATGTTCAGTGCTATTCCCTCAGGACTTGAACCACTGGATGAGCGGCTAGGTGGACTGGAACCTGGTTCTGGACTCTGTCGGCGGTCCCAACTACAGAACATGTTCAGTGCTATTCCCTCAGGACTTGAACCACTGGATGAGCGGCTGGGTGGACTGGAGCCTGGTTCTGGACTCTGTCGGCGGTCCCAACTACAGTACATGTACAGTGCTATTCCCTCAGGACTTGAACCACTGGATGAGCGGCTGGGTGGACTGGAACTTGGTTCTGGACTCTGTCGGCGGTCCCAACTACAGTACATGTTCAGTGCTATTCCCTCAGGACTTGAACCACTGGATGAGCGGCTGGGTGGACTGGAACCTGGTTCTGGACTCTGTCGGCGGTCCCAACTACAGTACATGTTCAGTGCTATTCCCTTAGGACTTGAACCACTGGATGAGCGGCTGGGTGGACTGGAACCTGGTTCTGGACTCTGTCGGCGGTCCCAACTACAGTACATGTTCAGTGCTATTCCCTCAGGACTTGAACCACTGGATGAGCGGCTGGGTGGACTGGAACCTGGTTCTGGACTCTGTCGGCGGTCCCAACTACAGTACATGTTCAGTGCTATTCCCTCAGGACTTGAACCACTGGATGAGCGGCTGGGTGGACTGGAACCTGGTTCTGGACTCTGTCGGCGGTCCCAACTACAGTACATGTTCAGTGCTATTCCCTCAGGACTTGAACCACTGGATGAGCGGCTGGGTGGACTGGAACCTGGTTCTGGACTCTGTCGGCGGTCCTAACTTCAGTACATGTTCAGTGCTATTCCCTCAGGACTTGAACCACTGGATGAGCGGCTGGGTGGACTGGAACCTGGTTCTGGACTCTGTCGGCGGTCCCAACTACAGTACATGTTCAGTGCTATTCCCTCAGGACTTGAACCACTGGATGAGCGTCTGGGTGGATTGGAACCTGGTTCTGGACTCTGTCGGCGGTCCCAACTACAGTACATGTTCAGTGCTATTCCCTCAGGACTTGAACCACTGGATGAGCGGCTGGGTGGACTGGAACCTGGTTCTGGACTCTGTCGGCGGTCCCAACTGGGCTGACAACCAGGTCGACGCCGCCATCATCGTCCCCGACGACAACGACGAGTTCTACAAGCAGCCGATGTTCTACGCGCTTGGACACTTCGCCAAGTTCGTGACAGAGGGCGCTGTGCGTGTTGGAGTGACGCCGAAGGAGGAGGGCGGGATCGAAACCATTGCGTTCCAGACGACGCAAGACCAAGTCGTCGTCGTGCTTTTTAACGGGTGAGATGTGTTGTTGTTTACTTGGTGATTAAGAGGGCTGAGTTGTGGGCGTGGCCTTGAAGAGTTTTTTAATCGATTTTTATCAATATCTTTTACCCATGTAATTGTTAACAAATTAAGGCTTTGTACGAGTCTTCAGAACAGTTCAATGAAATTAATTTCATTGTTTGGAATGGGTTATTAGTTTTATTTCGTTCTACAGACGTTCTTTGTCAGTGCCATATTTTTACTAATTCTCTGGCACTAAACATCTGTAGGACAAAATAAAACTAATACACCATTCCAAGCTATTATTTATATTGAACTGTTCTGAAGACTCGCACAAAGCCTTATTTTATTAACATACATTGATAGAAGATTTTGATAAAACAAATTGATTAAAAAACTCTTCAAGGTCAAACTCACTACTCAGCCGCCTTAAGAGTCGACTGTACGAATACATTGTAGATATTTTTTCTAAATATCGCTATAACTTTTGAATCCTTCAAATTATGAAATGTGAAAAATTATTAGCATAGCTACTTTTTTAGTCGATGTTAGCATTATGAACACCATCTTATAAAGACAATATTCGTGCCCATAACTCATGGAAAAACTGATAAAAAAAGTAATTTCAGGTTTTCTAAGAGATTGTGCATAAATTTTGTATTTATATTTTATTCCAACATTCCATTCACACATTCACATCACATTTGTTGTTTTAAACACAATATGTACGCGTTTCTTGGAGCAATACTATTAACAATGATATTTATGATATATTTCTATTCCAGGAATGCAGATGAGGTGTCAGTGTCAATAACAGACCCCGATACAGGCATCATTAACTTGCAAGTGAGCGCGAACTCCTTCCACACCATCATCTATGACACCAACCAGGCAGCGGAATCAACTGAATAGACAATTGGGCAGACAGCTGATAACAGATGCAGTTGCACATTCAGCTTTTGTGCGATCTTTGTCACTGCCCTTGCTGTGATCGCTCCTTTTTGTAATACGTAGTGAAATTTAATGAAATTTAAATTAACGTCAACATTGTTTACCTATACTTAATTATGTATAATTTGAGAATTTTAAATTAAATAAAGCTTACAAACCGTAACATTATACAGACATTACACAGTTATGACTCTATAGTAGTTACAGCTTCTGCAGATGAGAATAATAATATAGAAAGATTCTTAGATGTGTCCTGCGGTTTCATTAAGCGTTGTGTGTGCTTCGAGGCTCCATTTTGGGCCCATTACAATTCATAATTTTAATAAATGACCATGGGCTGGATTCACAAAAAGTACTATCTGCCAATACGTATTATCTTTTCATTAAATACCAAGAACACCATGTTAAAGTCTTCCTTTCAAAACTGCATGTAAATGATATTTCGATGAAACTTCATAATTATACAGATAAAAATACGCTGATTCCAAATATACCATAAAACAATGGGCTATCCACATTAATTTCCGAGATATATCACTTTCAAAGTCGCAGTTTTAACCACAGAGTTATATAGTAGTTTCTGTCTGGAATGGAAATGTTGGTGTTTAACTAGTTGTGAGGGGCATGCTTCAAATGACAATTCTTTGGAAAACATGTTTTTCAGTGTAAAAAAATCTATGCTTTTCGAATAAAATATAATATTGATACCTCACCATATTAAATTTCGAGATATGTTCGATTTTCTAATTTTATTTCTTCTCTAAGCCAATGAGAGTGGCGATCTTCAATCAGCGAGCCAATCAGATTTCACTTGGGCATGGCTTAGCTGTTGGTCAAGTGACCATTTGAAAGGAAGACTTTAAATGAAAGATAATCCGTCACTAAAAGTTGCATTGAGCGCTCTACCGGCAGAAAGTGGTACTAGTGTCTGGGGTATTAGAACCAATTTCTCATAAGCAACATGCTAAGTTTAGATACCTCTACATCAGGCACTATTAAACGTAGAACCTTAAAAATAATTATTAGTATAAAAAAGAGTATGCTTTTTCGATCTGTCACCTCAGAATTTTTATACGAGTTCAAATTACAGTCTCAGAATGATGCAAACATGAAATGCGGCAGCCAATGAGAAGCTAGCTCCGCCCATCGACCAACCAATCATGTCACTCAGAAGCGGTATAACTTAGAATTTTACTTAGAATTTTAAGTTTTATTTAAAAATTATCTAGTATCCATCAACAGAAACGAATAGTTACTGTATGTTCATACATTCATAAGTTATCTTAGTATCAGATTATAAAGGACATCAATTGTCTGAATATCCTGTTAATAGGCCATTTAAGAAAGTAAAGATACATCTGTTGGTGAGGTGTGGTACTAATGTTATCAGGCTTAAACGCATGCGCAGGGCGCACTTCAATGGACTCGTCGTGACGTCACTCCACCCACAGCCTTCTCGAAAACAACACGTAAATATATGACAGACACTAAACAGATACTAGTCACTACATACTAGACGGCTGTGGACCTGTCAGGCTTTATCGCATGCGCTTTGACTTTCTTAAATGGCCTATTGCGTGTTTTTGAACCATGTTTTGCCATAAGAACGCACGTTGGACGTGAACAGAGTACCCTTACCTCTCGCCATCTTGAAAATATTCACAGTGACCGCAGCGCCATCTATTGATACTTTTAGTGCCGAGTACGTATTAGGATAGTATCAAAGATAGTACGTATTAGGAAATAATACTTCTTTGTGAATCCAGCCCCATCAGTTTAACACTCCCGGTGCTGAATTTGCTAATTTATGCAAACTCACCAACTTTCGTATGTACTAAAAATACAAAAAAAAATATACTAAGAATTATCGAATACAAAGAAATTATTTTTTGAAGGTCAACTCAAATTAAATATTTCCTTATGTAATTTTAATAATTAATTGATTTGGTGTTTTAATTCTGAATATAAATCGCTGTAGAATTTGTTTTTCAATGGCAATAATGACTTTCTTAACTGGAATTCTTGATTGACACAAAAGGAGTACGAAACGCCATGGCATTTTAGGCGCCTCAAATCGCCTGCCATGCTCTCGCTCTGATCAGATTCGTTCTTTGCTCAGCGATAATGTCTTCAAATACAAACACAAACATGATTAATTGTGAACTTTATTGTACATTATTTTCATTTACTAGGAAAACGCTCAGTGTAACGCGTTGATGAGCGATCACGGGTACGTGCAAATTCTCGAACCGGAATTGCGTAAAACAACGCACAGAAAACATATACATACATACATACATATTGAATTGAAATATGATCACTCAATCGACATAAAAGTATTATGCTTTTCGAACTATATGAAAATATAGCATCTAAGCACCCTGGTAAATATAGCAAATCAGATTCAATCCAATTGGCACTGGAAAACATTCATTTCGATACTTCATTACTGACAGATATTAAAAATGTCAATAAGTTCATACGTTCTTAACTGATTGGGATGAAATTTTGCAAAATAAGAGACAATGTTGGTCTTAATGATCATGCAAAATATGAGTTTGATCAGAATTATCGAAGACCGTTTTCATTTTTCAGCCTATCAGGATATATTTATTTAAATTTTAACCAATGAATGGATTTCAAAAAAATTAGGGTCTGAAAACAGAGAAGGTTGGTTTTACATGTGTGCAAAATTTCAGCTCGATCGAAGAAAAACTCTGACCTGTATAGCCAAAATATGAATTGACCAGATTTATCGAAGACCATTTTCATTTTTCAACCTATCAGGAGATATTTATTTGAATTTTAACCAATTGATAGATTTAAAAAAAAAATGGGGTCAGCAAACAGAGAAGGTTGTCTCTACCTGTGGGCAAAATTTCAGATCGATCGGTGAAACGGTGCGGCTTCTATTGCTCCAGATAACAGACAAAAATATACACACAAAAAAAACAAAAAAAAAACAAAAAACAGAAGTCTGTGCCAAAAGAGCCAAAAGGAGACGCTCGCTTCGCTCGCTCAATTACAATTTGTTTCTGTAGCTCAGAGGTAGAAGGTCGGAAGTCCATTTTCTCGATTTATGGTGTAACCTTTTGTAATTATGTAATCAAGCTCTATCAAATGCAATATGACTGTTGCCAATAAATATTGAAGTATTATCTCACACCATGACTCATGTCACCATTACAAATATGATTATGAATTAAGGTGCTGCAAGCGGAGCGATTTTGCCGCGTTTTGCAGATACTTTTTTCTTTGGATACGAATGGGGACAAAATGTGTGGACGAATTGATTTGAAATTTTAACCATTTTCTTGTTTCGCTGGGTGCCGTATGAAATTTAATTTAAAAAATGTGCCAAGTGATAACCCTAAGTTTGTCTTTTATCTAATCATGATTAAAATTTGAGATCAATTGGTTAACGTATTTGCAGGGTCATTCTCGAAAGGTTTTAACTTAATTTTTCGGATTAAATAGTTATGACCGGTCGCAAACCAATTCTGGAAGCACTTGCGACCAAACAAGATGGCCGATTTTTGGATTAACTTTATTACCATTTCCGGGTGGTCATATCTAAGATAAGACCGAAAAAAATGGCGTCATTTTGAAGTGAAGCGAAACACGGACAGTCATTTTACCTCTTTTATCAACTTGTGTGGCGAGAAAGTGTTTTTAACTCAACGAAATAAGAATAATATTGTTCCCCGCGAATGTTTAAATATACCGCGCAAACTTGGGTCGAACTAGAAAATCGATAGCTACGACCTAACCTAACCTTCCGTCCGTATGTGTTGTTTTCGTGTTGTTATTGTTTCGTTTTAACCTAATAGATTACTGAATACCAATGCCACCTTTCCAGAACATTGCCTTCTGTGTTGTGTGTGACCCAGACGATGAAGAGATTAAAGGACTTCCGCGTATGACAGCTAGTAGGTACCTACCTACATAGGTATTTGAGTGAACAAAGTTTCGCCGGTGCACAGTACTGGCCAAGCCGGGCCAAGACTTGTACATTTTAACCTCCAAACTCGCAAGTTTTAATGCACTAGCACAAGAAATCAGCTCTTATTGGCATGTATTTCGCGACTGGTGGTTTTCAGTGGCTAGTGAGTGACGATTGAAATGTTATCGTAGCCTGCAACGTGTCGAATCATCACCGTCATACATTAGCCGTAGGCTACCTTCATCACCGTGACATGAACCGAAAGTTCAAAAACACCATCAATGTGAAGTTAACTTGCAACTCGACGTTGAAAGTCATCGATGTACCTAGCAGCAAACTATCCCGGATGTAATCAAGATTTACTGAAAGCAGCCTGCGGAAGTTTTCAGCATCGGTCTTCGTTCGAATCTTCGTTCGGTCTTTGACGAATGGCTCATCGGTGGCGGTAAGTAACATGTGTTTCACATGGGTTGTTTGTACTTAGACCCGGCTGTACATTGACTTTCAGCTATTGTGACCAAACTGTGCTAACTACCTACCTAGCTAATTTACAAGATGCAAAGTTCATGAAACTGACTTCTAAAATATCTAGTCCTCTTAGATCTAGGCTTTGTTAAGTAGGTATTTAAAAATTCTTATTGAAAGAAACTGTTTTAATCTAATGCAATAATTTTGTTGAACTGTACATTTTACACATACTTTCATACAAACACATTTGTCCTATTGGTCTAGTTTTGCATCACTAATCATGTGATATGTATCTGTCAATACAGCTGACAGCGGCTTTGAAATCGCGGCTGATGACACCATTCGAGCATCTCCACAGCGAGGCAGAAGACCGCTTCAACAAGTCCTTCCGCAACAATGTCGCGCGCTGCATCTAGTCGAGGTTCAGATCTGTGGACCACACCGGGGCTGCTGGTCATCTTCTCTCCTAATGGCTGGTCTTTACGGCTGTGTGCATCCTTCACAGCATGTGCCTCGACTTCAACACAGTCTGGGTCAATCATCGCAAGGACCAAGAAAGTGTTTCAAGAGATCCTGTTAGTAGGGGTGTTGCTCTGGTAGCCGAACAAACTGTTTCTCATAGTCAACTCATTTGTGAATGAAACAAGACTCTGAGCAAATATTTTTTTAAATTTACTTCTGTTAAAGTACCTACCTACCTAATAAAAAAAAAACTCAGGTAGTATACATTTCAAAAATTCTTATAGGTAGGTAGGTACCTACCAACCTACCTACCTATACAAATTCAATTTAATTTCAACAATAAATTAATATTAGTTCCTTCTAGATTAACACTGTTGGTTGGAACCCACATCCCACTCTTCTTTTGGACCATTCATGATTATTGATTACCTACGTAAACTATGATTTCTTATGTGTCATATAACATATTATGTTCCTTCTTACTCTCGGTTTTTCTCTTGTGAAAGAGATGTGATTTCTGTCCTCACACACCAAGATAGGTACCTAGCTTTTTGACTGGATAGAAACCTTGTTTGTTTGCATTGAGTCTCTCTTCTCTTAAAAGTGTAAACTATGATGACTTTTAAATCCATGTAAATGTTAGTGTCCAGCATGAGTTCTCTATTTCGGTTAGTGTTCATGGAGAGTTGGAGTTAATGTGTCAAGAAAATGATTCTACAACATCGTGTAAAAGCGATGTTGTGTGCACCAATGTCAACTTTTGTCTCTCAAATCTGAATGCAATATTCAGCAGTGTTTCACTATCTTCATTGTCTGAGTTGCTCAAAACACTATCAAATACCTTGGAAAATTGCCATGTAACCTAGGAACTTATTATTTATATTAAGTGTCTCAATGAAGTACATACCTAACAAATAAAACATTTTATTTCTTTGCTTGACGTGTATTATTTGCCTACTGCTTAGGATTATTTTCAATGCTATGCTTTTGGTTTAACAGAAGGCAGGATTGGTTCTAGGATTGTCATTGTGCTGGTGTCATGCTAATCAAGTCTTAAACAACTGTTAAAATGTAACCAAGCATTTGAAACTAGATACATATTAAAGTTTCTCTTTTTATGTTAGCTATCACCATTTTGTTGTTCTGTCAATTGTATTCTAATGTACTCTTGCAAAATCACTTTTATTAAAGAACAAATAACATTCTTTACAGTAATTTCGAATTTTACCGCCAATTTTCGAATAAATCCAAAGAATTCGTGAAGAAAAATTCATACTTTTTGAAGTTCATTGGAATATTTCACGGCTTACTACTGTCAAAGTTTCGAAAACATCAATTGTTTCATTCTGTGTTACAATATTAGACCTTGAAGATAATCCCGAGATATTACCTTGTTGAAGAATGAGGATACGACCGTTTTATTTTCGGTCGCAAGTTGTGATTAAAGTTGCGACCAGGATCAAAGTTACGACCAAAAGATAAAACTTGTACCAGAATGACCCTGTTGGTCTCCAATCGTATCGTAAATTTCACAGTTTAGAGCGGTTTTGTTGAATAACCGGCGCCTAATTAACCAGACACGAAGCAAAAATGAAAAAGTGCTACTAATATACAATCAGACTGATCATGTGAACATCCTATCAAATCTTCACCCACCTATAAAACAATTTTTCTCTCTCAATTTTCTAAAACGGCCGAGCGCTTTGTTTCAACTTTATTACTGTTTTCCTCAAGAATCTCCTCAGCTCACCTCAAGAATCATTGAACTGAACTTCCGGCCTTCTACCTCTGATGCGCCAAGTCCTTTTTTTAAGTATTTCTCGGGGGTTGATATTTTTATTTCAATGGTACGATTAAAATTTGGAAAATTCGTTGACTTGGCTCCTTTTTTGATATCACTCCTTTTCAGTGCTGAATTGTTAGATTTCTTCTATTTTTTTTTATAGTTAAAGAGACTTGGCTGGTATTTTTACACGGAGTGTTTTTTCTGGGATATCACTTCTTTTGTTAGTTTATTTCATACAGCTTGTAGCACATGTCCGAGCAGGGACTAATTTCTTTAAAAAAATACGCCTCAACCGATTTGGTTACTATGAAAAGTTGCGTTTGGTATAAGATGAAAATGATTATCCAAGAAGAATAGCTTAAGTTTCGTTATAATCGATCCAGCCGTTTTCGATACATGACGTCACTTCCGGTTTTGAAATAGCGGCCGAATTCCGGTATAGGTAATAAGAAAACAATCTAGTTTTATCTAGTTGATACCTTCATGAACGACCATCTGAATTCCTAATCCCTATATTTCCGTAAAATCGGTCATGCCGTTTGTAATATATGACGTCACTTCCGGTTTCATTTAGTGGTTCCTGCCGCCATTTCCGGTACCATTAATTTATTTATTCATTTTTCACAATTGATTTTTCAAATAAATAGCAGAATGAATACGCAGGAGCTAGTTCAGTTGCAATCGGTACAGGCGTTTTAGATATATGACGTCACTTCCGGTTTCAGGAATGGCGGCCGAGAACACTGCTACCTTGAATATATAAATTGTATTGTCTATGTTACAATGTAAGTTAATTATGTACGTATTTTAAGTATAATTTGTTGAAATAAGTTAAATATTGCGTATTTATGACGTCACTTCCGGTTTAGAAAATAAGAAAATAATATTTTTTTTATTGATACTTCATATAGATGACCATCTAAATCGAATGGCGCTAATTTCGTTCTAATCGGTCCAGACGTTTTTGAGTTATGACGTCACTTCCGGTTTCAAAATGGCGGCTTCCGGTTGGTTTTATAAAAAGGCACCTCAGACGCCAAAAGTGCACATGTGGTAAAAATTTCAGGTCGATCGGTTCAGCCGTTTAGGCTGTGGCGGTGATAGCGACGTTTCGTGATATCATCAGAATCATCATCTTCAGAATCAGAAAGTGGTGTAATTTCACTGTTTTCTCGGTCCTCTAGCGCGCAAATGGCATAACCTATTGTTCCCAAATTTGGTATATGTAGTGGGGTGGGCCATAGCTCGAAATTAAGATATTTCGCAACAATGTGAGATTTACCAATTTTGAGATCCAGTAGGCCGAAAATGCCATGTTGTTGCTTACAGTAAAAGTGTTTGGTCTGCTCCTCAGTTTATTAGGCATTTACTGAGTGACTGTGAGTGTATAGTACGACTTGGCTGGGTGGAGCGACCGCTCCACTAGATAAGGCCCATTTACAATAGAATTATCAGTAGGATTCAGATGTCAGTAAGTAAGTGTTTTGGCTGGCTTATTGTAGTAATTCACATAACAACAAATGCAAAATTGAGGATGTAAAATTAGCATCAAAATGTTGCAAACTCAGAACTGTTGATGATAATTTTACGTTTGCTGTAAGAATTAACCAATCAGATTCGAAAACGGTGTAGCGAGAAAGAAGAGAAAATGCAACAACAATTACAATATCCACATTAATGTGGTGTTACTCCTCAACGTGAACACTGGTAAGGAATACACGTACAACAATATACTTCTATAGCGTGTTTATTATGACGGTAAATACATAGTAACGAGGCTGGTCGCCATCTTGATGATAGAACTCCAGCGCCTTCTAAAGACCTAGCGCAGGCGCGCCAACACTACATCCCCTTTTTCCGGGTAGAGACCATTCCTTATGATATTACATAGCATTTGGTTGATACACTTGATAAGAACATTAATGGAATTAATCAGAACATGTTTCTTGAACATAACTAGTATTGATATATGAATGTCATGATAACTGCAAAAAACATGCTATGTATGCTGAAAATAAAACTACAAAGTATTACACTACATTACTCCAAATATCTCTTGGGCTTGCAAATGTTCCTACCGCTCCTTGAAAACAGAGTTGACGTAGTCTTCTCGGGTGACTTGGGAACGGGGCTGTTCACGATATGATCTTCAGGCATCGGTTCATTCGCTTCTTGCTCAACGTTTGGATTGGCTAGAAGATGCATACGGTTTCGTCTGACCATACCTTGCGGAGTGGAAATGCAATACGATCTAGGCGAATCTTCTATTTTTACCACCTGTCCATTCTTCTTCTGATCTGTTATAAAAACAGAGTCACCTACTTCTAGTGGTGGAAGATCAGTTGAACGGTGACGACGGTCGTAGTTGACTTTTTGCTTTCGCTTAAGGTTGCACTCAATCTGCCTCCACTTCTCCTCTTCCTTGGTTGGTGAATGAAGTCGCTCCGGCGTTGACGGTAAAGTTGTACGCAACTCGTGTCCCATCAAAAGCTTAGCTGGACTGCGGCCTGAAGCTAGTGGTGTCGTACGATAGGCAAGAATACCAAGGTACGGATCTCCTGCTTTCTGAAGTATGGACTTGATGGTTTTCACCATTCTCTCCGACATACCATTCGATTGGGGAAATTTCGGGCTGCTTGTGACATGACGGAAACCCCATGACTGTGCAAACTCCCGAAAAAGTTCTGAACTGAATTGAGGACCGTTATCCGACATGACGACCTCAGGAATACCAAATCTTGCGAATACAGACTTGATTCGCTGAATTACGAAACTACTGGTTGTCTGGTTTAACAACAGAACTTCTGGAAACCTTGAGTAGTAGTCAACAATCAACAGATAGTGAACTCCACTTATCTCAAAAAGATCCATACCGACCTTCTGCCACTGTCGATCCGGCAGAGGTGTTGACATCAACGGTTCGGCATGATTCTCTCGGAACTGCATACAGCTCTGGCAATTGGAAACCAGATCTTGAATATGTTGTCCAATCTGCGGCCACCAGACAGACTCTCTGGCGCGCTCCCTGCATTTGTTTATGCCGAGGTGTCCCTCGTGGATCTTCTGCAAAATAGACCTTCGCAGAGAAACAGGTATTACTAATCTTTTACCTCTCATGAGAAGTCCATGCTGAACAGTCATGTCCCCTCGTTCTTGGTAGAAAGGCATGCACGCTGGTACTAGATCGTTCTTGTTTGGCCAACCATTCTTGACATATTGAATCACCTGAACACAGGTGTGATCGGCTTGTTGTTCACACTGAATCTCCTTTAAACGCTCGTCCGACGCTGGAAGCTCGCTGATGACTTGATTCACACACTCCTCAATCTCTTCCTGGAGCGCAACACACTCAACGGAAGCCATGCCGACTGGCTCTCTAGACAAAGTATCGGCTGTGAACAAAAACTTGCCTGGAACGTGTGCGATGGTGAATGAAAACTTCATTAGCCTAAGCCGCATACGAAGCAGTCTAGGTGACAAGTCACTCAGCGGTTTCTGCTGGAAAATCGGTACAAGTGGTAAGTGATCGGTTTGGACATGGAACTCTTTACCCAACAGAAAGTTCTGAAACTTCTCACAAGACCAGACGATCCCCAGAGCTTCTTTCTCAATCTGTGCGTATCTAGTTTCAGTTGTAGTAAGTGCTCGTGATGCGTATGCAACCGGATGCCACTCACCTTCTTGATCAGTTTGCTCCATCACTGCACCTAGCCCAAACGACGAGGCGTCGCTAGTGATTCGAACAGGTTGATTTACATCATAAAACATCAATGTAGGAGCTGTGGACAAACTTTCCTTAATCTTCTTGAAGGCTGCGTCTTGCTGGGCACCCCACTGGAACTCATTGGATTTATTCAGCAGTTCGCGAATTGGCTTCGTGATTTCTGCCAGGTTTGGCACAAACTTGAGTAACTGATTTGCCATCCCCAACAACCTTCTTACACCAGAAACATCATGCGGATTTTTCATTTCTTCAATCGCGGATGTCTTCTTTGGATCCACTTTTACTCCTGACTCGCTGATAATGTATCCTAGGAATTTTACTGAATTTACCCCGAAAGTACATTTCGATTCATTCAAAGTGATTCCTGCTTCACTGATTTTCTTCAGGACTGACGCAAGACGTACGTCATGTTCACTTTTGTTCTTGCCGAAAATGAGTACATCATCCATCTGGCAGATAACTCCTGGTAATCCTGCGAGTAACTCGGACATCTTCTTTTGATAGACTTCCGGTGCAGACGTGATACCAAACGGAAGACGGTTGAAACAATACCTCCCATCTGGTGTGATGAACGTAGTAAGCTTACGCGACTCTTCTGCAAGTTTTATTTGCCAGAAACCACTGTTGGCATCTAGTTTACTAAACACTTTTGCACCTCCCAAGTGTCCGAGAGTCTCGTCTATTGCAGGCATTATGTGCTGTTCTCGCTTGACACTTCGGTTCAGCTGAGTAAGGTCAACGCAAATCCTTACATTGCCACTCTTCTTGAGCACTACAACCATACCTGCACACCATTCAGTAGGCTCCTCAACTTTCGAGATGACCCCTGAATTCTCCATCTTCTGCAGCTCTTCACGAACTTTCGGCAGTAGAGGAATTGCTACACGACGAGGCGTTGCTATAGCAAACGGCTCCGCACCTGGACGTAAACTTATCTTGTATTCACCTTGCATTTCCCCCAACCCTTGAAAAAGTGAAGGAAATGTCTTCTTGACATCTTGTGTACTTGCTGTCCCGGTCAGCTGCACAGCTGCGACCTTGCTGACGAGATTAAGACTGCAAATTGCCGGTCTACCCAGCAAAGCGTCATCCATCTTGCTTACGACGAAAACATCCTGGACCGACGTCTTCTCTCTGAATTTCATCGATGCTCGGAACTGACCTTTGACCTGCAACTCAGCTCGACCTGGTCCTATTAATCGCTTCGTGGCAGGAAACAGCTTCTGCGTAGAGAATTTAGCATTGTATTCTCTTTCTGAAATTACGGTGACGTCCGCACCTGTGTCAATTTTAAACTTTACAGGCTTGTGGTTAACAGCCACTGTGACGTGCCATGCTTCATTGTATTCTGAAGTATCAACTACCCCTAGAAAGACTTCATCTGGGTTTGCATTGACTTGAACTTCTCGAAGATTTGACTGACCTGACTTCCTGCTTCGACAATGCTGTTGGAAGTGTCCTTGAATGTTGCACGATCGGCATTTTACATTCCTGGCCGGACAATCCTTGAGTGGATGTCTCGCGCGACCGCATCGACCACATTTCTCTTGACTTGCATGCTTTGAATAATTAAACTTCTGACCTTGATCATTCTTAGCAGCTGATGACTCTTTCTTCTTCACTGCACCCTTGAATGCATCGACATTAGCTTGACCGTCTGACTGGAAGCCTCGGAGAACCTTCTGCTGCCCCTTGATGTCTTCGTTGACACGAATTCGGTCAATAGCTTTTTGTAAAGTCAGCTCTGAATCCATTTGTAATGATTCTGACAGCTTGACGTCTCTTAATCCGACCACTAACCTGTCACGGATCATCTCTTCTTGTAGCTCACCATATCCACAGTGTTTCACTAGTGAATATAACGCAGTAATAAACATTACAGCTGATTCTTCAGGCTCTTGCACACGTTGGTGAAATTTGGCCCTTTCAAAAATCACGTTGCGTCTCTTGATGAAGTGTGACTGCAATCTGTCTACAACAGTTGCATAACAATTTCCCTCATCTGTTGATAATTGCAGTGATGCTAGAATGTCTTCTGCATCATCACCCATGCAATAAATTAAACTGTGAACTTGCTTTACTTGTGGTTCTGTATCCAATCCTGTCGAAATTCGAAACCTGTCGTAACGACGAATCCATTTTGGCCATGACATTGGTTCCGAGAAATCGAAATGTGACGGAGGTTGAAGTTGGTAAGAACCATAGTGACTTTCACGCGCGGTCATATCTGAGTTGGTACCACTGCTGCTTTGCGATCCCGCTGAACTCTGGTGCGTAGATGCTTGTTGCTCCCTTCCGTCTTTTCCGCCAGCCATCGTCACTTATTTTAGACAAAATATACGTGAACCGATTGAAATCTTGACGCGAGTTTTACTCCTGGCTGCTACCATGTGGTGTTACTCCTCAACGTGAACACTGGTAAGGAATACACGTACAACAATATACTTCTATAGCGTGTTTATTATGACGGTAAATACATAGTAACGAGGCTGGTCGCCATCTTGATGATAGAACTCCAGCGCCTTCTAAAGACCTAGCGCAGGCGCGCCAACACTACAATTAACATTTTAGCTATCAAGATGTAGGTATTTTCAAGTAGAAACAAACAAATTATTTTGTTAATTGTTATTTTGTGTATAATGAGGACATTAAATCAAGAAAGACAATGATTACTTATTACTTATTTACTGAAATCATCTGTCCCCGGTTAGACTTTGGTCATTATGTATAACGTCAGATAAGATTGCCATATTGAAAATGGGCCTATATTAACTATTTTCCCATCATGCTTCGTGAGAGCAGACGCTACAATAAGAAACTTACATTTTAAAACTATTGTGTGCATTTCTCAGTGTAGTGCTATCACAAAATAAAAATACTTCACATGTTAAATTGAACTAATTGTTCTTTATAATGTAGGTATAAGTGAAATGAGTCATTTGCCACCAGCTGGCACGACTTCGTATATCATCAAGAGTGTGAATGCAGCAGGCCCGTCTTTACGAGGCGATATCTTGACTTCTACATGGAATGCAGATGGAACGGGCAAGTCCTCGGTGAAGGTTGTCTCATCCACAGTCATGCCAGTGATAGAGTAGGTCCCCTGAAATACAACACAATCAAAGTTACAAGATTATCAACAGAAACAGCTTTTGAAATGCACAATTTTAAGACGGCTGGGTAGTGAGTTTGACCTTGAAGAGATTTAAATCGATTTTTATCAATATCGTTTACCTATGTAATTGTTAACAAAATAAGGCTTTGTACGCGTCTTTAGAACTGTTTAATGAAAATAATTTCATAACTTGGAATGGTTTATTAGATTTACTTTGTCCTACAGATGTTTAGTGCCCAAAAATTAGTAAAATTATGATACTATAAGCATCTGTTGGACAAAATAAAGCTAATAACTTATTCCAAGCTATGAAATTATTTTCATTGAACAGTTCTAAAGACGCGTACAAAGCCTTATTTTGTTAACAATAACATTGGTAAAAGATATTGATTACAATTGATTAAAAAACTCATCAAGGCCACGCTCACTACTCAGCCCTCTTAATCACTTTTGGTTCTGCTCGTGCGCAGAGTCACTTTGATGTCGATAATGTGACTCTGCACATGAGTGCAGGACCAAACGCGCAGAACCATGCCAATCAACCAATACAAATTGCGATCAAACCGAAAGAAATATTGATTGCTAACTTTTTGTATCAAGTATGTATTCGAGAAAACAATGAACACGACTGCACTCTGGTGGCTATTGTGGTATTAGGTAAATGGCGGCTATCAAGGGCGCACATAAATTACATAAACATGTAATAAACATAAACAAACATCACATAAATACGAATATTTGGGTTTGTTTTTTGTTATGGCTAAAAGAGTAAATTAATAACTAAATTTTCTTTTTCACTGCACTATGGAAACACAAAATGTACAAACAAATAAGTTAATCTGAGGATTGATAGTAGCCCTTGCCAGAAGTGGCTCCATCACGTATCACTAATTTGCGGGAATGTGAATAAATTCATTTTACTTGTTATACTTTTAGCTATTTTATAAATCTGTACCCCGTAGGTAGAAGGCTCGAAGTCCATTTTGGTTTTAAAATGCCTGGTGTCACCAGTACAAATATGATTGGATAAAGGCAAAATCACCGTTATTTTTTGCTATCCTCAAGAATCATCGAATGGACGAGCCTTCTACCTCTGATGTACAGAAATCTTACCGCTTTTGGTGGACAATCCGTGAAGTTAGCAACTCTGAACACGTTGTGCATAATGGCGGGGTTTTCCTTGACATAGTCGCAGTAGTTGACGTAGTCTCGCTTGTAGTATTCCTCCATACGCTCCTGGCCCTCTCTCTGGACTAGAATATATATCTGAAAACAAGAATCAACTTAAAATAAGTTGTAAAGAGTCAGCTGTTCTGTTCCCCGATTTCATTCCAGATACAAAAGTTCTTCAATGTCGTCGTTACTTTCGATTATATTGATATAACTAGGTGAAAAGCGATCGATTTTGCTGCTTGTAGCAAACTATTTTTTGGATACGATTGAAGACGAATTGGGTGGACAATGAAATTTTGATCATTGTAAAAGACAAACTTAGGGCCAGTCCTTCAAGACTCTGCTAACTTTTAAACGGTTGATTAGGACTGTATTGTCATGGCAACAAACAATGACATTCCTAGAATGACTGGTTAAATGAATTACTGGTTTTAGAAGAGTATTAAAATACTGGGCCTTAGGGATGATACTTGTACATTTTATTTCTTTGCTTCGCTAATTATAATTGAAGGGTACAGTGCAATAACTAGTTAAACCATTGAGGGAATATTTTTGCACACGCAATAAACAGTACATCAAATTAAATAATTGGGTGAAAAATAGTAGATTTTTTTTATAGGTATGTTGCGCAATATAAAAGGATGAAGAAGGCACACCAAAGAAAATATTTACTATTTTTTACCCAATACTCAATTTTATGTACTGTTTATTGTGTGCAAAGACGTATCCAGGATGAAATTTTGGGGGGGCCGGACATTACTAATATTTTGAAAAATCACATTGGAAAACAGGGGGTTCGGGGGCTCACCCCCCGATAAAAATTTGGATCAAGGTAATTTAGGTGCAATTTTGAATAGCAGTGTATAGCTTTTTTGGAAAATTATAAATTACAAAATATAAAAAAAAATTATATTTTTTGGATTTTTACTCAATTTTAACCATTTTGGAACGTTTTTGACATTATCTCTCTATTTAAGTTTTTTTTCACATATTATTTTAAATGTGCTTATTTTCTTAGATGAAACCCTGATTTCGGAGGGGGCCATGGCCCCCTTGGCCCCCCCCTGAATACGCCCTTGATTGTGTGTATCCAAACAAACTAGTTATTGCACTGTGCCCTTCAATTGGTATAATTTCTTGATACTTTTGGTGACAAATTTCTATTTACTTTTCTCGTTGGTTGCCATATTGGACGCGGAAGGTATTGGCTAATCTTACCAATGTGTCCTCTGGGAAGTCTTTAGTGACGACCAGAGTTCCAAACAGCCCGTTGGCCGACTCGTCTACGGCTGAGATGTTGAACTGCGTCAGCGCCTGGTCTCCATACTCGTCATCCAGTTCGAACACGCTGCGTGCTTGAGCAACCTGCACCAGCCTGATCTTATACTCGTGCTGCAAGCAACAGGTCACATTAGTTTGATCTTATTCGAGACTAGCTGACCCGCCCGGCGTTGCTCGTGCTTGTGGGGAGGGATACATGTGATATAGGCAACCCGCATTACACATATGTGATACGGATTGCCTATATTGCCCGGCGCAGCAACCCTGTCCATAGAGATCCATGTATCTACTACACCTGTACTGCCATACGCTATAAATACTACGCATGTGAGATCTGCAACCCAAATGACTTCAAAGAAATTTTGTTTACGTAAAGTAATTCTTGGAATGTGGGTACATGACTTGTCTACCCGAGTCGAGTCAAGGTCAAAACGTGACTGAGCCGCAATTTTTAGCATCAGCAGTTTTGATAACTTGCACGCACTCGTCTATGCAAGGCAGAACAGTGTATTTAATTTTCTATTAGGGGTGTTTTTTTCAATTAGGGGTGGTTTGCGGAATGGGGCAAGTACCCTACGACGTGCGCAGCACACCATAAAAACTCCATACCAAATTTGGTTGAGATCGGTCAAAGGGTGTAGAAATGTATGAAGAACATACATACCGACATACCGGGTGGCGCAAAAAAAATCACCCTGATTTATATCGCACCTATTATAGATAGGATTCTCAAATTTGTACACATATTAGAAAACATGCCAAAATTTATTATGTGCAAGTTTCAAAAACATTACTATTGTATGAAAAAAGTTACAGCTGTTCAAATTTGGTTGTCAAAAAATTGATTAAACGGTGCTCAAATAGCGCGAGTCCAGAAAACTTCCAATGGCCGGGACGCTGTTTCTTCAAAACTACGAACGATATCAAGCCAAAATTTTTAAATTATATTGAAAATAGATTAAGATCGATTGTGTAAAAATTTCAAACAATTAGAACTAATGGTACGAAATTTATGGAATCTTGAAGTTGAGCTTGCAAACTGAAGAGTGGGAAAAAATTCACTTTTATAACGTAATTGTAATAAAAGTTAGAAATAATCTACATAATATTCTAATTTTACACTCAACTTCTAGATTCCATAGATTTCGTTCCATTAGTTCAAATTGTTTGAAATTTTTACACAATCGATCTTAATCTATTTTCAATATAAGTTGAAATTTTCAGCTTGATATCGTACGTAGTTTTGAAGAAACAGCGTCCCGGCCATTGGAAGTTTTCTGGACGCGCACTATTTGAGCTCCGTGTAATCAATTTTTTGACAACCAAATTTGAACAGCTGTAACTTTTTTCCTACAATAGTAATGTTTTTGAAACTAGCACATATTAAATTTTGGTATGTTTTCTAATATGCGTACAAATTTCAGAATCCCATCTATAATAGTTTCGATATAGTGACCTCTTAATCAGGGTGATTTTTTTGGGGGCCACCCGGTACATACAGACATTCTACTTTATAGATGACAAGGAACACAACTGCACTCTGGTGGCTAATGTGGTACTCGGTAAATGGCGGATGTCAAGGGCACATTTGTATAAATATATCATTTAGTTGTTTTTTATGGCTAAAGTTGTGAATTGTTAACTACATTTTAATTTCTTTTGTTTCTCCTTTTTCACTGCACTTGGAAACACGAACTGTAAAAGCATATAAGTGAATCTGTAGACTGACAGCAGCCATCTTGCCAGTAGTGGCTCCATCGCATATATCATATTTGAATTCACTGATTTTTCGGTTAGAAAAGAAAACTATATCCCAAATAAGCAAGGAAAATGTGTGTCACTTTTATAATCCAACATTTTCGTTGATAATGTATACATACTAACTACTATTTTAGAGGGAAATATGAGTGAGTCGATTGACGATGACGATGATGGAGCAATGTTATTTGCCACCAGTGCCTTCATGATTCAACATTATGTTTATATGTTTATGTTTATGTGCCATTTGTATGTCAGAGGTCCATGGGTGATTTTCTATGCTGACTATTTTGATATCTTTATTTATGAATAGTTTTTCTGTATTTGTTCTTTTATTATTAAATAACTAGAGAGGCCAAGTAATACATGACCCAATAAGCTCTCTTTCTGGGCAAGGCAATGCATAACTGAAGATGGACCACCATTAAAATAAAACTACTCTGATATGCTGGCAAAGAATTGTCTCTCGTGACAATTTTTTTCAACTCACGGAATGACCGATCATAAATGCAAATCAAGGCTTTTTTATAGTTATATCTGTGGAAGGTGCATACTAACCCCACACTAACTCCAATGCACACCTGTAGTGTACATACGTAAATTAGAAACAAAGAAAACATGTGTAACTATTTTGAAAATATTTAAATTTATCGTGAATAACTCAATATTGTTAAAACATTTTAAGCACGATAAAAAAATATTAACAGATACGACTCAATGAAGAATAAAAACAAAAACTTCAGTTGCATGGTATATAGAATGAAAATGATTTTTATAATATTTGAAACACAACAGAATAAAATGTATCAACATGATGATCTAATTCAGGTTCCAAAATTTTATTTAATCGAATCCTGTTTACAATTTAATTATCGTGTCAGGAGATTTACATTTCATAGTCTAGGGTATTCTTCTCCGCAACCGACTGGCCAAGTCCATCACGGGGTGGGGGGGGGGGGGGGGGGGAGGGAAGGGGGGGGGGGGTCCAAAATAAGAATATATATTTGAAACTGAATTAAAACAAATAGGCGTGATTGATAATAAAATGGAATATGATTTGATTTGCAATTATAATGAACGAAAAGTGGTATCGAGATTTAATCGAAGTTCGTCACTTTTTATGTAATAACTTAAAAAATTACGAAATTTACTATATAAAATTGTATGCATGTTTCCACTTCATAACCTACACACATGAAAACATCAATGAACAATACAATTTTATGTAGGTGTACCAACTAAAATCTTTTGATAAAATGCTAAGTTGTGAAGTCAGCACAAAATGTATGTTCTTGCTTGCTTGATATTTGTTTATCATATCAAATGAGGGACGTAATATTGGAAATTAGGTCCAATATCAAAAGGTAACAATAAAATACACTCTGGACAGAAATGTTCCCTTGTGCCCCCCCCCCCCCCCCGCATAACCCACCCCAAAAAAGTCAGCATTTATTCACATGAAATGTTGGTTTGCCGTGGTTCTAGACAAGGTATCCAGTGGAAATTCCATTATTTTCTTCACTGCCAAATGGATTCACGGCATCCTACATTTGGAATGTTTCGAAGAAAGTGACTTTTTCAATGACAATTTTGTTTCTATTTAATATCTCTCTAAATACTTATCGGATTCAAACGAAACTTTTTGCTTGCCAGTTCGCTTGAAATTATGTATAGGAAAAGTCAAGTTTCGTTGATAATCGTGCTAAATTCTCGATGTCTATAGACGCGAATCGTAATGCAACTTCCGAGCTCCGGATTACATGGCCAAATATTGTTCAGGTCGATTTTGGAAAATTAGTTTCACTGCCTACTAAAATTAATTTTCACTGCACAATTGAAATTGACGTTTAAAATTAAGAGATCAGAGTAAGCGATGTTTTTCACGAATAACTCGGTAAATACTGAACAGAATGTCGCGAAAGTGTTACTATAAATCAAGTCACGTAATTATATACATTACTGGTGAGTTTCAACTTGATCGGTGGAAAATTCAAGATTTGTATAAAGAACCAAATTTTCAGCCACGTTGCTACGGGGACGACGTTCTTCTCTTTTAAGCATATTATAGTAAAGGATTAATTTATATGCACAAATAATAATGTATAATAACTTCCTTATTCATCCACGAATTTATTTGTAATTTTATTAATTTTTTTACGAAGTTCTTCTCGCGAATTCACGCCATAAGCTCGAAATGTTAATGAACATGGACACTCACCTTTGCATTTACAACAGCAATGGTCAGAATCACAGCCAACAGGCACAGGAGTTGCTTCATTCGAGAGGAATCTTGTCGCAGATGACTCGATGTTTCAGAAACATGAGCTTATATACATGAACAAGGTCATGTAAAGTGACATTGAGCAGTTGCGTCACCTGCAATATCTATCAGATGCTGTATCAGTGTCAATCTTGCCGGAAACATCATAGAAGTTTCACTTCCGGCGGAGACCTGATTGTTTGTGTGATTTCGATATTTCAAAATAACGATTCATCAGATTAGTGCGATAATGTGCTATAAATCAAGATTTATGTCGAGAGTTGAAAAACCAATGCCGTATTTCATATTTTAGATTTTTTTATGTGCCTAGATTTTTTGTTAGGAGTACCTATTATTGAAGTCTATATTTTGAAAAAAAAACATTAACTGATATTTTCGAATGATTTACTTAATACCAATTGGCAATTTCGAAATTAGAAAAAAATACGTATTTTGGTCATTCTTTTTTTTGGAATATTAATTTCAGTCGAAATCATCGACCATCGATTGATCGAATGTCTTACAAAAATAGGTTCCTCAGACAAGGCTGCTAAATCACATTCTGAGTGACCAGGCGCGTAGGAACTACTTTCATCATGGGGGGGGATTGCGACACCCGAATGGGGGGTCTGAGGTGCTAAGCCCCCAGCTTTAGCCCCGCAGGGTGTTTTTTGGAATTTAAGCTAATTAAAAGTGATTCTGGGGCTTTAAAATGCACAAACTGAAGCAAAAAACCCTCCAATTGTTGCCTGCAGGGCATTTTTTCGAATATCCACATTTTAAAATCGATTCTGTGATACAATACTGCTCAAATTACAACAAATAACTCCATACTTTTGCCCCGCAGGGCCTTTTTTTTAGAATTTAAACAATTTTTAAGTGATTTTTGGACTTATAAACTTAATTTTTTATGGTGAATGGGGGGTCAGCCTGCTCGAGTGGGGGGGGATAATCCCCCCCCCATCCTCCCCCCTTCCTACGCGCCTGTGAGTGACAATATTTTGCATTCCCAAAAACGATTTTTTAATTTTTTCCCATCAAATTGCTTTAATTTTGTCACACTTACAGAAAAACATATTATTATTCTATAAGTACAAAAGTGCAAAACAATTTATCAAGTTTATGATGGGACATTAACTTGAAATATTTTAAGATTGATTACTTATCCATTCCATTGAAAAACCAACCTCAAAATTTGGTGTTACAAAAAAAAACAATAAAAAGTTCAGTAAAGTGTAGAAAAGTTTACAATCGACTCGGAAGGCATGAAATTACATTTTCTCGATTTTGATTTGCACACTTTGGAATCGTAGGAATCAAACTCTATCATACAATTGACTTCTGTCAACAAATACAGTAATTAAACATGTATTAAAAAATTCAAAACTATCATTAAAAAAAAATTTAATTTGTAAAGTTTTCTTCTAAAGAAGATTTTAATAGAAAAATCGAAACTGTAGACAAAATAATTTTTTTTTTACAAAAACATGACGAAATATCCCAATACTTTCAATTGCTTTAAATACAGTAATTGTTATTGCTCTCTTACGTAAAATAATGACTGCGGTGCCTTTGACTAGGGCGGTAGGTACACCTGTCAAAGAATGCAGGATATCTTTACAAAATTTTATGGGATGACGGCAGACAGATCTTACTCTTAAGACTAAAATCTTTAATTAAGAATTAATAAGATTTAATTAATATTTTTAAGATTTGATTTTAATTAATGGAAATCGTATTTTGAAATTTAAGTACCTATATAGGTTTTGTAAGAATAATATCAGTATATCAACCTATCAAAGATATACACACATGGCAAATTGCGTCAATTAATTTGCTTCAACAGCCGATAATCATGCAAAATATAGTTTTAAATTACTGTAAAAATATTTCTTGTTTCCAAATATATATATTGATTGTACCTATATCTTAGTTCGAAAGGAAGAGGATGGGAAGAATAGTTAATTGAACAGAAAATAATAGATAATTTGTCAAGCTGTATTCCATATAAAAATATTTATACAATGCTTCGTTGACATTTGAAAGATAATTATATTGGTTAAAATCATCTACACTAAATTCATATTATAAACTCTAATATAAATTGTTAAACACAATCCATTAAATAAAAGCATTAAATAGAGTTATATTTCTAAAATCAATACACAATACATAGGTACTTAAAGGTATCCAAAACTTTTTTAAATGCAATAATTTACTCACTACATTAAAGTAAGAAAAATAAATAGCACCATCTTTCAACATATATTTTCTCATTTAAAAGCTAAAATACAATATTCTGCATCACAAAATTAATTCCCATCATAATTCAAATAAGAGCTCAACTCAAAGTTAAATTAAATTAAATTTTGGGTTTCTAAAATGTTGAAATGTGGAGCCATGCGTACCCCAGATTCTTCTGTCAATCAGCCTCTAGGCAGTGTTAGAGAAAGAGTACTAATCAAAAGTAAAGGTCATCGAAAGTTAAAGGAACTGATAAAAAATTAAGATTCCTTTTTGACATTAAGCAAAGGTTAAATTTGTCAAATAATGGGTATAAAAGTTAGTACAAAAGTTAATATTTAATTTTTATTTTGGTGCTCATCCATAATGAACTAACTATTGATTTCACAATGTGACATGACAAGTCCGCCGATTATGGATATGAAAGAAATAATTTGATACAATATTAATTAGTTTATGACAGAACTTCTTAATGTATTGTAAAAACAAAAACCATTGATACAATATTTAATATTCCATGTTTAGGAGAAATTGTAGGTATAAATGATTTTTGTTTCTTATAACAATAATGAATGCTACAATTCATTCACAAATCATACTCTTAATGACTAAAATGATCACGTAGGTACTACACGAATTTCGAACGATATCGTCAAAGATAAGTTGTACTTTTTCAATAGACCTTTAAAAATATAAACTTTAGAACCTTCATTTTCACTGAGTAAAATAGTGTTAACGAGTTCTTTCAAAATGTTCTCAGAAACGCACTTTCTCAGAACGCAAACTTTTGAAAAGTTCCTTCCTTGACGCTTATTCATTATCTTGGGGACCACGGGACAAACAAAGTCTAGTCACCTAAAGAACAGCTATAATTTGCCTTCACTAAAATTTGATGAAGAGATAACAATCAATTTAACAAAATATAAACTGCTTTTGTCATGGCAATAGCCAATAAAATAATAGAAATTATAAATTCAACATTCTGTTAGATTAATTAATAGTTGGCCGTAGGGCCAGTTCATCAATACTATTCTAAATTTTAAACAGTTAATTAGAACTATATTACCATGGCAACAACCGATGACATTCCTTGAATGAACGTTTAAACCTAACTATGTACTGGTTTTAGCAGAGTAGGTATTGAAAAACTGACTATTATAATTGGTCCCCTTCATATTTTCATCATATTTTTTATATCCACCATAAATCAAACACAATTGTTTTGAGGTAGGTAGATATGTCTGGCCTATATTTTAAAACTTGTCTAGACATTGTATTATTTACAATTTGTAAGCGCCAGGTACGTAGAACCTTAATTTGTGTGTGGGTTGGGGTAATAATATTTGAAATGACAATGTAGAGAAATACAATTGCTTACGAAGACAATAGAAGACCCCCCCCCCACGAATATTACACCGTTCTGGGGTGCATTGAATGAAAAAATTTAAAATTTCAGAAATAAATTTGACACCCAACAAATTATAAAACGGTTTTTGAACGAAACGGATTGGCTGCTGGACAGGTTCCTTGACAATCAATCCTTGTAATTATCAATGAAATCATAGCTCATCTACTAGAGTTAGATGATGCATTTGCACAGACTTCATCGGATAATGCCATCATATCATAATCAGTCAATCCATTTCTTTCAAATACCGTTTTATCATTTGTTGAGTGTACATTTCTTTCTAAGCAATTTGAACACTATTTTCAGGAAAATTTTATATTGAAAAATAATAATAGATAAAAAATATGGATGGGAATTAAATCAGTGGGTGTGAGGATTTCCCCATGCATGCCTTCATTCTGCCTGGCAAATGCCACAGAAATCATGTTAATAAAATACCTAGCCGAGTTTCCTAATATACCTAGACCAGAAGTATGATACTCTGGTATCTTTAGGTAGTATCTCTAGGTACCTAGCTCCAGGTAATTTTTTGTGGGTACAATACGTTATTGTAAAATAGATACATATTTATGGTGTAATGGCAAAATCTTTCTTAATAGTGTTAACATAATAGTTAAAAGCATATTTTATCAACAACCAATTGTCATGTCCAATAAATTCATGTTATGGTCACATTAAACTATGGTCAGCTTACTACCTACACTTTGGATTTAATTGGCAACAGCCAATCGTAATATGTACAAATACTTTGTAAATGTATAAAACTAAACAACTGTGAACCTATGTCTTTCTCCAAGTTTCAATGAACTATTTATTGACTTCTTGACTCGAGGTATTTGATTATAGGAGTAAGATTGTTCATGCGAGCATAATCCAACGCTGTTCTGTTGTTATTGGCTACTGCTTGGACATCAACTCCTTGTGACACCAAGAATTCTATAGTTTCTAAATTACCACCAACAACGGCTGAATGCAAGCACGTGACACCATCACGAGTACACCTCTTGATATCAGCGCCCATCTCCAATAGATATCGGATAACATCCAGAGAGGCATGTTCACAAGCGATCATCAAGGCAGTTGTACCAGATTTGTTAGCTTTGTCCACATCGAAATCTTCACCACTGCTTAACATTTTAAGAACTGCAAGTCCCGATCGCTTATAAGCTCCATAATGAAAGACAGGGCATCCTTTTGAACATGTGGCATCAAGGTCTGCTCCGGCCTCAATCAATACTCTCAGAGTCTCTTCGTGTCCATTTTGAGCCGCCATCATAAGCGGAGTGACTTCATTTACATGGCAGCGAGCATCTACATTACATCCAGCCGTAATTAATGTCTGCACCGCCCTCAGATTACCAGAGTACGCAGCAATCAACAGTGGATTAGCACCATGATGATTAGACAACTCTACGTCAACTCCTGCGTCTAGTAGACATTGTATTGTGCTGGACCTGTCGAAATAACTTCCATCTCTAGACATAACAGCTAGGATCAAGGCACTGTTTCCTTTCAAATCTTGTCTATTGATGTCCGAACCTTTGTTGATGAGTAATTGTACAGTCTGTGTGTGCCCGTGAAATGTGGCATGATGCAAAAGAGCTCGACCTTCACTATCCGTTTGATGTATACATTCGGGAATAATGTCAACAATATTCCTTGCTAACTCATAGTTACCTGGTCGAGTAATGTAATCGAGCGCAATGGATTCATTAGCTCCAAGGTCAATGTATCTCTTCACTTCGGCAAGTGAACCACTTTCACAAGCTGCTTGTAGTTTTTCGTTTAAACTAGCAACATGTTTAGATAAATAAGCAACTACTTTTCCTTCCTGACGATAGTTTGAACCCAGCTTGACCATAAATTCTCCGATGAGGGTGGAACTCCAAATCACAATAGAACGGATAGAAGCCCCGTGTTGAATCAAGAGTTGAAAGATTTTCCATTTCTCGTTATCGAACTTGACACCTGACATATCAGTGTACTCACTTAAAGACATGTTCAACGGAGTTTTTCCCTCAGAATTTGCCACATTTAAATTCGCTCTCTTTTTTATCAGCAATTCAACCATTTCGAAATCATTGTTCATTACAGCCCAATGTAAAGGACTTGTGCCTTTGTCATCAACATGGTTCACTTGCGCTTTTCGATTTAGTAATGATTTAGCTGAGCCTAAGTTGGTCATGAAAACAGCCCAGAGAAGAGCAACACCCAGCTGCTCTGTAGTTGATTTGACAGTAACGTTCTTGGCCTTAAAGTATTGCATAGCCTCTAGAATACCTTGTTGTGTTACAATAAGAGCTGGAGACCAACCATCCTTGTCAGAACAGTTGACATCTGAACCTTGTTCCACGAGGTATTCGATCGCTTCCAACTGACCGTGTTGCGCAGCGTAATGCAATGCGATTCTTTTGTTAGAATCAGACAATTTCAAACTTGCCCCTTTCCCCACCAGATATCTGAGAACCTCAACGTTACCACCCTCGGAAGCCCGATGCAGAGGAGTCACGTCACCCTCCTGGGGGATGTTGACGTCAGCCCCAACTTCATTCATCAAGAACTTTAGTACTCGGAGTTCACCGTACCGAGCAGCACTGTGCAGAATTCCGCAATAACCCTGAACTCTACCTGTTATGAAGTCAAGAAGTTCTGCGTAAACCTCAGCTGTCAAGTTACTTTCAGTTTGTTTGAAGTCAGCTGCAACGCCACCCTTCTGCATCAACAAACCAGCTACAGTCCACGAGTCAGTGGCGTCTGCGTACTGCAGTGGCCGGAAGTTCAACACTTTGTCTTGGGTGTCAATGGAAGCGCCGTGGTCGAGAAGAACTTGTGTGATTTGTTTGTAAGCGGAATGTGTGTGTCCGTAAATAGCTGATAGATGCAAAGCTGTCCTTCCTCCATTGTCTGGTTCATCAACCAAAGCTCCTGATGACAACAGCTTCTCTACCAATTCACTCTCGCGACTTATCACTGCACTGTGCAAAGGGAAATCTGCAGACAACAGGCGATCGAACATCTCTTTGATTACTTCAAACTCCGGGAGGAATAAATGTTCTTTAATAAATTGTTGACAGTTGATACAATTTTCTGAAAACCAAACAGCTGCAAAATACTCTGCAAATGTCCGATGAATGAAATGCGGTTTCCCGCCAATGATTTTGTCAATGATGCCAGATTTCTCTCGTCCATCTTGGATTCGTTTTAGAATATCAGCGTTTTGTGACGTGGAAATGTTCAGCTCACGCAGGTCCTCCGAGGAGAGAAGAAGGATCAGAGAAGCCATTTTGTGATCCTGAAAGAATATTTTGCAAAGAGTTTCATTGGCACCCAAATTAAAAGCGTTTGTTGGATCTTCCTTCCTTTTCTCTCTCGCATACACCTCCAACTTCTTGTCTACGAAGTGTTGGTATAAACTCATGAGATTGAGTTTCTCTGAAAGTTTGATTTCCCCAGCATCTCTAAAAACAATCAGTTGATCTTCAAAGTATTCACCTAACATTCTGGTTTGTTGAGGAATACTAATTACAAGGTTTTCTCCGCGGAAAGCATTAGCAGCAAGTTCGAGAACTCGTTCTGTAAAACTTTTAATGTGATCTTTAGGAATACCAGTAAATTTCTGATGCCAAAACCTTTGAAGGAAAATGTTTTGATCATTCTTAGTGAAGGTTTGGAAATTAAATGCTTTGACATTCATCACATTTTCAAGAAGGTCACATACAGCTAATCTTGAAGTCACCCAGATTGATCTAAATTTTGAGAGAAGTAAGTTTTTTATTATGAGACTAATTTCAGTTTTATAATAAGGAGCAATTTCGTCAACACCATCAAGAAAAATTATGATTTTTCCAGAAGTGTTTAAACAATGTTCTAGAAGGGCTTCCTCAAGATGGGAATTTGTATTCATATTCAGTCCAAATTTTGACAAGAATTCGAGCGGTTGTGTCAGTTCAACAGCATTGTTTTGAACACGTTTCAGATATTCCGAGCAGTCGTTTAAGTTGACTCTCATGACCCAGGTCGACGGGTCATCTTGTTTGGCAGAGTACGCTAACTGAGTGAGCAGCGTCGACTTGCCCATGCCGGGTTCAGCCGCAATCAGCACCAACTTCTCCGAGATGTCATCTACAGATTCCACGTCCACAGTGACTCCAGAGCGAACCAGCTTACGAGGAATGTAGTACTCGATGGGAGGAGGTAGTTCCAAACCTAGCACCATTTCATCGGAAAGCAACCTACATAGCGTGTCTCCCCTCAGTTGCTTCGAGAGCCTCTCGTCCTGATCTATGAGAAGGTTGAGTGGAACCTGGACGCCTTGGAACCTAACTGTCCTGCGCACTAAGTCGTCCTGGGAGTCGTCAGTCAGTTCGCTCCAGCGGCAATCATCGCGAACCTCGTCATAGTTCAACTTGTCTGATTTGAAGAAGTCGGATAAGGAAATGTCGTTGCAAGAAACAAGGACTACTCTGAGGTTCACAGTTTTCTTAACAATTCCAATCAGTTTGAGGCAGAGGTTTGCAGCCTTGTCCAAGTCAGATCCGCAATCAACAACTAGAGTTCTACAGAATCTGTTTTGCCAGAGATGCAGGACTTCTTCTTGACGGTCAAGCAAGGAGCCAAGAGAGATGAAGATAGATTGTTTATCATCGTAACCTAGCAACGCCTGGTGGACCTTCAGACAACTGAGATCAGTGGACTTCCCACTGGAGATGATATTCAGGATTCCTGACTTGGGAAGAACATGCTGAAGAGAAGATATCGAACTCTGCTCAAACCTGATCATAGACTCTTCGTACTCCTCGGCTTTTGCGTGTGAAATGTGTTTGATTCTGGACAAGACGATCTCCTTCCAGAATTCAGATTCCTGTGTAAGGAACCTAATATTTGCCTGAGCCGCCCAACTCTCTATGGCCTTTGTTACGTCACTGGCAATCCTGCTGAGCTCTAATTGGTCAGACACACCCAATGCAATCTGGATTTCTCTCTCAATTACACCATCTAGCTCTTTCTGGTCAGCTTGCTTGGAAAACAGCTGAAACCTTTCGAAAAACTCTTCGTATAAAGAAAAGTCAGAAACAATTACGAAATCTTTAAGTTGGGTTGAAATGTCATTAATATTAACAATCTTTTTTAAGGAACATAATTTTTGTTGAAGTTCTGCATTAATTCGGGATTTGGAAAGTTTAAATGCAGCCAGCTTACTTTTCCAGTCAATCTCGCCAGATTCTGTTCCGGACATATTCTGAATCTCGATCAGCAGTTCTTTGAGAGACGCCATTTCCCTGAGTACTTGGAAGATATCTGAATCCTTCTTGTGATGCAATGTGTAACCTTGACCTTGCTTTCCTGTAGCAATCAAACTCTCTGAACTCTGATGGTCATATTCAACACCCTCGACAGAAGCATTCGTGTACAAAACAAACTCAAAGTCATCGAAATCTCCGAGAAACTTCAAATCATCATTAGATTGATGGGCATTTTTTACGTTTAGATACGAATTACAATACTTTATCAAACTAAAATTACTATTTTGATTCAGATGAAGAAGTTTATCCCGTCCCACCCAGTTGTCTTGCTTGTGTTTGAGCTGTATGAGCGTGGTCTTCCATCCGGAAGTGACGTCAGACTCGTATCTGAAGACCAGGTCGTCGAACTTGTCCGCTGCCTGGAGGTTGGACGCCAGGAAGAAGTGTAGTGCGCGGTTGACAGCGCGCAGGAAGATCACCGTCGCAAGTTTCACTTCGAACAACTCTCCAGACATGTCGGCGCTGCCGAGCGTCTTCGTGTACCGCGGAGGTGAAGATGATCTAGGCAGAACATACAAGCTGATTTAATATCACATTCGGAACAAAAGGTTTGCTCCGACCTAATTATATGGATGATAAGAGGTGATGGCCAAAAGTTCAGGGAATGTGGCAAAAGAATGAAAAACGTAACTCCCCTTTCCAACGTATAAGTCAAAGAATTCCTTTGGACCGGCATTAATTGCAAGAGTATTTTACTTATTCCATTGTTCCCCGAAAGTCTTTAAGTGACTGTTTTGAGCAGCGCCAGTAATTCTGTTAAATCACGCCAAACAGGTGCCCATTCAGCCCGAATGTCACCACATGGAAAAGGGTAAAGCCAAACAAGATGAGGGCAGGAGATAGCTATAGCCTAGGTGATTGGCAATAATTGTAGTGTTTTTGGAAGCCAGAAATTAAGGAACAATAATTATTTAAGTGACGGCAGGCACTTTGCAATGGTGGAGAATTCTGTCGTTATTCTCGCACTTGGTTGTGTTGTATACCAAAAATTTTAAACCAATTTGTAAAAATTGTAAACCAAAAATAGTATTGGTTGTAGGTTGGTTGTAAACGTCCCCCTTAGATGCTTAGAAAAACCCCACAAAAAAAATGTGCCGTCGTTATTCATAGGTTGCATGTGATGTCATCTCCTTGTTGCCTGCCGCCATCTTAATGGCACGCAGAATAGCTGTGATTCTCTGAATTTTTGACAATATTTTATAGTTAATGGCTACATGGGAAATTGTATCGGCTCCGAAGATATCTTTAGTACGAAGAGGAATCACTCACATTACAAAAATACATCGATTTACTTATAAAGTTATAAACTGACCCGTCAATGTGCCAACGTAATGTCCGTCCTCAGGTGGAAAATTCAATAATTTTGCATTGCTGATATAAAACAAAAGAAGTTCGTGCAAGCTATGAATATCAACATGAGCGATGCCTTTGATATCAAAGAATACATCAACCATTGACTTGTTGTGAACCCTTGTTGGGGGTTATAAGGGGAAGAAGAGCCCCGCATGGCGTTTTCAGAATTTAAACAATCAAAATATTCCATCTCTCCCCAACAACAATTTGAGTTTGCTTTTGTTTTTGATGAATTGTTAGAGAAGGATTTTTTTATTTTTTTTTATGAAAAAAACATAAATCATAAAATCATAAATCTTGTCTGTAATTATTTCTTATTGAGCGAGCGTTACCACGGTACTCTTATGGCACTTTCTCTGTGTGTTTTTTTGTTTGTTTGTTTTGTTTTTGTTTTTTTTTGCCTGCACTGCCCAGGTCAAACCGCACAACCAATCGATCTGAAATTTTGCAAACATACTAACGTAATCTATGCGGTCCCTGGGATCTTTTCTGAACGGGATCATGTGATTGGTTCAAATTTTATAAAAATTATTTTTCGATTGGTTGGTTCGATCAATTTGAAATTTAGCAAAGTCATTGCAACCAACATTGTACCCAATCATAAAAATTTTCAGCCAAATCCTCCCATTGGTTCAAATTTGAAACCATTTTTCCTGTAATTTTTGAAATTTAAACTAGAACCGATTGACCGACCAACTAAAAACTTTGCATGGTCATTGGTTCCAACATTTAAGGTATTTTTGCCAATTTTCAGTTTAATCTGTCGTTATTTTCAAAAGTTTCTGTCATTTTAGGGACTTTTGCATGTTGGCTTTCAAATTCACGGCGACTTCGAATCTTCAGTTCAAGGCAAGGTAGTTAGAGCAGAAAGTTTTAAACGAAATGAAACTAATAATGACCGTTCAACAGATTGATCTGCTATTGTGTAGACTAATATCTTATCCCAGAAAAAAACACTCCGTGTAAAAAAGGCAGCCAAGTCTCTTTACTTTAAAAAAATTCAACACCGAAAAGGAGTGATATCAAAAAAGGAGCCAAGTCAATGACATTTCCAAATATTTAATCGTATCTTTGAAATAAAAGTATAAACACCGAGAAATACTTTACAAAAGGACTTGGCGCATCGTTTTTTTAAAGACATCATTCTATCCTAAAAGTGGAAAGAAATTTACAAGTAGGTACATTTTCCTCTTTCTATTAGAGCCAGAATCTATGAATCAAGCTACTTTTAGTAATGACTATTTTATAGTTTTGTCAATGGCGATAGAAGCATGATTTTATGCTGTAATATATAAGTAATATAAGGGTGAAAGAATTACATAACAATTGGAAGTGGTGAGAATGTAGGTTTCTTTGGAAAACTTCCATGGAGTCAGGAGTCAGGATCCTCATCAGTGTGTTGTGTCTAATGTCCGCCCGTCCAATCGGGTAGCTCAGTTGGTAGAGCTCTCGCCCGGCAAGTGAGAGGTCCCAAGTTCGTGCCCCGGTTCGGTCGGATATTTTTCACAACACACATCCCTTCATATCAATTGGAAGTGGGCTCATACATATTCTTGCAGTACTGTTAATATGGCGATATTAGACTGGTATCTTTTCATAATTTGATCTTGACTGAAGGAAATCATGAAACGTTGTCAAATAATTACTAACTAATGGAACACAATTATATATTTTTGAAGTGTCAAGTGTATAAAGTTAAATTTTTTAATAGAAATTCAATATGACTGTCTTCTTTGTGAAATGTATTTTTATAAAATGTGTATTAATAGAAATTGTTACATGATGAGAAGGTATAATGCATGAGACTTAATTATATTCACCACGAAACAATATTACGAAGATAACTATTGTGTATATTTATAGAAAGCATAGACAACAAGTTTCATAGCGTATATATTCATATAGAAAATATTTTACAGAAGGTATGTATAATATGTACCTAATTGAAAGATGTTTCCCTATTATTCTAAACATTCAAAATGACGGTTGTATATAAATGGCACATGCTTATGAATAGAAAAATGTCTTTAAAAAAACGATGCGCCAAGTCCTTTTGTAAAGTATTTCTCGGTGTTTATACTTTTATTTCAAAGATACGATTAAATATTTGGAAATGTCATTGACTTGGCTCCTTTTTTGATATCACTCCTTTTCGGTGTTGAATTTTTTTAAAGTAAATAGACTTGGCTGCCTTTTTTACACGGAGTGTTTTTTTCTGGGATATCACTTCTTTTGTTAGTTTATTCATACAGCTTGTAGCACAGCTTGTGTCCGTGCAAGAACTTATTTCTTTAAAAAAATACGCCTATGCCGATTTGGATACTTAGAAAAGTTGCGTTTGGTATATAAGATTAAAATAATTATCCAAGAAGAATAGCTTTAAGTTTCGTTACAATCGGTCCAGCTGTTTTCGATATATGACGTCACTTCCGGTTTTAGCAATGGCGGCCGAAAATAATGTCGTCTTGAATTCATAATTATTACTCCTACACATTTCCAAAATTTGGTTGCAATCGGTACAGCCGTTTTTGATATATGACGTCACTTCCGGTTTTAACAATGGCGGCCGAAAATAATGTCGTCTTGAATTCATAATTATTAGTACAACACATTTCCAAAATTTGGTTGCAATCGGTACAGCCATTTTCGATATATGACGTCACTTCCGGTTTTAACAATGGCGGCCGAAAATAATGTCGTCTTGAATTCATAATTATTAGTACAACACATTTCCAAAATTTGATTGCAATCGGTACAGCCATTTTCGATATTTGACGTCACTTCCGGTTTTAACAATGGCGGCCGAAAATAATGTCGTCTTGAATTCATAATTATTAGTCCAACACATTTCCAAACTTAGGTTGCAATCGGTACAACCGTTTACGATATATGACGTCACTTCCGGTTTTAAAAATGGCCGCCGAGAACACTGCAACCTTGAATTTATAATTATTTACAAAGTACGTTTACTTATATCTATTTTAAAGTATAAAGTGGTGAATTTAGCGTCATTTAGCATAATTATGACGTCATTTCCGGTATAGGTCATAAAATGTGTGACGTCATTTCCGGTTTCGATATTTGAATCATCAAATATTACTGATTACATAAAGTTGACCGTCTAAATCGTTTAGCGCTGGTTTTGTTCTAATCTGTTTAGCCGTTTTTGAGACATGATGTCACTTCCGGTTTCAAAATGGCGGCTTCCGGTTGGTTTTATAACAAGTCAAATGAAATATCAAAAGTACAAACGTTACATAAATATCAAGACAATCGGATCAACAGTTGTTGCTGAAATGCAAATCGATGTATATTAAATTTCATGACGTCATTTCCGGTTTATTTAAAATAATGTTCAGTCTTTTGATATTGATAATCCATATAGATGACCGTCTGAAACGATTGGCGCAAATTTCGTTCCGATCGGTCCAACCGTTGACGAGATATGACGTCACTTCCGGTTTCAAAATGGCGGCACAAAAAATTCATGGGGACAAGGTTAAATCAGACGCCAAAAGTGCACACGTGGTAAAAATGTGAGATCAATCGGTTCAGCCGTTTAGGCTGTGGCCTGTTTACCGGATTTTAGCTCCAGCCTACTACTACTACTAAGATTATTGTTATGAAAACCGCCCTAAAACACTGTTTTCACGGCCCTCTAGCGCGCAAAGGGCGTAACCTATTGTTCCCAAATTTGGTATATGTTGTAGGGTGGGCCATAGCTCGAAATTAAGATATTTCGCAACAATGTGAGATTTCTCAATTTTAAGATCCAGTAGGCCGAAAATGCCACTTTGATGCTTACAGTAAAAGTGGGTTTGCTCCAGCCTTTATATGAGAGTGTGCGCGCGCCGTACGACTTGGCTGGCGTGGAGCGACCGCTCCACTAGATCATGAGTGGTCCCAGGTATATTTTTTGAACGAGATCCTGTGATTTTTGAAAATTAACAATGAACCGTTCAATCATAAAGGTTTAATCGATCAACTTAAAACGTAGTCAAGGATATTGGGACCAATATTTTTGGAGGTTTTGGAAATTTTTATACAAGTCTCTGACGAAATTCAAGAATTGGCTTTTAATGATATTTTCGATAGACATAATTTCGGTTCGAGGTGTTGCGTGTATCCGTGCTCGCTCATCAATGCGTTACACAGAGCGTTTTCCTAGTAATAAAAACAATAGAAGGTAACTCACATTCAAACGTTATTGTCAACTATTCGGACCTATTTTGCTTTCTAAGTACCACGCCACGTGACTGAAATTCTCACATCTGATTGGTCAATGATGCTAATCACTAATCAGCAAATGTTGAATCATCATGTTTAGAGCTAGTGATTCGATCAGCAATTGTATGGATAATCAGCTAGTTCAAACGCCCACATCTAATCACAGTACTGGATATATTCTATCAAGTCACGTCTTTCTAATCACCCGTATTTAAGTATAAATGGACCTGAAGTTTATCTTTCATCTAATCACGATTAAAATTTCAATTCATTTCGCGGCCAACCATTTCGTCTCCAATCGTATCAAAAAAGTGTCTGCAACAAGCAGCAAAATCGATCGCAAACTTGCAACACCTTAACTGGGCGTGCGTAAGTATTTCGGGGGGGGGGGGGGGGGGGGGGGGGGGCGGGGCGGATTTTTTTTTAATACCTAGGTCCTACCTATTTTGAAAAAAGTCGAAAACATAAAGTACATTTGGTGCAATTTTGACCCACAGAGTAACTAGGTACCTATTTTTGGGAAATTTAAATTACGAATGTTCACAAATTGGGAAGAATTTCTCAGCAATGCAGGTCTGGGACGCATAGCCCTGGGATTTTTTAAAAATTGTAACTCAATATCAATTATTTTCGTGTGTTTTTGTAATGGTCTGCCACTTTTTTAAATTTTTTGTTTAGATATTATTTTAAATGTGCTGAATTCTTAGATGATGTTATGATTTGGGGGGGGGGGGGGGGAGGCGCCCCCTTGCCCCCCTGCGTAAGCCCATATTTACCTGATAACATCCGTTGGAATTGTAGGCACAAGGGCTGAAGAAACACTTCTTTCGATGCTTGGAATCTACAATCAGAGAGGATTTACACACTGAAAAAACAATGCACTCAAATGACTCATTTCCGAGAGTAGGGTGACGGTACCAGTGCGTGGACGGGCATCAGTGCGTGAACACTCTTATTTTAAATGCTTCGAATTAGGAAATAAGAGTTTTTTTTTTATTGTTTCGAGTTTACCTTCAAACACCTTCAACACTTTCAAAGGAAACCTTCAAACAATGAAAGAGCTTCTTATTTCTTAATTCCAAGCATTTGAAATTATACTGTCCGCACACTGGTGCCGTCCGCACACTGGTACCGGCACCCTAGTGTACCTATGTAGCTTAATGTAGGTAGGTACAACACTTAATTTTATTATAAAACCAGTTAAGGATGGCTGTATATCACGTGACTATTCAACCAAAAAGCTACACATTTTCACTTGGAAGGGTTCAGTTTAGCAAATACTTCTCACTCATCAGTCATCAGATAAGTTAGGACACATCTGTTGGAACTAATCTACGCAGAAAAGAATTGCGAAAATAACATATTAGATGATTTGACTTCCTTGCACCAAAATATTCTCAAATCAAGACCTGAAGTTGAAGGAAATTCTACGAGTTGCCAAGAACAGCAAACATTACTCTAATAAAAAGGCACATATGCATCACAAACCTGACGTAATGTCTAATGTATAACATGCGCTCTTTCTTCCTCTTTCCAACGAAATGTTGAGATATTAATTATATCCACTATTATGAATGTAATTATTAAACAAACAGCACTTGGTTTTGACAGTCTTCACACGCGTACGTCTACACGAGATTTGTGTTGTTTTTATTATAAAATCACTGCAAAATTAAATAATATTGACTGAAAATATTGATAAGCTCCAGTATGCAGTGAATTTCCTTCACAGTTCACCTTGGATTACTCAACATGAACGATGTAAGGTATGTACTCATAGGTAACTATCTCTTTTGATCGGATGTAGAGAAATAAAGTCACGTGATATGCATTGGGCTTAAAGCAATTTTTTTTAATTATTACGAAATGAATGAGATTCTTACATGTGTTCGACAAGTGTAGGAAGACATCTGCTCCTCCAATATTTTTCTCAGCTTTTGTTCTTTGGCCAAGAGACAATGATAATGATTTTTCATCTTCTCTTCATTTCCCAGAAGTTCATTAATTTTCTTCTCCAGCTCCTGGACTTTTGAAGACAAATCCCGATCTTTTTGCTGGAGCTGCATTTCCAGTTCTCCCCGCTGGATTCGCTCCAGCTTCAACTGGTTCTCCAGACTCCGGATTTCATCCTTCAGATCCTTCATCTCCTCCTTTCTTAAGACCTCCATCTTGCTGAAATTAAAGGTTCAATTGACAAGATTCCACTACAGGTAGCTATAGACTTCTACTAGCGTCAGTACACTTTACTGCTAAGAAGAAAGGCAGTAGCACAGACTTGATGTAAGTTAGCTAGTTAATTTATTTCTACCAATCAAATCAAGAGTTAATGCCGGTTTCATGCCAGAGCTAAGCTCCGGTCAGTTCTGGTTGGTCGAAGCAAAATCTCCTTATTCCCTAACAAGGGAATAGGTAGGTACCTGGTTATAAATATAGATTATAATATTCTTTCATTTTAAATTCGTGATAAAGTAGGGTAAGAACACCTTCGACACTCAAATTCCGTCACATTACCTAATTGTGAAATTCACAGTCAGGTGTTGAGCGCTTGCACTCGAAGCTATCGTTGTGACCTTGACCGCTGACTAATTGGGTGGCTCTAACGCCGAGTGCTGGCGTTCAAGGCCAAAAGATAACCAGCATTCATTGTTCAACGCCATCAACAGCGCTACACCGAATTATAATCATTCCTTAACAAGTTAGCATAGGTATGTGTTGTTGCTTTCTCATCATTTCTGCATGGGCCTTTACACTTTCGGTTGGCATTAGTATGTTGATATTATGTTATCTTTACTGCACCTTTGAGAAGTTCACACGAGGAACAGAACATTTCAAAATTATATTGTCAAACACGAGACACACTGTCAAGTAACTCTTCAGGGGGGTTATTCTAAATTCCCTTGTCGTCTCGTATCAATTGATACGGTGTCACCACCATGTTAAATAGATAGCACTCCAGTGTGCAGTGAGCCCATATCACGTGAAACGAGACGACACGGGAATTTAGAATCGCCCTCCAGAGCTGAGTGAAGAGCAACTCTCTCATTGGCTGGCAGCTGTCGTATGCGACCTTATCTATATGCTATTCGGTCACGATCAATACGCATAGAGTTGACTTGACAGAGTGTCCGGATCTTTACTCAAGCAGAATGACCACGTACATGTAAACAATTTAAATTTTGCATACCATTATCGCAATAATATATAGTAAAAAGCGAATTTTGACCAGACATTCCTCACCTTAACCTCAAAAAGAGGAAGCTGGTGATGTTATGTCTGCCCTCTTGTGGTACCCAACAACTGATGATTCACTGAATTTCTCATTACAAGTGGACCTTCTTCACGCATTTTCTTCTCAAGTTTCTCCTGACATTGCCTCTAGATTCGATGGGAGAATATTTATATTTAGCAAAATGACACCTTGTTGCTACGATACGTCAAAATATAACCGTGAGAAGCTGACATTGAGGGTGAGGTTCAAAATAGGAGCTGGTTGGGCGTTGACGTCACCATAGGATTTACGTGTTAAATCAAACTTGCCGCGTCAACAAACAGGCTCCAGTTCAAAATACCCTTTTCCTATAATGGGGTTGTTCATGCAAAACTATTGTAGATGGCGCTGCTGTTCTAATCGTCCGGGAGAGAGCCAATCAAAATGCATCTAGCGGAATGGAAGGTTTTTAAATCTTGGCGGGAGTTCGATTCATAGATCTTGGATTCAGAAACCAACCAATCAGAGAGAGATACCTCCATTGCTGCTAGCGCTGCGAGTGAGAGCAAATGGCAGTGAACAACCCCATACCCAAAGCTTAAACCGCTATAGTCGGCATATCTGTGGGCAGTCGAAACTCTTTGGGATGTCTTCTTTATCGGCATATGTGTGCCGCGTGATTTAAACTCTCACTTATAATATTAACACATTTTTGTTTCGCAAAAACTACTAGTAATGTTGAAGATACTGATGTAAACCCAATTTTATGAAAACCACATAAATAACCAATCTTATTGCAAATAAAATCATCAAAAATTAGTCCGAATCTTTTGAAGAAAACTGTTTTTTGACAATAATTTAGACATTTTTTATGAACCATTCAAATTATTAAATATAGTTAGAATGGCTCTTTTTTATGCGATTCTAGCTTATAAACACCAACTTAAAAGACAATATGTAATCATTATGATGTGACCAAGCTGAAAAAGTAGATCCAATTTACTTTTAAGTCCAGTTTGGTGGGCACTATTATTGTACCGATCCATGAGGTTGATGTTTAACTGTTTATAGCAAGATCGGCGAAAAATTGTCTATGCTAATTATGTGCGACATACAGAAATAAGTATCAATATTTTATTGAGATCAGGGTTCAATGTTGTTAATCAGGTATCATTGGCATTCTGACATTAGAGTAGGTAGGTATACCCATTACCCAAGTTATAGTTTATAACCAATACTTAAAAAAATAAAAAATAAACCTTCTCATTTCTCTTTTTACTTAGCATATTTTTATGAAATTATGAATCTCATAATAAATAATCATAGGAAGTTCATAAAGTTGCGTTTTCAGAGAGCATACTAGATAGTAGTCAACGATAGTAGTATAAGCTTAGAGGTAAGTGTTTAAGCAGATGTTGCTTATTACTTGCTTACTTTCAAAATGTTGTGTTTCCATTTTATTTTTTACTTTACTACTTTTTGAGAAGTAGTAGTAGAGCTTTATTATAGCTATCAAGATATTTTTTAAATTACATACAATGCATACAGTCAAATACCAATAACATACAAATCAATATATCAAATATAAAGTTCAGTCAAATATAAAAACACAAAAAAACAATTATATTGCACTACAACAAACCACAGTAATGCATCATATATATTCGCACTACAATACAAACATATATGTAGCAGATTATAACAGATTGCAACTTAGTATATAAGTTGAAGACGTTCTATTTACACATTCACAGTTATTTCGTTGCCGAGCATTATGATTGTTAGAAAAGTTTAAATCAATAATCAACTTTACTAAGGTATTTTGGAGTCAATCCTCTATAGTCATACGAAATACAAAAGTCAGAGTATTCATGCTAGATGTGGTTCTTATTTGATATTTGGACAGGATTATTCTGATTTGATTTGATAAATAAGGAATAAATTCTATAGATATTGTATTGATAGGCTCTTCTTTTTCAAAATCTTTTGGAGTTCCACACTGTTTTATAATTCTTGATGTTAGTCTGTCTGGATAACCATTCATCAGAAAAGCTTCCTTTATTATTTCTAATTCTTGATTTTTGTTTGTGTCATTAGAGCAATGAGTCTGAGCTCTATTTACGAGGCATTTTATCGTACTTTCTTTAATAATTTGGCTATGATTAGATCTAAAATTTATGTACTGGTTAGTATGAGTTGGGAATAGCTGGACAGTTTAAGCAGGGTTGCTTTTCTGTAAACTTTTGTAATTAACGCTGAATTCGATCGGTTAATCGTGAAATCTAAAAAATTTATTCTCCCTTCTTCTTCTTTTTCAATGGTGAACTTTACATTTATTTGTAGAATTTAGAATTTATTCCTAATTTATCAAATCAAATCAGAAGAATCCTGTCCAAATATCAAATAAGAACCACATTTAAATCATCGAATACCTTTAAGAAATATCTATTGAATGTTAAACCGAATAGTTTGCCAGTGTGGTGATTATTACATTGGAGAATCGAAACGACCTTTGGAAGTGAGAGAGAGAGGGAACATAAATGCAACATAAGAAATAATAAAAAAGAACCAAGGGACATGACGTTACCTAAATCATTAACTGCGGAACACATCAACTGAACTAAATCATGAAATCGAATGGAGTGGGACGAAGAGGATCTTTAAAGAAGAAAATGGAATAAAAATAAAATTTAAGGAAGCAGCTGTGATGGAGTGCTTAAAGAAGAAGAATCTCGGTATTATTAGTCAGGGCAGTTTAGAGATTGATAACATATGGCTAGATACGATTAAAGAGCAGATTATCAAGGAATTTAATAACTCATGAGAAGGAAGGAAAAATTATTGCAACAGGTAGAGCCATTTGTTTTAATATTTGTTGAAACTTTCTGAATTATTTGACCTTGCATATTTCGTATATTTAGGAAGCTGAAGCCAATCTTGTAGTATTTTGACGTTTATTGTTTTTTATATTGTGACTGAAGAAGGTGGGCTGGAAGAGTCGCCGAAATATTTCGTTCTAATAAAACTACAGATTAGTCTGAAAATTGGCAAAAATTACCTAAAATGTTGGTCCTAATGACCATGCAAAGTTTTAAGTTGATCGATCAAACGGTTCAAGTTTAATTTCAAAAAATCACAGGAAAGATGGTTATAAAATAGTATAGGTACCAATGGAAGGATTTGGAAGATTGAATACAATGTCGGTGGAAATAACTTTGCAAAATTTCAAATTGATCGGACAAACCAATCGAAAGGTGTTATTTTTTAAATTTGAACCAATCAGTGGAATTAAAAAATTGTGGTTTGCAACGCCCAGAAATGGTCAGTACATGCGTGCACAATTTCAGTTCGATCGAAGAAAAACTGTGACTTCAGCCTCGGAAACAGAAAAAACGAGGTCCATGACAAAAGAGCCAAAAGGAGTCGATGGCTAAAAAGCACAAATATGTAACACACATTTAAATAAACACAAATATTGTGAAATATGTACGTAGTTGCATTTTGAACTAAAGTGACTGAAACATGTTTTATATTTAGAAATTTTATTAATTTTAAGTACACAAATGTAAACAATCTGAACCATTTCTACTTGGTTGGATAATGTAGATAAGACACCACAAAACTATGATCATCATTCATTCATCATTAAGCCCACCCATATCACAATAACATCACACTATACGAGTTCCTATTGGAAAGCTAATCGGATTTCAGAGTTTTACTCGAAACCCTAGAGTTTCAGTGGCTAGAATGTTAAAATGTTCAATTTCAATTGTACCGGGTGGTGAAAAAAAAACGTGTTTGAAAGGTCACTCCGACAAAACTACACACTGGAGGCCAAGTCTTGAAACTTACGCCTTCAGGACGCAAACGCTCTAGGACGTCATAAAGTCCCATTTACTGTAAGAGTGATCGACATTGAAACATAAAGTCAAGCCACTTATTTGATTGTCATCCAGCAATCTATTGGAAACATTTTATTAATATTATAATTATTATTACAGATGTTATTTAGTCATAAACCTTATTTAAAATTAAGATAAACAGTTATCTGTAGATTTCAAGGTCGTCACTCTTACAGTAAATGGGACCCCATAAAAAACACTTCGTGTAAAAATACCAGCCAAGTCTCTTCAACTAAAAAAAAATATGAAATCTAAAAATTCTGCACTGAAAAGTAGTGATATCAAAAAATTAGCCAAGTCAAAACTTTATTTGAAAATCAAAAAATACTTGGCGCATCGTGTACTTAAATAGCTTGGAAGTATAAGCCAATTATAAATTATGAAGTTTCATCAGTCATCAACTTCATCATCAACTACAATACAATTGAAAATATAAAAGATTAATACGGATAGAGAAAAATATTTACATTTAAGACAAAAAATTCAGAAATGAAGTATCGAAATGAATGTTTTTCCATTGCAACTGAATCTGATTTGCTTTATGTACCAGAGTGTTAAATGGCCATTCTCAGTTTCAATGGAAAAAAGCTACTTTTATGTTGATTGAGTGGATCATATTGTAATTCAATATGGATGTATACCTATGTTTTCTGTTGCTTGGTACGGAATTCAGGTTTTAGAATTGAACGTACCTATAGGTGATCGCTCATCAATGCGTTATACTGAGCGTTTTCCTAGTAATATTATATGTTAACTTTAGCGGCCATTGAAAATTTTTCACATAGTTCTGTGTTCATTCGAAACAAGGACGATTATTTGATTTAATAAAACAAAAATCACTAAATCCAAATAGAAGACATATCCAGTGGAGTCATGACGATAGGAATGGATGCGCAAAGTGATAAATATCCGGTCAAACCGAGGCATCTCACTTGCTGGGATAGAGCTCAACCAACTCAGCTACCTGGCCGGCCAGAGGGCATCATTAGACACACTGCACTTATTGGGAAGCGCAACGGAAACGCACATGACAGGAAGTGGCCGAGTTTAGTGGATCAGTTTCGGTCACGTGTTTGCACAGTGCTATTCTGCTACCATTCTGCCAGGTTTACCTGTTATTCGGGGACGTTTAGTTACATATTTTTAGACGGAATTCAAAAACTTTTACATCTAATTGATAGTTATTATGATGTACTATTAAGTATGCACACATATTTCGGGTGTTATTGATGACATAGCACTTAAAAAATTGAATTATTATCGGATCTCTCAGACTGACTTTCCATTTATAACAACGGCACATTCTTCCTTAATTGTACTAGAAATCAAAGTATGTACCTAAATTATATTTTCCACAAGTAATAACAAAACCACACATCATGAAAATTATTTTATTGTATTATGGACACACCTAGTTAATTTTTCTCCAGTTCTTTATTTCAATTTTCAACAAACTATGGCCTGATCTGTGACAATATCTTTGAGGGCTGTCAGTTGAATTATTCAAATCGAATTCACTTTTAAGTTTTAATAGATTAATTGTTTATTGCGTCTTACAGTATGTAGTTCCAAAATATATATTTGTCTTTGAATAGATATTTATTAAATTATTTGATTTCACCTGACCTGTGACTCGTTTCGCGGGCAAGGGAGATAGTTATTTACTTTATCCTCGGAGTGATTATCCTTTATATTATGATCTTTGTGCAACAATATATTATAGAACACATTTGTGCAACATTTGTGTTCTTTCATTCAAATATAGTACCTACAAATTTTAAATATTTATTAATTTAAGTGAATATCAAAGATATTTATGCATTTCATTGCATTGCATGACTGTTTAATTCTCCACTGGAAAAGATCAGTAATGAAAGCAAAAATATAAATTAAGTTCTGATGAATGGGTTTATATTGAAGGTTTCTTAAATAATAATTGTGGTTGTAGTTCAATCAATAGACGGCAATTGAGAATGTCAACACTCGAAGTGGTAAGAAAATATGTCTTTGAATATTCCGTCCCGTTGGCAAATAGGAGCCGTCTTGTCACCCCATCGCATATTCTTGTACGGTCTAGTATCATTTTTATACGTCTTTGTATACCCCATAAATTTAGTTATAAGCTCCAGTTGTATAGTACAAAACTTTTATACTCATTAAACAAAATACAAAATAAGTGCGAAATTCACTGAAACTCGCAATGTATGGCAGCAGAGTAGAAGACATGATCAGTAAAACACATGGAAATAACGCTCTCATGAATTATATTTAAATCTAATTGAACTAAATAAATAGTATATTGTGTCAAACATTTGTTGGATGAAAGGTGCGAGCTAATCAAATCATCAAATAACCGGAAGAAATACGAAAATAATCTGCGTTAGTTGCACTTAGTTAGCCCGTGTAGGCGGCCCGAAGTGAATGCTGATCCACCAAAGTCAAGTTCAAAAATCTACCACCAGATAGCGTATTCGGTTACGCTATTATTACTAAGTCTATATCCTCAGCAGAGCCGAGGTTTCACTAGTGTGAATGTGGGAGGAGAGGAAACCCCTATTCCTATGAAAGATGCCAAGGGGGTCAACGGCTTAACGTCGCAACTAAAGTCGCCAGCACCCTATATGTGGATTGGATTTTTGTGTGAAATAAGAGCATTTTGCAAACCCCTTAGTGAGCTCAACCCCTGCTCGCTTCATAGGAGTATTAATACTCCTATGAAGAAGTGATTTAAAGGTTGTAAGCCTTCTAGAACCTCTTGCATAGCAACACATGACAGAGCATGACTGTATGGCAAACATTTACTACAAACTCAAAACTAGAGACAACATAACATTGACACAATGTATAAACTACATTCAGTTAGAATAATTGATTTGAGACATCTTGCCCCACATTCTGTAATTTCTAGGATCATCTGTAAAGCCCCATTTACACGGTGAAATTTCTTGAACAACTTCTGTGTCACATTCACATTTTTCATACAATTTTGTATTAACACGACGCAACTTTCTGTCACAGAACTTAAAACATGTTATAATTTCCATTCAAGAAATGTGACACAGAAGTTGTACAAGAAATTGCACCATGTGAGGCTTAAGATGAACTTGTAATTTTACCAAAAATAATAGTGAGGACGTCAAATTGTTTATGTGTATGTTGTGTAACATTGACATCCGATCCGCTCTCTGTTAGGATTCGTTACTGCTAAAACGGCAGCAATCATCGATGTTCATCGATGTTGAAGGTCGGTCACTCATCCTTACCATACTGGCTTTATAAGGATTAATTCTGTTTACGATAAAGTATTGTCTTTGTATTTAAAAATACATCTTGATATGAAGCAGATTTGATGAACCTACTGTGCTAGGTTTTCCTGCGATTTGGTGCAATGTGAGACAATTTCATTCGGCACAGCAGAAAATTTGACCATGGTCCATTACGGTAAGAGGTGATGTTGCCCTTTGTCTACATTTACTAAGGACAGAGTTACAAATCCCAAACAAAGAAGCGTTTTTCAATGGTGCAACGCTGAAAGACAATTAAAAATTGTTATGAAACAATCAAGATATTTATTGAGAACACTCCGTTATTGTACCGAGTTGCATGACATGTTCGCTAAATAATTGTACGGTATAATATTCAATAGGGTAGTTTCACCACCTCTGTATACAATGGGAATTGGGAATAGGCTCATTCCCCTACTTGGAATCTCGGCATAGGACAAGCAAAAAGGCAAGTGAGATCTACGATCACCACACTTTACAGGGATCGGAAACTGTCTGACTAGCTGGCCATGTGCTTGGTCACCTTGAACACAACAATCATAGAACAGGCGGCTGTGATGTCAATCTCGTTACACATGTCTTTATCTCCCGCCAGAACAGAATTCAAATATTCGACAATGCGCTATCATCTTTAGCAGCGGCAAGTTTGAGAAGCTCGTTCAAACCTGGCGGCAATTGTGTGAATCAAATTAAAACACTCCAAAATCGTACTTTTTTTAAATTTCGCGGGTCACCGGCCGGAAGTAAGACGGAGCAGGAAGTAAGAAAGAGCAAATCGGCGGCCCAAGCACTGGGCCGCCATCATTTAGCATTGGTCTTATGGGAGTGACGTCACAATACGCAGACAGTTTCCGATCCCTGTAAAGTGTGGTGATCGTAGGTGAGATGCTGCAATAGCATGCGAAAAGACTTGACAGTAGTTTCATCATGGCAACCTATCCTTACTTCGTGAAGAGCTTTCTACTATTATCTACTACGAAGTAAAACGTGACACCTAATACCTTTAGCTACTCTCAGTCATACGTTCTACCTTCCCGAAAATTATTATAATATTACACTCTTTGTGCCGACAGTACGAAAAGAAGGACATTACAAATGACATATTAATACTATAACCTCAATTACTTATAACAAAACTGCCAAAGAGCTTCATAATATAGCGACCTTGGAGAACTTCTTTATCGACTTTGGGTATTATAGGAAAAGGGTATTTTGGGCTGTAACCATAATAGTTCTCTTTACTCACACTAGAGCAGCACGGTCCAGAGTGGGAGAGAGAACCAATCAAACGTGTTGGGTAAAGAGCCTAGACCTACATTTCCCCCGCCCCACCCGGGGGAAGTGTAGGTCTAGTATGTTTAGCATTGCTGTCAGAGCCTTCTTGACGGTCACGACCCACATCCTTCTGTCATCGATAAATGAAAGTTAGCTTCATAAATGAAAGTTAGTTCTGTGAATTATTCTCAGTATTTTCGCTTATATTTGTGGATTAATCGCTAGTTTTGCAAGTTTGTTGTGTTGAATGGTGATATTAGATATTTTGGGAGCCATTCAAACCATTTTTCCGCGTCAGAATCTGTTTAAAGTATTAGAAAATAGTTTTATATACTAGGTCTACGAAACCTACCAAGAGACGCTTGTAGCTCATTTGGACTTGAAGTAATGTGAGCAATGAGTGGAATATATAAAGTTTGGAGTGATGAAGTAAACCGGCTAGATGCCCCTTCAGCTGTAGACAATGTCATAAACATTTCTAGTCAACCCATAGGAGCTTCTATAAATGATTTTTCGTCTAGTGATGAATCGGACACGGAGCTAATGCAAGTTGAGTCTGCAACCAATGAGATGTCTTTGAACATAGTTCCCGATGGTTTCACGATGGTGACAGGAAATAAAAGGCGTCGTAATTGTAACGATCGTCCCAGCACACGATCATCTGGGTCAGATGCTTCAGGCCCATCATCCAAGAGAGTGATCAACCTTGTGCGTACGCAGAACTCATTTGAGCCGCTTGCAAGTGCAAATGATATGGACACGACCCCGATGACGGCGGAGACTTTGCCAGATAAGAAGTATAAAATCCCACCAATAGTGATTCAAAATATGAAATCTCATAAGGCATTAGTTGAGTTGCTCTCCGCTGTATGTCCAGAACAAGGGGCATTCATAATCAAACCTGGTCTCGAAGTTTCTCGAGTAATCATTAGAGATATTACCTCGTACAAACTAATTACCTCCGCCCTAGACTCGACTGAGGGAATAGAGTACTACACGTTTCCAACTGAGCGCACTAGATCACAGCGTTTTGTTCTGAGAGGTCTGCCACAATCTGCTGAAACAGAAGACATTCAAGAGGAGCTGAAGCAGCAAGGCTTCAATGTCCGCTCTGTGCGGCAGATGAAGATGCCTGGAGACAGTACACGTCTTTTGCCCCTTTTTGAATGTACGCTAGTAAGTACGAGTGGTCAGGCTCCAGTGGACCTCAGCCAAATCAAGAGACTCCTCTACTGCGTGGTCTCCACCGAGGCCCCACGGAGCAAGAAGATTAATGTCATACAATGTTTTAATTGTCAAAGAGTGGGTCATACGGCCAAATTTTGTCATCGCCAGCCACGATGTGTTCGATGTGGAGGTGTGCATCAGGTTAAGGAGTGTAAGGAGTCACCAGAAACAGCAAAGTGCTGTAACTGCAATCAGCAGCATGCCGCTTGCTACCGAGGATGTGATGTCATCAAGGCAGCAACTCGTCATGCTACTCGAGCCCGACGTCCACAGCAGCAAGATGGCTCTTCTCCACAGCATGATAACCGAGGGAATACTCAGACGCAACCCACGCCCGTGCCACGAGTCTCATTGGCGCAACCACGGACTTTTGCTTCTGTTTTGAACACTCAGATAAATCCAGAGCAACCCTCGTCCTCAAACACCACTGCCTTAGAAGAAGCAGAGAGGCCACCCAATGCTCTTCCTGAACTCGTACAACCAGTAGTACCTCAACAATCAACTATTGATTGGATAGCCCTTATAAACGGCATTGCAATTTTTATAGTTAATATGAACATTCACCCCATCATTACGTCTCTGGCAAGTTTTGTGCCAACTCTTCTTTTGTCTGTACAAAATCGCAATGCCAGCGATTAATTCAATTAATCTAATCATTTGGAATGCTAATAGCATAAGTTCTCGTAAAGACGAATTACTTCTATTGATGGAATCACGAAATTTAATGGCTGCCCTTGTCTGTGAGACCCATCTTAACCCTAAGGACAAGCTTAAGCTTGCCAATCACTCAGTGTATAGAACTGATCGTCCAGGAGACAGGAGAGCAGGAGGGACTGCAATCATCATTGACAATCGAGTAAGTCACTACGAGATTGTTTTACCTGAAACGAAATCAATAGAGGCTACCGCTATCCTGCTTTTTACTAAACTGGGTCCACTACGGCTTATAGCCACGTATTGTCCTCCGCGAACTAAGCTTCTCACAGCAGATATAGAAGCATTAATGGACTCGAATTACCCGACTATTCTCGGTGGCGACCTTAATGCTAAGCATACAGCCTGGAACTCGCGAGTTGTCAACGCCAATGGCCGCACTCTCCTTTCACTCTCCCGTATAAGTGACTTTACTGTGACTGGACCGCAAGAAGCGACACATCTTCATATCCCTACAGGAAGAGCTGATGTTCTTGACATTGCGGTGGTGAAAAATCTGCGACATTCCATTGAATTAGAAACACTTTTAGAATTGTCTTCAGATCATAATCCTGTACTTTTGAGCGTAGGGGACTCATACGAGACCGTTGATCCCATCATTCGATTCAATTACAGAAAAGCAGACTGGGAAAAGTTCAGAGAGCATTTATCAAATAAGTTGGAGAGTGGACCACTTGATTCGCATCAGGATATAGATTTAGCAGTAAATAAATTAACGGAAAATATTATGGAAGCAAGAGCGATCAGTGTTCCCATTTGTAATACAAAAAGGTGCACAATATTTGATCTTCCACGTGGAATTAAACTGTCAATAGCCACTCGAAACCGTGCACGTAGGAGATGGCAGGCGCTCAGAACACCTGATTTACATGAAGAATATAAGCTCTTAGACAGATCTGTAAAGGAATTAATTCGTCGCCACAGGAGAGAGAGGTGGGAAGATGCTGTAGCCACACTAGAACCAGGGAGTCGTCCACTCTGGTCCATGGCAAAACGACTGACAAGAAGCAAACAACCAAATCCACCCATTCAAGGTAGTACACACCTTGCATGCAGCCCACATGATAAGGCAGAAGTTCTAGCAGATTCGCTTCAAAATCAGTTTTCCCCAAACCCGCCGACTAATTCATCAGCACATATCGAGGCTGAAGTAAGAACCCATCTTGCTATACACAAGGCGCAGGCTGAAGATGATGAAGTCGTTCTCTGCTCTATGGACGAAGTAATTATATATCTAAATGAACTTGCAAATGGCAAGGCACCTGGTATTGACGAGATCACAAACACGATTCTTAAAGAACTTCCTATACCTGCCGGTGAACGTATCCTTGAAATATTTAATGCCAGTCTCCGTCTTCAACACTTCCCCACCCAATGGAAAGTAGCCAAAGTCATTGTGTTCCCGAAAGCGGGAAAGAATCTTCGTGACCCTGCAAATTACCGGCCGATTAGTCTCCTCTCATCACTATCAAAGCTTTTTGAAAAGGTCCTTCATGCTCGAATTAGAGGCCACGCAAACGCTACAAAGCTGCTGATCAATGAGCAGTTTGGCTTTCGACAGAAGCATTCAACAACACATCAGCTTCTACGTGTGGTTGACAAGATAAACGATGGATTTAAAAAGCTGAAAGGAACTGGTATAGTTTTCCTGGACGTTGCTAAAGCATTTGATAGAGTTTGGCATGAAGGCCTACTACAAAAACTAATTAAATATCAATTCCCCAACTACTTAATCAATATCATCCACTCCTATTTAAATCAAAGATCCTTCACCGTACACATCAACGGTGCCTGTTCTTCAGCGAGGCCTATTCTGGCTGGAGTTCCTCAGGGATCTATCATTAGCCCCATCCTCTTCAACATCTTCACCAATGACATCCCAACTAACATTCCGGACACCGAAGTAGCTTTCTATGCTGACGATGCCGCAGTCATCTGCCAATCTATGGCATCTAATCAACTTGGCCCGCCTCTGCAAAAAGCATTAGACGTACTCAGCCACTGGTATACAGAGAACCGTATAGCCCTAAATTCATCTAAGACAGAGGCAACACTCTTCACCAAGCGACGGAAATTTCAACCCCCTACCATAAACATCTCTGGTACAGATGTCTCCTGGTCTCCCAGCAATGTTTACCTGGGTGTCACCCTGGATGCCAAGCTCTCCTGGAAGGCCCACGCTGAGAAGATTGCCAGCAAGGCCAACGGGAAGACGGCGGCGCTGTTCCCACTGCTCAAAAGCAAATCCATGCCGCTCACCAGCAAGCTGCTTCTTATCCAGAGCGTCATCGTGCCCACACTGACGTACGCCTCACCAGTGTGGTACGAGAGGACTTCAGCGGGAGCGAGAACAATGCTGCAGAGGGTGCAGAACAGGGCCCTCAAGATCGCCCTGCGCACTCCGATGTTCACCCGGACGAAGAGCATACACCAAGATATAGGATTTGCCTATCTCCACGAAGTCATGGAAAATCAGAGAGAGTCGTTCTACGCAGCACTCGGAGACCATGGAAATCCACTAATCAGCAGACTGGCTGATGTTACTTCCTAACTCTTGACTCCTATAGTCTAAATTTGTGTCAATGTTTTACAATTTTTATAATTTCCAAATGTCATGACAGAGTTATGTACAAACATTATGTGTACGGTATCTGAAAATTCAGGCACTACAAGTATGTAGTAGCCAACAAGAGCGAAGATCAGACCTTCTGTCATCTGTTTTATTCGTGATGTCACATAGCAAGATAATGACTAGTGGTCCATTTTTTTAATGAAAGTAAATAGATCAAAGTTTCTTTCTTATATAGGTTTTTTGAAAATCTATCGAGCCCATTAAATACAATCTTCATTTGTAGCAAATTTTTCAAACCTGCCATAAGATAACATGGGAAAATACTTCTTTCTTATTCGCCTATCTCGAAAACTAGACACGGGAAGTATTTTATTTTTTGAAATGTTGTTTAGGGGATACCAATGAGTGAGTACAGCAAAATTGAACACTATCTGAAAAAATGGTCGATCGACCCAGCCACCTTAATGCACACAGGAAAATTTTTAACAATCTAGGTAAATTTTAGTGTACCTACTTCCCAGGGAAACTTGGTTCAGTACAGTGTTTGGCAACACTCGCTGTCAGACTCAGATGCTGTCAGATTTGTGTCAGATCAGACGCAGAATTCATGGACCAAGATTTCGTGTTTCGTATGAAAATTTCTAGTTAGTAAGTTAATTTACAGTAGAGGCTCGGTGCGCTGATGATTGTTATCTGTTGAGCAGTTAAACTATTCAATTCGGTTACAAAATAGTTGTATAGCTTCTTAGTCCTCTGTTCGAACATTTATCATAACCTCAAACTTCATCTGATGATGAATAAAAAAGGCAGGTCAGCCAAGCGACGAACTTCCTCCACCCCAGCGCATCTGAAACAGCTGGTGCAAAAGTCACGTGAGCAAATTAATCACTACATGCTCGGAGACAAACCCGAGATAGCATTCCCGCACTTCCTCGTAGTCTTTACAATCAATCCCAACGCTCGAGACGAATCGGACCTCAAGGAGTTGTTTTTATCGGTTCTATGTAAGTTAAAAAGTAATGTCAACTTGTTGTAAACGTATCTTCACTTCATACTTTCCTATTTTTCTGTAATTTTTTTATATTGCACAGGTTCAAGTGGTGAAAGTTTAGAAAAGGAAGGCCGCTACAAGGATTTGGTCAAAACTTACGAACAGGCGTTGGACATTTATCCTGGGAATGCTGACATCCTCACGAACCTTGGCACACATGCACTTCGGTGAGCTTACATTGAAACATCTAAATCTGAGTAGGTACTTATTCTCGTATCAAAATCTCAAGCAAAAATGTTCGACTCAAAATCAAGTAAAATCTCTGTTTTTCCAATGTTCTTCATCTGAATGCATTGTGCAGTGGTGAAATTCTGCATGGCAAACATTTTTAACTAGGTAATCAAGAATAGGCACCCTGGTTTGAACAGAACTTGCAAAATTACCCTTTAAAGACTGTAAAATTGTTACTTTTGACAAGCAAACCATTTACATGCACCTGTTATGGTCGGATCAGATGCTATTCGAAACTAAAAGTACCCAGAGAATGCGCTAATATCAGTATAAGATGGCCACTCGCGTGAGTATGTATCCAGTACGCATGTGATTCGTTATGATTGAATGTAACGAATTCAGTACCTACCTACATACATCCTGAAATAACAGAAATTGATGATGACCTCAGTGTCAATAATCAAATATAATCATATTTCATTACAGCACACATTCATTCAAATCCTTGTGAAAACGAGATGTCCATTCACCAAAAGCAGCATTTGACAGATTGCAATTGTTTTGAACGAAGCATAAAGAAAAATGTGTCAGACGAGGTTGTTCAGAAGGCCGTGATAAAAGCCCACACAGTTCAGTGCATTTCTACACGATTTTAACACATTTTAAACACATTTTTTTTTCTTGAGAAGTGTATTAGAACATAGAGATGGGAATTGAATCTTGGGAGGGGGGGGGGGGGGTTTCCCCCTCATTCCCTCCCCCCTTCCCACGCGCCTGATAAAGAGTAGGTAGAAGACCCAACAAATCATAAAACGGTATTTGAACGAAACGGATTGGCTGCTGGTCTGGTTCCATGACTATCAAATCAATCCTTGCTATTATCAATAAAATCATTTACATTCTTAAATTTTACTCAACACTTGACGATACCCATACATGTATTATGTACTTGTCCACGGGATGATAATAAAATACAATACAAATACAATACAATAGCTCACCTACTAGAGGTAGATGACGAGTCAGCATAGACTTCATCGTCCAATGCTGTCGCAGTTTTTTCATCCAATCCATTTCTCTCACCGTTTTATCATTTGTTGAGTGTACCTATATTATTCATTCTGTTTACGATCATATCATGTCTACATATTTAAAATATGACCACATAAGAAGAATATTTTTATGCTGTGCAAGGTTTCGCTGCAATTTTATAAAATGTAAGACGAAAAAGTGTTTGCCAATCAATGGTCTCAGATGTAGTCACTTGGTTTCCTTATGAACTGGAACTGGATGTCGTCAGGTTCGGCGATGCCGCGAGCGCTTGCACATACTACCGGCGTGCGTTGGAAGCCGACGCCGACTTCCTCCCTGCAAGACGCAACCTGCAGCACGCGTGCAACAGCGTCGTCGAGCGATGGCACTTCTCAATGCTCAACGACAACAAGCGCAACGAAGCGTTCAGTCGCGCGATTAGCCGGCGGATCCAACAAGGGTTCAACCGAGTGTTGGACATCGGCTGTGGAACTGGCATTTTGAGGTAAGTTCTCGACTCTCTTATCGCACTTTCCTCCTTATGACATATTATCTTGTAATTTGAATAAGTTTCATTTTCGAGACTGGTGGAAAAGTGGAGAAGTAGAAGAAACTGGTGGAGAACAAAGAAGAAGAGGAAGAGTTTAAAGCCTGGCTTAGGATGCTGAAATATCTTGCCAAGATCGTGCAAGATCTTGCAAAATCTTAACAAGATATCGACATATTTTAGAATTGGGTGTAGGCATGTGTTGGTACCTACTACCAACTTGGCTAAAATCTGTAGGTATTTTATTGTGCAAATTTCCATCTTTACTATTCCAAATAAGTCATCAAACGCATTGATTTTTACGTAAAAATTACTGTGTAGTATTGTCCTTGGGTGAAAATTAATCTTATTTCATTTACTTTCATAAACTTTCATTGATTCCCAACACAAATAATAGTAGGTAGGTACCCAGGGCCGGATTTAGGGATGTGCGGGGGGATTTAGGGGATTTCAGGGCGCCAAGCTCGAGGGGGGCTCGAGGGGGCGCCAAAATATAAAATATTATTGTTGCATACATATTAACGCGATTGAAATCACTAGTAAATATAATACTAGAAAGCACTTCCTTGTAAGCACTAGTTTTTAACCAATGAAATTTAAAACTTGAAGCTATATAGGCACATACAAATACAAACTATTTTAGCTTACAATGTTGAATTCGTCAAATAGTAATCAAAAGATTTATAATCCTGCATTGAAATGTATAAATTATTATTGCCTATATTGTAATCCAATCAGTATAATTATATGTTAAAAGGCGTCAAATGCGATCTAGAAGCCCAAAATTTTTCCGGGGCTATGCGCCCCGGACCTGTATAATGCTGGGGGGCCCTCCCCCCAGACCCCCCATTGTATTCGGGAGCAACCTTGATTCGACAAATTTCGTACCTGAAGTTTGTCTGAAGTTTGTGGGGGGGGGGGGGGGGGGGGGGGCACCAATTGTTACCTTGGCACAGGGCACCAAACTTCCTAAAACCGGCACTGTAGGTACCTAATTTATATAACACAAAAACAACTAAAAATGGTTACTACCTACTATTTGAACAAAAGGGATTGGCTGCAGGTCAGGTTCCTTGACAATCAATTCTTGTTATCAACACTAAACACTACCTAGAGAGTGCGCTAGTAAATATAAGATGGATGCTCCCGCGAGTACAATCCCAGCGCGTGCGTACTTTTACATACAAGTCACTTATAGATGTCAATCGTAACGAGTTCAGTAAAAAGTTATAAATACATCGCGAAATACCAGAAATTGATGCTTACTTCAGTGTCAACAATATTTGCACAATACAATAAATACAATAAATAAATAAATACAATTAATACAATTGGCATACATATTTCATTACAGCACACATTCATTCAAATTCTTGTGAAAACGAGTTGTATTTTCATCGAAAGCAGCATTTGACAGATTGCAGTTGTTTGAACGATGTGTCAAGAAAAATGTGTGTTCAGAAGGCCGTGAGAAAAACAATTTGCATCTGTCAAAGAGTGATTTTTGGTGAATAGACAACTCGTTTTCACAAGAATTTGAATGAATGTGTGCTGTAATGAAATATGCCGATTGTAATTGATTGTTGACACTAAGGTATTCATCAATTTCTGTTATTTCGCGATGCAATTATAACTTACTGAACTCGTTAAGATTGAAGTCTAAGTGACTTGCCTGAACGCGCCCTGTGCGCATGTGCCCAAGTACTCGTGGTATAGATGCCAACTTTTTCCGCTAGGTGGCGTTTTGCAACTTTTAGTGTCGAATTATTAAGGGGGTTCCAGAGTTACGGCATAGGAATGAGAATTTGCTGTAATTCACACCAAAGATAAATGAAACCATATTACATACAACTAGCAAAAAATATTTGCCCCTTACGGTATGATATAATTAGTTATTCTTGATTGAAGATCATCTTTTCCCCCATAAGATAACACAGGGAGACATGAAATCGTCCCGGAAAATTGGCCTTAAATTGCTCCTAAAACCGCAAGAGGAATGACAAATTATTGAAAATAGTCTCAAATTAAAGATAATAATTTTTAGAATAAGACTGCCGTTTTAAAATATGGGGTCACGGGCCAAATAAGAAAGAAAATGTGTACAATGTGTGTAATATACCATAAATTTGGCAACATTAAACTACAAATATGAATTATTTTGGGATAGTGGAACTTAAATTCTTCTCTTCTTCTTCTTCTTCTTTGGCATTACAAGGCTTGGAGCCCTATTGCCACCTCTACAATCTTCTTCCATCGAACACGGTCCGTCGCTCCCCTCCTCCAATCTCCCACTCCCAGGGCAGCCGCGTCGCTTGCCACATTGTCCGCCCACCTCCTCCTAGGGCGGCCCAATGGTCTGGTAGATGGGATTCGGCCATGCAAGGTTCTCGAGATTACCCGATCCACAGGAGCACGAATCACGTGGCTCGCCCACTGAAGTCTCCGAGACTTGACTATGCTGGTGATCAGTGGTTGACGAGTCATCTGTCGAATCTCCACATTCGTGCGCTGGCGCAACCGGAACTGCCCTCCACCGGAACCCAAACCCTGGGCCTGTGCTGGACCGAGGATCCTCCTCAGCACGCGGTTCTCAAATGACAGGAGCTTCCGCTGGTCACGAATGGTTAAACTCCACGCCTCGCAGCCATACAGAACGGTCGGTCTTATGACACTGTTCCATATGCGGAGCTTAGTGCGACGAGACAGCAATCTGCTAGCAAACAACAGACGAACAGCGAACAGTCCCCTGTTGCCGCACTGTAACCTAGCAGTTATTTCGCTAACCATATCATTGTCGCAGGTGAAGTGGGTGCCGAGATATTTGAAGCTCTTCACATTCTCAAACCGCATGCCTCCAACCTCCATAGCATCGACGTCGTCTCTATCCCTCGACATGGCCAGGTACTCGGTCTTGAGACAGTTTACCTCTAACCCTACTCGCCGCGCCGTCGCCAGTAGCGGAGTACAGAGCCGTTGGATGTCCTCTCTTGTCTCTCCCAAGAGTGCTATGTCATCGGCGTAGCCAAGCACTTTGACATTACCGTTGAGATGAATGCCGCCTTGGATACCTTCCAGAGACCTCACAGCCCTTTCCATAACAATGTTGAATAGCAATGGCGACAGCGCGTCCCCTTGTCGTAGACCCACATCGACACCGAAAGGTTCTGACCGCCGACTCCCGAGAATGATGCGTGACAGCGATCCCAGCATACACACTGCAGTCATGCGTACCAGCTTTGCCGGGAAGCCAAACTCGGCCATGATGTTGTACAGGCCAAGCCGATGAACACTATCGTAAGCCTTCTGGAAGTCGATAAACAGACCACAGACTTCGCAGTCGTACTCGCGACTCTTTTCCATGATCTGTCTCAGGCTGAAAATCTGATCAGTGGTGCTTCTGTTGTTCCTGAAACCACACTGATAATCTCCCAGAATATCCTCTGCCACTGGCGTCAACCGATTGAGAAGAATGTACGACAATACTTTGTAGGAGGTTGCGATCAGAGATATCCCACGGTAGTTGGAGCATGTCTTCCGGTCTCCTTTCTTATGGACTGGCACCATCAGCGACTCCTTCCACTGATCTGGAAGCTGCTCAGTCTCCCATATCTTCGAGATAAGTACGTGAAGCCCACGACACACAGCGTCTCCCCCGTGCTTCCACAGCTCGCCAGGAATGTCATCTGGGCCAGGCGCTTTGTTGTTCTTCAGCCTGCGTACTGCGCCCATCACTTCCTCCAAGCTAATAGGAGGTCCGTCGGCTTCATGATGCGGCACCGGTTCCTGTATAGGGTCAGCTGGTGGGTCTGCCTTCAGGAGACCCTCGAAGTACTGCTTCCACCTCTCCAACACCCTTGCTGGATCAGCGACCATCTCGCCCTGTGCATCACGTATGATAGACACGCGCGGTTGGAAACCCATTCGAGAGAACTTGAGCTGCTGGAAGAAGTCTCTTGAGTTAGCCTGACGACTCTTCTCCTCCATGTCCCTGGCAAGATCGTTCATATGTTGCCTCTTCTTCGCCTTAAGCAGGTTCCGGGTTGTACGTTGGAGGTACTCGTGCTCTGCCGCAAGCACCACATCGCCTGGGTACTGCAGCATCATCACCCTGGCCCTCGCACGGCTCTCCACAGCGGCTAAACACTCGTCGTCAAACCACTCCTTCCTGGATATCGGCCCCTTCACCCCGATGGTCACCCTAGCTGCCTCCTTGACTGCATCACGCATGGCACACCACACATCATCAACACCGCTTGCCCACACAACATCGTCCAGACGGCTTGCAACCTCATTCTTAAACTCGCACATGGGCTGGCCACTCAGAAGTTTAGTGTTAAAGTGTTCCCTAACACTTTGGACCCTCTGGTTTTGCAGACCAACAATAAGGCGCAACTTAAATTACTTAAATTAAACTTAAACTTAAATTAAAAACATATAATTGGAGCACACGGTAAGATATAATTGTTTTGTGCTGTTGTTTGAGGTTATTTCATCAGAGATTTGTATGAATTACGGCGAATTCTAAGCACCTGGCTGGAGCAGATGGGACCACTTTAATGCAGTCAGAGCTCACCTACTAGAGTTTGATAGATGGTGGGGGTGCAAAGTTTTGGGGATGATTACTTTATTAATTCCGATGCATTGTACACCTAATGCATTAGCACATTCTTCATGGGATGATGCCATCAAACCTTTATCAGCCCATCCTTTTCTTTCGAGTACCGTTTATTAATTTGTTCGAGTTAACTTACCTCGGTGCTTGTACTTGCAGCTTATTTGCTGCACGCAGCGGCGCGAAGGAAGTCTACGCGTGCGATTACTCGAAGGCAATGGCCAACATCGCAGCCGACGTCTTCGCAGCCAATCGCGTCATGGCGGCTCCCACTCTGCAAAGCTTCGGACTTCTTCGTAAGTCTTCTTACGAGATCGACATACCCGACGACATCCCTGAGAGGTGAGCTGGATCTCACATCTTTCCTGTAGTACGTAGGATCCCAGAAAAAACACTCCGTGTAAAAATACCAGCCAAGTCTCTTTAACTATAAAAAAAAATAGACGAAATCTAAAAATTCAGCACTGAAAAGGAGTGATATCAAAAAAGGAGCCAAGTCAACGAATTTTCCAAATTTTAATCGTACCATTGAAATAAAAATATCAACCCCCGAGAAATACTTAAAAAAAGGACTTGGCGCATCGTTTTTTTAAAGACACTTTTCTCTCCTAAAAGTATAGGAAGAACTCTACAAGTATATTTTCCTGAGTATATCACATTCATTATCGACGAATCATACTACGTTTTAATATAACTAGTACTCTTACCTACTGGCAGTTTTGGTATTTTGTCAATATTCAGAGGAAATAAACGGATAAACGAATAACGAATAAACGGAAGCGGCCTAGTCTATTCGTTATTGCCACTATTTCTAGGGTCATATTAATCAATCATACTTCTCAATATCGTGACTGAGGGAAATAGCGAAAGCGCTCATTACAAGAAGGCCGTCAATGAGATTTGTATAAGTGACTAGTGCACTGAGCCATGCTGCTCAAATAATTACTGACTAGATTTTTATCTAAAGTAATACGTTATGTAATTTATGAATTTTTTTGGTATAAAATGTTAATTAATAGCAATTAATTACACGGCGAGAAGGTTCAAAGTATAATGCTGTAGTAGGTATGTTGATGTACCCACAAAACTATAGGTACCTACCAATCACAAACACAACTGTTCTGTATTTATTGCTTGTAAGACAATGCTATGTTTCTTTGCGTACTTATATTTAAATTTAAAATATTTTACAGAATGTTCAATATTTAATTTGAAAGTTTTGTCCCAATTTTTCTAGGCATTTCTGAACTACGTAGTATGTGAGTGGCATAAGCTTAAGAATAGAAAAATGTCTTTAAAAAAACGATGCGCCAAGTCCTTTTTTTAAGTATTTCTCGGGGGTTGATATTTTTATTTCAATGGTACGATTAAAATTTGGAAAATTCGTTGACTTGGCTCCTTTTTTGATATCACTCCTTTTCAGTGCTGAATTTTTAGATTTCGTCTATTTTTTTTTATAGTTAAAGAGACTTGGCTGGTATTTTTACACGGAGTGTTTTTTCTGGGATATCACTTCTTTTGTTAGTTTATTCATACAGCTTGTAGCACATGTCCGAGCAGGGACTAATTTCTTTAAAAAAATACGCCTCAACCGATTTGGTTACTATGAAAAGTTGCGTTTGGTATAAGATGAAAATGATTATCCAAGAAGAATAGCTTAAGTTTCGTTATAATCGATCCAGCCGTTTTCGATACATGACGTCACTTCCGGTTTTGAAATAGCGGCCGAATTCCGGTATAGGTAATAAGAAAACAATCTAGTTTTATCTAGTTGATACCTTCATGAACGACCATCTGAATTCCTAATCCCTATATTTCCGTAAAATCGGTCATGCCGTTTGTAATATATGACGTCACTTCCGGTTTCATTTAGTGGTTCCTGCCGCCATTTCCGGTACCATTAATTTATTTATTCATTTTTCACAATTGATTTTTCAAATAAATAGCAGAATGAATACGCAGGAGCTAGTTCAGTTGCAATCGGTACAGGCGTTTTAGATATATGACGTCACTTCCGGTTTCAGGAATGGCGGCCGAGAACACTGCTACCTTGAATATATAAATTGTATTGTCTATGTTACAATGTAAGTTAATTATGTACGTATTTTAAGTATAATTTGTTGAAATAAGTTAAATATTGCGTATTTATGACGTCACTTCCGGTTTAGAAAATAAGAAAATAATATTTTTTTTATTGATACTTCATATAGATGACCATCTAAATCGAATGGCGCTAATTTCGTTCTAATCGGTCCAGATGTTTTTGAGTTATGACGTCACTTCCGGTTTCAAAATGGCGGCTTCCGGTTGGTTTTATAAAAAGGCACCTCAGACGCCAAAAGTGCACATGTGGTAAAAATTTCAGGTCGATCGGTTCAGCCGTTTAGGCTGTGGCGGTGATAGCGACGTTTCGTGATATCATCAGAATCATCATCATCTTCAGAATCAGAAAGTGGTGTAATTTCACTGTTTTCTCGGTCCTCTAGCGCGCAAATGGCATAACCTATTGTTCCCAAATTTGGTATATGTAGTGGGGTGGGCCATAGCTCGAAATTAAGATATTTCGCAACAATGTGAGATTTACCAATTTTGAGATCCAGTAGGCCGAAAATGCCATGTTGTTGCTTACAGTAAAAGTGTTTGGTCTGCTCCTCAGTTTATTAGGCATTTACGGTATGTTGAGTGACTGTGAGTGTATAGTACGACTTGGCTGGGTGGAGCGACCGCTCCACTAGATGTTAAACAGCTGTACAATAAGGAAGAATCTAAAAGATATGTTGGCATTTTGGGTGAATACTCGTTTCGTGAATCTCCTGAGTCTTTGTAGTTTTCCCTTTAAGGGTGGTCATACATTTTTACTCGCCAATGGTCGGTTTGGAGCGGTTTTAGAGCCAAATTTGAAATATATATATTGCCATATTTGGCAAACGGTTATGAATATCGAAAAAGCAAGACTAAGGTGACATAATATTGAACCTTTATCTACATTTTCATCGCTTACTGTCATACTTTGCTCCTACTGTGGTCAGGGTCAGCATTTGTCGGGCACGAAAACGCTACTCGCTCGTCCGTCGCTCGCACAGAGTCTTGCTTTTTCGATATTCATAACCGTTTGCCAAATATGGCAATTTATATTTCGTATTTCTCTCTATCCACTCCAAACCGACAGTTGGCAGGAAAAATTTATGACCGCCATTAACAAAATTTCACATGATTTGTGCATTTCTGAATAATATCTATACGGTCAGAGGTAGAAGGCCAAAATTCCCTTTCAATGATTCTTGAAGTGAGCTTAGTCATAAGTAGGGCTAGGATGTTTATGGCATATCCTTTTTTCGTATTTTGTTCAGACAAGTCTTAAAATGGTAGGTATATAAATATGTTTCATGTGTTCCTGATTTAAAAAATATGTGTTTCTTTTTGCCTGAAAACGCCTTTTTCTCAATTTTTTATTAATTCAGTTGTTTTCTTGCTATTTTATGGTCTTTTTGTCCTTTTTTTAAATTATTGGGGAAAATAATATGAAATTTTTGTTGCAAGTTACAACAATTTTATGAATTTTGGTCTAGACCACAATTTATAAAATTTCCATCCACCATCTGGATGGCCATCAACAATTGACACTTGATACATTGACACATTCATACAATAATTTTAAGTTAATTTTAATATACTAGGAAACGCTCTGTGTAACGCGTTGATGAGCAAGCACCGACACGCGCGACATCGCCAATCGAGCACGATCCATTCAATCAAAGAAAACTTACCAATTTATAACCAATTTACTTGCAACTTTTCATAAACACTCTGGAACAATTAAACAGACCATCAATACCATGAAATTGATACTTTTCCATCAATCTCTTTGGACCGATATTCAAAACACACAGCAATAAAACCGATTGGGCTGGAAATGTGTTAAATATGATAAGCATCTAGTCGGAACATTGTTTTCAATACTGTGAAACACGATCCATGTCCAGAAATAAGTATTTTAGATACCTATTACCTAATACCTATGTATACTATATACATTAGGTACATATTGCATACAAACATTATGTATTTGCAATTATGATCACTCAATCAACATAAAGGAATTCTGTATTTCATTGAAACTGAAAAGATCCATCTATAAACTTTGCTACATTACATAGAGCAACCCAGAATGAAGTGGAATATCTGTTTTGAAAACATAATGTTGTACAAAAACAAAAACTTGTAAAAAAACTGCCAAGCACCTTCCCACTTAAAACAATTGAGATCTAAAAGAAGGGCCGAGCAATAATATATTGTTTAAACATTTTTGCTCTTAAAATTCGTGAAATCATTTCGCCCAGTTACTGCCGCCAATCACAACACTAAAAACCTAATGTTGTGTCCAAATTTGAAGAATACAATCTAAGTGAACCATCATTGTAAACTTTAACAAAATTATAAAAATTAAAAACGACTTAAAAATAAATTTAAAATCGAAATTAAAAAAATTAAAAATAAAGCTAGGCGCATTGTGTCAAGAAGAAGGCAGCATAAGAAAGAAGATGACGATAAAGGAGCCGAAGAAAGACAGAAAGTAGGAAAAAGATAGAGGAAGTCTACAATATGGTCGGTGCAAATTCAATGCGCCAAGCGTTATTTTTATCTTTTTTTAATTTCGATTTTAAATTTATTTTCAAGTCGTTTTTAATTTTTATAATTTTGTTAAAGTTTACAATGATAGTTCACTTAGATTGTATTCTTCAAATTTGGATACCTGGCATCTCCACCTCTCTGCCTCTCCCTGACAGGTCAACTTAATGTTTACATTTGTTTGTTCATGGCAAATACGATCGATGTCAATTTAGTATTGTTGTCTTCTTCTATAGGTACTTGTAAACAGTTATCTAGCTTGCATTTTAATTAGTCTACTGATCTTATTTAGTGTTTATTATATTGTTTTGTGATGTTGCTGTGGAAGATAATATTTTCATATTTTCAAACCAGGAAACTACTTCGTGCTATTGCCTAGATACTTGAAGAATATTATTGTATTGCCGATGTAAACAAGCCAGACCACTTCCGTATATAACGTTCGCATCAAAATAATGTTTATTTTATTAGTGTCAGATTAGGAGGAACATCAGTTTCAGTTTCATTTATTTCCATTAAACAATGTCACTTGATGAGACTTTGACTCACAGTTTGGAAATAAATCATGATAATTTAAAAGCGTTTTATTATTCTAACTTTTTAACGTAAGCATTGTTGGATGATGAAATGAAATTTAAATCTCTCATACCCACAGATTTCCATTAATTTACACACCTATAAATACACCTTGCATGGACCCTTTAGTGTAGTTTCTTGTTTATTGTAACCGAGCTTCTAAGATTGACAGATTACAACATCTGAAATAATGAAATAACTTTGACTAAGATGTAAACACCTAATATACCTAGTAATGGAGCCATTTTGTGTGGTTTCTTGTTTCGTAACTGAACCATCAAGATTGACAAATTAGCATAATTAAAATAATTAGAAACTTAAAGTTGTGATTACGTAATGGATGCAAGTAATGGAGCCTTTTTGTGTGGTTTCTTGTTTCGTGTTGTTCTTGTTTCTTGTTGAGCCACCAATATTGACAAATTAACTCTATTTTAAATAATGAAATAAGTGTGACAAATGAAAAGTTCTAAACACCTAATACACTGAATATTAGTAATGGAGCCTTTACTGAATTTTACTATTTACTTAATTAACTGAATTTTACATAATTAAATAATTCGGATAAATTAAAAGCTGTGACAACCTTATGCACCCAGTAATGGAGCCTTTTTTGTGTGGTTTCTAGTTTGGTAACTGAGCCACCAAGATTCTGTTGATTAGCATGACCACGAATTGTTTTATTGCACAACTTTACGTACAACGTGTACATTGACAATCATTATTAGAGTCCAATGAGTATAATATTAAAAAGAGTAGCTATGTAATTGTTGAATGTATTCGGATTAACATTTCGAATATATACACAAGAAGGTTAAACATTTTTTAAATAAAGAAAAAGATAAAAAAATAAAACGTTTGTTACGGGGATCGAACCCGGCAACGCCGTGATCGAAGTCACTTGCCTCATGTGACCGAGCCAATTCGCCACACTGAAATATTAACCTGTGTAAACTGTGCTATATAGGCCGACGGACAGCGAAGCTGCTGTGTTGATAGATAAAGAGGAAAAGCGGAACGCTAAATATTGATAATTTTCCACTTCCGGTTTGAAATTTTTGTTTTTTCTTCAAGTGGAGTGTCTAGCAATACATTGTCTTTAATGTTGCCAAATTTCAAAACTTTCGATGGACCCGTTTGACTTTTAAAATATTTAAAATTTAAAATTGTAATAACTTCACTTCCGTTCAAAATTTTCTAGGTTTTCTTTCAAAGGGCACCGCTATAAATATGACTCTATGTCTCTGCCAAATTTCAACTCTCTAGACCAAACCGTGCAACCTGTGGAGAGGGGCAAACAAACCGGCCGTGCCTAACTAACTAACTAACTAACTAACATGAAAGTAAATCCATGCATGTTTGAGGCCCAAATTTCACCCCGAAGGGATGATCGCAGCACTTTGAAATTTGGTATGAGTTGTCATGTGGCTAAATAAACCCGATAACCATGGTTTTCAATTTCCATTTCAAACTGCTTGAATGCGAGCTGACACCCCGAAAACGAGCGTGAAGCGCTTGCAGTATACAGTAGTGGTAGTAAGCTCGCCGCGTTTAAAAGTAGACCTCGTATTGACACGGTGCTTGGCAGCGTCGAGCTAACGCCCGACTAGATATCTGACAGTTCCAAACCTCTAAAAATGTCAATAAGTTCATAAGTTCTCTACTGATTGGGCTGAAAATTTGTAAAATAATTGAAAATTGTACTCTTAATGGCCATGCAAAATTTGAACTCGATCTGACCATTTTGATTTTCGACCAATCAGAAGATATGTTTTTAATTGAACCAATCAAAAGGCAGCTCTCAAAAACAATCCCAGACTGAGTTAGAATGATATAAGTATGTGTGCAAAGTTTCAGCTCGATCGAATAAAAAATGTGACCTACAGCGGCGGGAAAATAAAAAAAAAACAATAAAAAAAAACAGAGAAAGTGTCCAAAAGAGCCGAATGGAGACGCTCGCTACGCTCGCTCAATTAAACCAAGTCCACCTCCTAAGCCGATATTGAATAATGTTGACGAATATTAAATACCATAAAATTTCATTGGTCATTTTTCGGGATTTTGTGGTACTTTTTTAATTGAGCGAGCGTAGCGAGCGTCACCACGGTACTCTTATGGCACTTTCTCTGTGTGTTTTTTTGTTTTTTTGTTGTTTTTTTTGTCCGCACAGCCCAGGTTAAACCGCAAATTCAATCGATCTTAAACTTTGCACACATGCTAACGTAATCTATGCGGTCCCTGGGATCGTTTTTGAACGGGCTCCTGTGATTGGTTCAAGTTTTAAAAAAAATATCTTTCGATTGGTTGCTCTGCTCAATTTGAAATTTAGCAAAGTCATTGCAACCAACATTTTACCCAATCATAAAAAGTTTCAGCAAAATTCTCCCATTGGTTTAAATTTGAAACCATTTTTCCTGTGATTTTTGAAATTTAAACTAGAACCGATTGACCGACCAACTAAAAACTTTGCATGGTCATTGGTACCAACATATAAGATATTTTTGCCAATTTCTGTCGTTATTTTCAAAAGTTTTTGTAATTCTAGGGACATTTTGCGTGTTGGCTGTCAAATTCACGGCGACTTCGAATCTTCAGTTCAAGGCAAGGTAGTTAGAGCAGAAAGTTTCAAACGAAATGAAACTAATAATGACCGTTCAACAGATGATCTGATATTGTGTACACACACTACATATCATATCATATGGGTGGTCCCAGGTATATTTTTTGAACGAGATCCTGTGATTTTTTAAAATTAACAAGGAACCGTTCAATCATAAAGGTTTAATCGATCAACTTAAAACTAAGCAAGGTTATTGGGACCAATATTTTTGGAGATTTTGGAGATATTTATATAAGTCTATGACGAAATTTAAGAATTATTGGCTTTTAATGCCATTTTCGATTGACATAATTTCGGTTCGAGGTGTTGCGTGTATCCGTGCTCGCTCATCAACGCGCACACAGAGCGTTTTCCTAGTAGTTTTAAGGTACAATTTGCCTGCCTTTTTGGACGTTTCATAGGTCATAAACATCCTAGCCCTAGTCATAAGTAATTTAGACTTCATCCAATCATTTGTAATGGTGGCACGAGTCATTGTGTAATAGAATACTTCAATATAACTGTATTTGATAGATCTTGATTACATCATTCCAAAATTATGCTACTGCGTAATATCGTAAAAATAGACTTCTACATCTGAGTTGCTGATATTAAACTGTGAATATCTACAGAGTGTCGCTGGTCGTGACGGAAACATTCGACGCTGGAGTATTCGGGGAGAACGTTCTGCAGACCTTGCTCCACGCGTGGGACAACCTGCTGGTGCCATCTAGTGAGGGGAGCGCGAAGCAAGCAACTGTCATTCCACAAGGCGTCACTGTCTACGTAGCAGGTGGGTTGACATTCTGCATGTTTGTTGAATTACATACGACTCAGGGCTGGTCTTTACAGTTTGGACAAATAACTTTTGAAAAATAATAATACTCGCTAATTTCTCAGAAAAGTAGTGACAGGTGGTCAAAGTAAAAACGGTATTTGATCGAATCGGATTGGCTGCTGGTCAGGTTCCTTGAAAATCAATCCCTGTTATTATCTGATGACTAGTTAGTATAGAATTCATTGGATGATGCCATCAAATTTATATCGATCAGACAGTCCATTAATATAAAGTTGATCTGTCTAATCGTCTTTAAAAATGCAGTACTAACCGCCTGTATGATTTTGTTATTTTGTGATTTTGAATAGAATGAAATACCGTATTAACTCGTGTATAAGACGCACTCGTGTATAAGACGCACCCTTGTTTTGAGAAGTCTATTTTAAGAAAACACTTAGCATGCGTGTATAAGACGCAGTAAATGATGAAAAACAGTGTGTGTTTGAATACATGATATCCATCTAAATGTTGGTTTTCCAGCTAACTGAGCTATTTGAATGAAAATCACTGCCAACTTGTTGTAAACAAACAGTGATTTCCTGCTTCTGAGAAAGGGGGGAGGGGAGTCTTTTCCCAGCAGCTGTTGCTTGCTCTAAGAGGCATGCACCTGCCTCTCCTCTGCATTCCAAAACAAACCCAACTCCCCTCCTCCCCTTCCATTAAGATCGCCATTCAACAGTGTTTTGTCTATTTTATGTCTGTCAGAGCAATGTTTTTCAGACGTTAACATATATTTTGTCTCCTGATCTAAATGCAAGGGAAAACATTTTGTTGCAAAAATGTTATATGTTAATAGTGTTGTGTCTAGACACATAATGAGTAGTCCAGACAGAGTGAGAGGGAAAGGCAGAGATAGACAACATGTGGCAGTCTACCACAGCTCTGTTTACAAACATCCACCTTGGATTTACTGGGAAAAAAGCTTGGTATGCGTGTATAAGACGCAGGGCTGTTTTCAGAATCAAAATATTGACATATAATTGCGTCTTATACACGAGTTAATACAGTAGATTACTTTGCAGCAGTGTAAAAAATGTCACCAGTTTAATAATAATTCGTTTGTAGCAAAATTCTGCGTGAAGTATAAAATAATTGAGTGTATAATTTTTGAGCGAGCGTCACTACGGTACTCTTATGGCACTTTCTCTGTGTGTTTTTTTTTTTGTCTGCACTGCCGAGGTCAAACCGCACAACCAATCGATCTGAAATTTTGCACACGTACTAACTAGGGCTGTGCGAGTTTGATATTTTAAGGTCGAGTCGAGTTCGAGTCGAGTCAGTGAGATGAATCGAGTTTTTCGAGTCGAGTTCGAGTCATGTTCAGCAAATGTTCACCTATGTACTATTAGGTCATAAAATTATTATTCGACCATCACAAAATGAATAGAAATATTTACATTAATCATACATCATCTATACATTGTAGGGCTGCTAATTCATGTAATTTCTTATAAACAGATAAGATGTATGTAGGTAAATACATTTGATTCTCATACTACTGGAGTTTGAAGTGCTGCTACTAGAAATTTAATTTGTAGCTTGGAATGACAAGTAAAGATCTAAGCTTTAACAGCTACTGTATTTTGGGGGAAAAAATCCATGCAATCTGCAACTAGAAATACTACTAGGTACTAGGCACTACATAGAATGTAAAGGCCAAAGACCCTAGAACTTCCTTAGGCCAAAATTCTGGGTTTTTGCATTCCTAGAAGTATTGTCAGAAGCACTTAGACGAGTTATGTCACTTATCAGCAGGAATATCATATTTCCCAAATCTCAACAATTTCATCCAACAATGCGTCATTATTATTTCATTGTGTGACATTTTAACAGAAATTCATGTGTTCTTGTGAGTTGAGGAGTGGATTATTGATGGAAGAAGTAGGTAGGGGTCTGTTAAGGATGTAGGCAGGATAGATATTGTCTTAAAAAAAAAAAAAAAAAAAAAAAAATTTAAACTCGAAAACGTCGAGTTTAACCCTTTTTGACTCGATTCACCCCCCAAACTCTACTCGAACTCGAAATTTCGAGTACTCGCACACCCCTAGTACTAACGTGATCTATGCGGTCTCTGGGATCGTTTTTGAAAGGGATCCTGTGATTGGTTCAAATTTTAAAAAAATTATCTTTCGATTGGTTGGCCCGTTCAATTTGAAATTTTGATAAGTCGTTACGACCAACATTTTGCCCAATCAAACAAAATTTCATCCAAATCCCCCCATTGGTTAAAATTAAAAAAATTATTTAATGTGTTTTTTGAAATTTAAACTAGAATCGTATCACCGATCAACTTAAAACGTTGCATGGTCATTGGGACCAACATAATCTGTATTTTTGACTACTTTCAGATTATTCTGTGTTTAAATCCAAAAGTAATTGACATTTTACGAACATTTTGCGTGTTGGCTGTCAAATTTCTCGAAAATGTTGATCACATCTACTTTGACTCTTCAGTTCTAATCCAAGGTAGTTGAGCAAAAACTTTTAAACACATATGAAACTAATAATGACCGTTCAACAGATCGATCTACACACACTTATATCGTATGAGTGGTCCCAGGTATATTTTTTGAAAGAGATTCTGTGATTTTTGAATATTTACTGGGAACGTAGTTCAATTATAAAGGTTCAATCGATCAACTTAAAACTTTACATGGTTATTGGGACTAATATTTGAGTGATATTTGGAGATTTTTTAACAAGTCTGTGAAAAATTCAAGAAATTGGCTTTTAATGATATTTTTTAGAGATGGGCCGATTCCGATTCCGATTCTCGCGATTCCACCGATTCCAGTGGAATCGGAAGAATCGCGATTCTCTGATTCCTGTCCATATTTTAGCGATTCCGATTCTTTTTGATAATCCCGCCCTTTTAGCTTGATATTTTAGGTTAAAAACATCGCCAAAGCACAATTCCTAGTATTACTACTTACTTTCCAACAAAATTAAAGATCTAACACATTAAAAATACATTAAATGTTGTTTTCTTACCACTTTTTCGATTTTTTAATTACTAACCTGAGAGCAAAATACAAAGGGTGATAAATACAGTGAGGTTTGTAGGTATTTGTGAAGAATCGGAATCGGAATCGCAAGAATCGGAGCTAAGAATCGGTATTGGAATCGGAATCGTGAAATTTTGGAATCGGCCCATCTCTAATATTTTTGATAGACGCAGAATTTCGGTTCGAGGTGTTGCGCGTATCCGTGCTCGCTCATCAACGCGTTTCACAGAGCGTTTTCCTAGTGTAATGTCTCTTTGAAGTAGGTAAATCCACCTGTTAGCTGTGCTTATATCATTACTAGGATAGGATTTAATTCTCTTGACTCAACTTTTACATCACAATTTATCTAGATCAGGGGTCGGCAACCGCTTAGTGGTTCTTGAATGGCTCTTAACAATTTAAAAAGATCTGGATACGAGAAATCCAAAGAAAAAAAAAACACCCTGCGGGGCAACAATTGGAAGGTTGTTTGAATCAGTTTGTGTATTTTAGAGACCCTGAACCACGTTTGGGATCGAAAAATGTGATATTTCAGAAAAATGCCCTGCAGGCAACAGCTGGGGGTCAAAATATGAAAGTAACAAAATAATCAAAATAAACATGCAATTTACATGCAATTTACTATTTTCAGTGTTTTATATTTGATAACCTCTACTGCAGCTTCCATTATTATCTTATTTATTAAATTTTGAAAAATCCCTGGCCCTGATCTAGGCAGTGGTAATAATTTCTGCATCATTAATTAAACCCCATCATGAAAACAGTTTTAACAAGATCTTTAACCAGATGTTCAATCTACTCTTACTCTCATTGTCCCAGGTATCTCGTGCGATCATGTCGCCCGCAAGTCTCGACTCGCCGCTTGTGGCTCGAGTCGTGAGTCGCGACTCTACGACTGCGAGGACCTGAGTCGCGTGCCCGGCGGCTTCGAGACGCTCACCCCGCAACAGGTGGCCGTCACCGTCGACTTCGGCAGCCGCGACGACGTGTGGAGGGAGCTGGCAGGCTCCGCCACTCACGTCACTCTCAGGTGACGTACTCTTAAGAGTCAATACTCGCATAAAATTTCGATTTGGATGTAAAAAAAATCCTAAAAAGTCATGAAAATGCATTAGCAATGGGTTGTACGTGACATTTGAGACATTTAATCGTGTGTTGCATGTTGCATATATACCTACTGCTGTGCAGTGTTGAGTAGTAACTTAACGAAAGTAACGCGTTACCGGTAACGCGTTACATTTCAGGAACTTTAGTGGTAACTTAGTTCCTTTTTTTCTGTCAGGAACTTTAACTGATAAAGTTCCTTTTTTATGTAACTTTTATATTACGTTACGTTACTTGCAAAGTTCCTTTTTTCGTTTGAACAGACTCTACTTTTTCAGCAATCTTCCTAAAATTTCCCAACTTATACTTCCGGAGTAGCGATCTGCCATCAAAACAAGTTTCCACTGGCAGTCAGTGCAGCTGCATGAGTCATTGCTGTGGAATGTGCATGCTCTCGCCAGGCCAGTGATGATAAGGGTGTGGGGAGGGGTAGAGGGAGGACCAATGAGAATCACTTTCACTTCACCCCCTCAGTCCTCACTTGACCTTGGCTTGTTGTAGTGTGACGTAGCAGCTCATTCTCCCTTCAACCATCGTCGCCATTACTTGTGCAGAGCATTGTTTATAACCTCTTCTAGTATTTCAATTTCGTTACGTGTGATTTTCTATCTATTGTAGATTTATATTGGTGATGAAAATGCATGGAAATGAAACTATTGCCGTGATACTTTGTGCTGACAAAAATACTACACTCCATTGTATGGAATTACGTTTGAAACCAATATACCCTGCTACAATATTTATGTTTTTTTCCTAAAAAAAATCCATCGGTAACTTTGAAAGTAACTTTGCAAGTTACTTATGGGTAACTGGTAACTTGGAAGTTCCTTTTTTCATGAAGTAACTTAACTTTAACTAAGTTCCTTTTTTGACCAAGTAACTTAACTTTAATGAAGTTCCTTTTCTCAAGTAACTTACTCAACACTGCTGCTGTGAAGTAAGTTATTGTAAATTCAAATGTTGAAAACCACAAAAAACCATAAAAAGGCGGCCCCTACTTTTTTCTTAAACGGCTTTCCCGATTGTCTTCAAAATTGAACAGTATAGAGATAAAGAGTAACCCTTTGTCTCTAGTGATTCAAAAAATAATAAAAAATGTTTTTTCACGTGTTGAGGAGGTGCTAACATGGGCAATAGACTAGTCTTCATGGCACCTCCGCCCTGAAATAACTAAACAAAAAATAAAACTTTTGGGCCACTAGAGACACAGCTACTCTTTATCTATAATCTGTGAAAATTTTAAGACAATAGGGCATGTGCAAAGCGAAACAACCATCAGATAGCAGCACAATGCATTTTGTGGGAAAAAGCAAGTTAGTAAGATTAGGGGGCTGTTTGTCAGTCAACTATAGGCGGCGGTGACTTTCATTTGAACAATGGCGGCTTCAGTCTAATAACCACACCATTTCCTTGTTACCTAATAATAGTTATCTACTCACACTAATGATTTCCAATGGCTTTAGGGTAACAATGGAACGTTAAATGATTATTTACTAGGCGTGAAATTACTTTTGAATGACAATTTTTAACTACACAGGTTTGAACTGTCAGCTGTCAAGCTGTCAAAAATGTAATCCAAAGATACTGAAACCAAAGAATTTCAGTAAAAAGATGAATCACTTTCCCACAAAACGCTCATGAATTGTTAATCGAACTGGACATGATGACAGGTGCTGCAGCGCCGGTCGACTGGACGCGATCGCCGCGTGGTTCCGTCTGCACCTGGACGGAAAGGAGGAGATCTTCACGGGTCCAGACGAGGGCGGATGCTGGGACCAAGCCATCTTCCATGTGTCGCCGCGGCAACTGAGTGTCGGCGAGAGGATCCATCTCGACGTAACGTGCGAGGGGGGCAAGCTCGACGTCAAGATGAGCGAGCAAGAAGACGATGGAGGTGACGGCCCATTACGACGTCTTGTAAAATTAGATTTCAATTAATAGTTATTTTATGAAACTTGAGATGTAGCTGAACACTGATCTGGTTATTTTTGTTGTGGTATGAATGAATAGTTTGCATGGAATTCATTTTAAAAGTACTACAACTTTCCATGGGTTTACTACCCTATTGTGACGTCTCATAAAAAAATCCAGTAGATTGAAAGATATAAACACAAATAATAATGCTGAACAGTGAACACAAGTCTTATCAACCGAGAAATGTAACATTTTCATCATAAAAATCAAATTCAAAGACATTTTGGCAGGAAAAACAGCATGGGAGAAGAATCAGACCTGTGATGTAATTTCTAAGTTCGCAACAATGTGTTACCATGGTGAATACTTTGCTACCATGGCAATATAGCAAATTGTAATGTAATGTCATTGTCACTTTTCATGTTTAAAAACTAGAAAAATCTTTCAAAATTTAAAATGTATTCCTTTGAATTCATAAAATTAATTCCATCATGCGAGTCGTTCCGTACCAACTCAACCAAAAAAAAAGCAAAATAAAATTTCATCTCTCCAAATTTGCTAATAATTTGTGGAAGTACAACCCAGAACAAAGCAACACACACCTTTTTCAGGATTTTCCCATTTTTGTTATACTTTTTTACTTGCAGGGCGCCAAAATATACCAAAAATCTTATTTTTTGGATAATTTAGCGTTAGACAACATTTAATATCTTTTTACTCGTTGCACTTAGAACGATGATTTTTTTTAGAGCTGATAGCTCTTGAAACAGACTTTTCAAATTTTATGTCGGGGAAAAAAAATCTAAATTTGTGTACAAAATTCTTATGTAAAAAAATTTTAATTACCTCCCGACAAAAATTAGTGTCGTTTATTTTTTTTTTTTTTTTTCTATAAGACCTCTGATATGTTTTTGACATGCTCAGAAAGTTTCAGGATGGTGCTAGTATCAGTCTGGGAAATATAAATTATTTACGAATGTCATATCCGGAATTCGTATTTAATCGTGACCGTTAAATGACATTTTAACATTGACGTCCATGTTCTTTTATTTGTGTCTCCGAAACCTAATAAAGTACCATCTTGAAATTTTCTGAGCATGTCAAATACATATTCAAGGACTCACATAAAAAGAATTATAGAAATAAAAAATACAATTTTTGCGATGGACCTAGTTAAACGTTGTTAAAAATTTTGTTTTTGAATAAAATTATGTTTTTTTTAAATCTCATTCTGTATCTGTTTTGGTTTTTGTTTTGTATACGTAAACTTGCCAACTGTACATAACAAAATTTTAAATACAATTCTCCATTGCGGTTGATTTTAGTTTAAAGCCCCATAACCTCGCCAAGGTATCAACCCTCTATGAGGACTTTTTTTTTAACGTGGAAAGGCTAAACCACGACGTAACGTAGCTAACATACAGTTTCTTCTCTAGATTCTGAAGCCAATGAATAAACTTTAGTGCACAGTTTTGATTTTGAAATTGGTCTGACGAAGTGAAGTTTCTGAGTTCCTGTAATAGTTCGGGACAAAGCAAATCTTTCTCTTAGTTCTTCTTCTTCGGACTGATGCTCTGCGTTGGTGCTGAAGTTGAAGTGAATGGCTGCTATATTTTCTTTTGCCCAATCAAACAGCTGGCGTGGCGTCATGATTTGGGAATGATACGGTCGTTGAAGACTCGCACGAGCTGCCAGACGTTTGACGGTGCCTCCTACTCCGTCACATGCTCCCTTGCCATGTGAAGTGGCGAAGAAATGCCACTCCGCTTCCACGCCGAAGTCTTCATTGTGATGGCATATGTTGATGAAGTTTTTGCGGTTCTCATATTGGTAGGCTGCTCCATCCGAATAATAATATATTTTCGTAGGGAGCTCTCCAAACATTTCCTGCAAGAACTGAATCAACTTGCGTTGAAACAGGTGCACTGCAACGGTGTCATGACGCAAGCACTCGGAAATCATCACGAAGCACACATGATGCACTTCATTGTCCTTCTTGTAGTACGCAACGAAGGGGTGAACAGTAGCAGATGCGTTGTTCCAGTGAAAGCCCTGAGCTTCGTCCTGCAGAACAAATGAATAGTTTTCTGCAAAATCAGAAATAACTACGAATTCTCCTGGCTTCAGCTTATCTTTGTGCTCCTTGTGGTGTTTGGACTGTTGCGTGGCGATGAAGTCGTGTCTGGTGAGAACTTTGATCTTCTCGCAAAAACTCTCTATGAATTCGTCGCATCCCACTACGACGGTTTCCAACGTGCATCTGTCCGTTGAGGTCCACTTCTTGTATGTTATGTTGTTGATAACGTTATCATCAAATACACTTTCAAGATGTTCTCGAAGAGAAGTGTCCCCAGGACAAGCAGCGCACTCGTTCATGTAGCAGGCAGGCTGAGGTTCGTCACAGAGTGTCATGGAAATGCAGTCGGCAAAAGTTCTCAGGTGAAAGGCGCTGTCCAAAGAATTTTCAGGGAGTTTTGAACCCAGAATCATTAGGATTACATTCTGATGTATGGTACACACACATACAGAATGCGTGCCACTTGCTCCTGGCAAGACACATTGCTTCGGGCGCAACTCGGCGAACTTCGAGAACCCTACTTTATGATGCGGATGCGACTGTTTAAATTTGGCGTGTAATTCCTTTAAGTTAGCCAAGATTAACCGCTTCTGCATGTGAATTCTCTTCCCGTCGGCTTGTTTCACAGAAACGTAATCCTTTTTACCCGGCATTGCCCGGCTAATGTCGTCTTCCTGATAAAATCGCACGATGTCGTCGACGACGCTCTTTCCAAGAGGTTTCCCTGGCTTAGGATTGGGTGTCGACATCACTCCCTTCTCCTTGACGAGGTCCTTCGCTACACGGACCATGTAGTTTGGGGCTCCGAACTTGAAGGCAATCTTCGCATTGCTCCAACTCTTGGGAAGACAGGTGAGGATTTGGACTTGCAAACTTCTGTCGTCGGTCGAAGCATCAAACTTCTCTTTCAGCTGAGAGATAACCTCGCTCTCCCCGTGGTCACTCTCCTCTGAAAGAACATCTTCTGCTGGTAGCAATACTCGTTTCAGAGCTGTTGAGACTTTGCGCACCTTTTCTTTAGGATATTTCACTTGCTGCAGTCTCTTGGCGTCTATCGGTGATTCACTTATGGCCTCCAAGCCCAGGTTCAATGTCTCAACCACAAACTCCTGCTCAAGAAGACGGATGCCGCGATCAGGCGTCACATCAGGAACAGGACTGGGACCCGGCAATGGCATTGAATTCCCCGAAGAGCTAGAAGATTGCTCATCTCTTGAATCAAGTAATAAACGACATGTAGTGCAAATCTTGCTATATTTCGTAAGTTCATGAAATTCATTTCGTATCTTGACCTTGACAGGTCGCAGACTTTTCGAATGATGCCAATGGCCGGTTCGTTTCAAAGGATTGAAACAATATTTTGAACTATTCATAATTAAATGTACTAAAAGTTGAAGCACTACTTTAATCTAGTTAATACCAAACTCACATAAAAATTACACTACACAGTACGGCACATAATGTCTGCGTAAAATGTAAAATAAGTCTGTTGAAAAATATGTAATAATTTTTAACAGAGTAAAAATGGCTTGAAACAAGAAATCACTCTTAACACACAAAATCACTACTTTGCTGTTATGTACGGAACACGACAGTGCTGATTGAAGACCAGCAAGACACTGAATGTGGGTTCTGTGGAACTGTGCTTTGCAAGGTAGCAGGCTAGAGTGAACAATAAAAGTTTACAACCCCTTTCTACCCTACCCTCCAAGAGAACAATAGCATTCTCAGTTGACCAGGGGAGGTAAACATCCACATTTCTTTTTGGAATCCTTTATACTGCATAATTTTGTAATGACAACATCCCCCATGCTATGCTATCCTGGTGCATGGTGTACTTTCATCGTACTTACGATACTTGTCACGGACACTCATCTCAAATGATAAATGTCACTCGATATCAATATTCACGTAAGTCTGCTTATGTGAAATCAGGATAATTTTATATTTTTTCGTGTTAAATGTTTAACTAGGTCCATCGCAAAAATAGTATTTTTTATTTCTATAATTATTTTTATGTGAGTCCTTGAATATGTGTTTGACATGCTCAGAAAATTTCACGATGGTACTTTATTAGGTTTCGGAGACACAAATAAAAGAACATGGACATCAATGTTAAAATGTCATTTAACGGTCACGATTAAATACGAATTCCGGATATGACATTCGTAAATAATTTATATTTCCCAGATCGATACTAGCACCATCCTGAAACTTTCTGAGCATGTAAAAACATATCAGAGGTCTTATAGAAAAAAAATAAAAAAAATAAACGACACTAATTTTTGTTGGGAGGTAATTAAAATTTTTGTACAAAAAATTTTTGTACCATAATTTATATTTTTTTTCCCCGACATAAATATTTAGAAAGTCTGTTTCAAGAGCTATCAGCTCTAAAAAAAATCATCGTTCTAAGTGCAACGAGTAAAAAGATATTAAATGTTGTCTAACGCTAAATAATCCAAAAAGTATGATTTTTGGTCTATTTTGGCGCCCTGTAAGTGAAAAAGTATAACGAAAATGGAAAAATCCTGAAAGAGGTGTGTGTTGCTTTGTTCTTGGTAGTATTGTCTCAAATTTTGAAAGCAATCAGAGAGGTTGCCGAAAAGTCATTGGTTGAGTTGATACGGAACGACTCCACATCTTTGTTAAAAGCAAAATCTCAACTCTCATAAAATGACTATCATTCCGAAATCAAATGTTTACAAGACTTCTCTATTGAGTTAACAAATTCCATGAAAATGTTCACATTTGGAATACCTATAATAATTTTAATCCAAGGACAATGAAATGTTATTTCAATAGCAAAAGGCATGTGTTACAGGGACTTATTTTTAATTATAAAGAATGGAAATATATATAGGTAGTTGGGTACACTAAAAAGAATTAAAAAAAGGTTATGCTTACCAACGCACTAGCTCTTGAGAGTTTTCCGAGTAACAACTGTTGGGCATTTAAATGCATCATCTGATGAGCTATCTACTTGCAGATCCGCAGTTGTCCGAAGCCGTCGTCCGCTTCATGAACGACGCTCCGTACGTGGCCTCTATGCGCCGCGCCGCTGCTGACTTGAGTGCGGTTGCATCTCGCCGCTTCTTGGACTTCAGTCCGTGGCCGCTCCTGGGCTCGGAGCTCTCGGACGCGACTCTGTGCTGCGTTCGAGACGGCCCGTGCGCGATCTTGGACAGACGAGTGGAGGGAGACATTGTGGATGTCGAGGCGGACGACGTCATCGAGCAGCAGCCATTTGATGTCATTGTTATGGAGATGGTGGACTCCTGCGGTGAGTTGTTGGAAGGGGGGAGGGGGTTTGAACAACCGAGCTAACTCGCTCATAACATCTTGTCTGAGAAGGAAAACTTGCAATTCTAATTTGAAACTGATAATATTGGATTTTTAATCAAGTGTAGCGAGCGTCACCAGGGTACTCTTCCCGCCAAAAGCGATTTGAAGCGGTTTTCGAGCGAAATACAAAATATAAACGACTATATTTAACAAACGGTTATGAATATCGAAAAAGCAAGACCGAGGTGACATGTATTGAACCTTTATCTATATTTTCATCGCTTACTGTCATAACTTTGCTCCTACTTTGTGGTCAGTATGTGTCCGGCACGAAAACACTCCGTATATTTACTTATAGTGTTTTCGTGCCCGACACATACTGACCACATAGTAGGAGCAAAGTTATGACAGTAAGCGATGAAAATGTAGATAAAGGTTCAATACATGTCACCTCGGTCTTGCTTTTTCGATATTCATAACCGTTTGTTAAATATAGTCGTTTATATTTTGTAGTTCGCTCGAAAACCGCTTCAAATCGCTTTTGGCGGGAAAAAATATATGACCGCCCTTAAGGCCGATTCACACGGCCGTTCCAAACGGTCAATGTTTGCCAAAGTTCCGAATTGCCATTTCAAAAACTCCCTTGGAACTAAGAAAACAATTGTAATGGAAGATTGAATTCGAAGCTTTGTACTTTAAACAAGGCCACCTTTATGCCACTTCTCTATTTGTTTGTGTTTTTGCACACTGTTCAACCAATCGATCTATTTTGCACAAACACTAATCTCATTTGAATTTTCATTGTCATTTGAGCAGTCATGTGTATAGTTTTCAGAGAAGATTTTAGAGATAGGTTGAAAACTTAAATTGGAACCGTTTGACCGATCAACTTCAGATTTTGCATGGTCATTATATCCAACATTTTAGGGGTTTTTGACAGTTTTCAGACAAATTGGTAAAGAATAGAGAGTATTTGGCATTTTACGGACATGCTATTATGCTTGTTCGGAAAGATTTTGTAACATGTAGGTATTCAAAGAAATGTAAAGAGAAAATCATCGCTTATTTGACGCATTTGGTTAGATCATCTTATCTATTTCAAAGATCTATTATAGAGCAGCAACTTGCAAACGCATATCAATTCGCATGCAATACGACGGCTAACTTATCAACTTGTTACACAGAGCGTCTTCGGTTTCCTAAGATTAAACCTAATTCTAGGGCTGTGCGAGATTGGATTTTTCGAATTCGAGCGAAATCGAGATTTATTATAAAAAATCGGGCGAGATCGAGCGAGATTTTTTGTCCTCGAGATCGAGAATGTTCGAGCGAGATTGTTTATTAAAGGGTGGGAAGAATTTTTGCGTGTGTTTTTACGTCCCCATTAACGAAGTATTTCCACACAATAGCAACATAGTCAACTCAATCCGATGTTGGCTCATGGTTTCACTATATTTCCATTTTGTCAGATCGGAAAATACAAAGAAAACTAGAAGAAACTAATAAAACAACACTTCTAAAAATGACGCTGCAATGGCGGCGACAACTGAGCGGGTTCAGAAACTAGTTCAGAGCTCACTGCGCAGCAGATACAGCGCCGAGCGGTGTCCAGCAACCGCCTACTAGCGCTTGCGCATGACGATCTTGGTGGCTCAGTCGATATACTTGAGACTCGAAAATTCGAGAGGGACATTTAAACACTCGATCGAGCTCGAGATGGTCTTCAATCTCGATCTCGGCTCGAAATTTTGAGACTTGCACAGCCCTACCTTATTCATACCACATCTAATGCTACTGATCATTCTAGAGTTGAATGCAGCAATGTATGTGATTGATTTGTTTGACGTTTACAGGTGAACTGAACGTGTTGGCGATGAATCGCCTGCCGATGTTGGCGCATTTGTTGACTCCGACAGGTGTTCTGTTGCCACGGAGACTCACACTCTGTTGCGCTGTCGTGGAATCCGATTGGCTGGAGCGCGTATCCACGGTGATAGACGACGAATCAGCAACTGCGTCGGGCTTCGATATCGCTCGGCACATCAACGTTTACCAGGTGAACCAGGTTAATGTAATAATAAACCCCATAAAAAACACTTCGTGTAAAAATACCAGCCAAGTCTCTTCAACTAAAAAAAAATATATGAAATCTAAAAATTCTGCACTGAAAAGTATTGATATCAAAAAATTTGCCAAGTCAAAACTTTATTTGAAAATCAAAAAATACTTGGCGCATCGTGTACATAAATAGCTTGGAAGTATAAGCCAATTATAAATTATACATGAAATATACATATACATAGTATACCTATAATTAGAGCCAGTTTTAAATGGTGATTTTATTTCTTAAAATTCGTTTTTAAAATCATCAATTTCGTTTTTTGTGTTTTTTCTGGAAGAGGGATTTCGCGATTTTGTGGTGATATTAAATTGGTTATAAAACACATTGTAATAGCCCCCAGAAACCATAATTTGATGAAAAACATGTATGCCACTTTGGAGGAGGGATTGGAATGGATTGGTCATGCACTATTAGCACTGAAATAGGCTTGTCTAGAATGGCGTCTTTAATGCTCTGTACTGTCTTTTCCCCAACCCACATTTTCTCTGTATAGATGATACATATTTAAAATTTCATGACGCAAAATGTATAGTTTGACAAGATATTTTCTTTCCCAATCCAACCATTTTCAGTGCAGTAATTGTTCCAAAATATCCTTCTGTGTAAGTAGACTATTGATAAATAGTTGGGACTGGTTGAGGGTGGAAAGAGGGTTGGGAAAACCGGTCGACCTTAAACAGATGGGGGCGCAAAACAAAGCAGCCTGGAGGCATCATCAACTGGTTAGACTGGTCTGGTTCACTTTGAGGGTGGGTAGCAAAGTGTCTGGCGAGGGGGAGGGGGTTGAGTGAGTAGCACATGGAAAGAAACTGGTTTCGTTTGTTGTTGTGTGACCTGTTAGGGGGATAAAAGCAGTAATTTTAATAGAAACCCTTTATTTCGTGGTCATTTCGCGGAAAATGTTGAATATCGCGATCAGGGTTGGATTTCGTTTTTTTTCGCGATGTAAAAATGGTAGATTTGGGTTCTATACACAATGAAATGGATTTTAGTAGAAAAAAATAGTGCAATCAGAACAATTCGCGAATTCGCGCATCACCATTTAAAACTGGCTCTACCTATAATGCCCTAAAAAAACGATGCGCCAAGTATTTTTTGATTTTCAAATAAAGTTTTGACTTGGCAAATTTTTTGATATCAATACTTTTCAGTGCAGAATTTTTAGATTTCATATATTTTTTTTTAGTTGAAGAGACTTGGCTGGTATTTTTACACGAAGTGTTTTTTATGGGGATATCACTCCTTTTTTTAGTTTATTATTTACAACTTGTGACGCATATGAAATAAACAGTTACTAAATTCTTTTAAAAAAATCGCCATTTACGATTTGGTTACTACTAATGAAAATCTGTTGTATACTCATGTATAGTCTTTCGTGAAGAATAGCAAAGGTTTCATTCCAATCGGCCAACCCAGTTCCGAGATATGGCATATAACACTTCGGTTTTCAAAATGGCTGCTAAACTTACTGCACTGCCACATAGAATTTATATCTACAATTAATGTGTATCATTTTAGGCTTTCTGAATATGTATTCATTGTATAGAATGGGGAATATAATAATTTTTAAATTTGAATGACGTCATTTCCGGGCTCATAAATAAAAACATTCTACTTTGACTGTTCCTATTCCATAAAGATGGCATTCCGAATCATTTGGCGCTAGTTTCGTACTGATCGGTATACCAGTTTTCGAGATACAACGTTACTTCCGGTTTCAAAATGGCGGCTGAAATCTCTGACCCCTTGAATTTTAATTTACACATGATAACATCTTATTAAGTTATTATAAGCTGTCTCAAATAGTATGTATTGTATCAAAATGTAAATTTGTGAGATTTTTAAAATGTGTAACGTCATTTCCGGTTTTGCTATAAGAAACTGCAAATATTACTGATGATAAAACATAAAGTTGCCCGTCTAAATTGTGTGGCGCTGGTTTCGTTCAAATCTATTTAGCCAATATTAAGATATGATGTCACTTCCGGTTTAACAATGGCGGCTTCCGGTTGGTTTTGTAACAAGTCAAATGATATATCAGAAGTGCATACGTTACATAAATATCAAAATAATCGGATCAACCTTTGTTGCCGAAATGCCAATCGATGTATTTCAAATTTCATGACGTCATTTCCGGTTTCGTTAACAAAATGTTTAGTCTTTTGCTACTGATAATGCATATAGTTCACCGTCCGAATCGTTTGGCGCTATTTTCGCTCCAATCGGTTTAGCCGTTGTTGAGATATGACGTCACTTCCGGTTTCAAAATGGCGGCACAAAAAATTCATGGGGTGAAGGTTAAATCAGACGCCAAAAGTGCACACGTGGTAAAAATGTGAGATCAATCGGTTCAGCCGTTTAGGCTGTGGCCTTGTTACCGGATTTGAATTCCAGGAGACTACTACTGAGATTATTATTATTATTATTATGAAAACCGCCCTAAAACACTGTTTTCACGGCCCTCTAGCGCGCAAAGGGCGTAACCTATTGTTCCCAAATTTGGTATATGTTGTAGGGTGGGCCATAGCTCGAAATTAAGATATTTCGCAACAATGTGATATTTCCCAATTTTAAGATCCAGTAGGCCGAAAATGCCACTTTGATGCTTACAGTAAAAGTGGGTTTGCTCCAGCCTTTTTAAATGAGAGTGTGCGCGCGCCGTACGACTTGGCTGGCGTGGAGCGACCGCTCCACTAGATATCTGTCGCCCGTTTCCAACACAATGTCGGGTCGGGGGATGGAATTCCACCGTCAATCTTGGGCCTTGACTTCAGTGATGTCGGGTGGCCGGTCCTGACACATCACACTCTTCTTCTTCCTCCTCTACGTCTTCCTTCTCCACCTCTCTCTGTCCTCCCACAATCTTCCTGCAGTCACTGCTCTCCACTCTTCACTTCTTTCCTCAACATCCCACTTCACCTGGTCCTCCCTCTTAGCTCTCGGTCTGCCCCTTCTGCTTTCCTGCTCTCTCAAATTTTGTTTTTTGTTTTAATTTATTTTTTCAATTTTTGAAAATATTTTTTTTTTTAAAGCTTAGGTATTTTGCAATATTGGTCAAATTGGTTATCGAGAAAGAAGTAACTAGCCGTTTCTTAATACAAATCATTGTGTTGTTATTGATAACTTTTTCCAAGGTATTTAGAGCATCAACTTCGTCACATATTAATAATAAATTAGCATGCAATACGAAGGTTTGCATATAAAAGCATTGCACAAAACTTTAGTATGGTTTTGTTTAGTTTGTTACTAATTCTGAATTGGAATTGCAGAGTTCGATCCAGCTGGATTTCTACTTGCCGACGACGAACCCGAAGTATCTGACCGAACCCCTGGAGCTGCTCGACCTGTCAACAAGTGAACCCCCAGCTGACCTCGTCACGAAGACCGTCTCGGTGCCGGCGACGGCCACCGGGAGAGCCACCGCGGTGCCCTATTGGTTCCGCATCCACTGGCTCGACGACTCGGAACCAGTCACCACCATGCACGAAGCATCGCACATCAACCAAGCAGCTTACCTCGTGAATCCGCCGCTGATACTGACGGAAGGGGAGTTCGTCGACGTAACCGTCAAGTATCTCAAGGGGGTTGTTACGTTGGGCTTAGAACGGCAGGAGGCTTAGTGCTTGCCATAGACAAGCACTCTTTGTTCATGATACGATACGCTGTAAAGTTTGTTCACTGTTAGAATATTTCTGTCGTTTTCGTTGTTCACATCGTTCATGTGAACACTGCCCTGTCAATGGCAAGACTTTCTTCTTTGTATTATTGAATTTGTATAAATTATGTCACCATTTTTAATATTCGAAAATATTATAAAAATTTAATAAAATTGGTTTATTTTGATCTTCAGTCGTATTATACATTTTGTGATTATTTTTTATATTGATATTTACATATTGTGTTCCATGTGTTTTAGTATACATTGTTCGCTAGATGATAGTAGTACCTACACGGCCGCCATTGCGGATCATTATTCTTACAGTGAACGAACTTTAGTTGATGTATAATCGAGCGCCTCGTGGTAACATAATGGACCAAGGTCAAATTATTAGCTCAACGGCCTAGATCGTCGTATATTTTACCGGATTGCAGGGGTAACTGACACAGTATAACGATATGCTTCTTATGTGGTTGTATTAAATATGTAGACATGATCTCATCGTAAACAGTATTAATTATAGATGTCTTTATAAAGCCAGAATGAGGCATGGAAGTGAAGTGCGGCAGTCCCGACTTTCAAACAAGTTTCACGCGACACGCCGTTACATCAGGCATGACAGAAAAATCACGTTTACACGCTTAAATTTAGTGTTATGGACAAAATGTGAGATACATTATTAAAATTACTATTTTACAATTTTAAATTTCCTTCCCGCGTGAAATTCAGTTTGATTTTCTCTACTAAAAAATTTTGACAGCACTCCAATTTCTTGAGAGTCGTAAATAAAAAAAATATTTTTATATTAAATTCATATTGAATGAAAAAGCAGTTGATCAAATTCGCTGAATATTACCTATAGTTCGAAACGCATAGAAATAGCTCAAATTCACTTCTGAAAATCAAAATTTTCCCGCGCCTATGTGGCCCGGACCTGCATATGACTGGGGGGCCATCCCATTGTGTTCTTAACAATAGTTAGAGAATGTCACACTTTAGGATTCTGGAAATGTGGCAACCCTACAGTTCGTTTTTCCTATATTTGAACTCCCGTCAGAAGGAGCCACCGTCAGTTGTCCTGCCAGGCCGAGAAAGACTTCAATGCGCGCTCACTTTGCAATGCAGTCTTTCTCGGCCTAGCAGAAACACCGATGACAGCGCATTCTGTTGAGAGTTCAAACATAGGAAAAATTAACTGTACTTCAACATCGACAAATCATTCAGCGCTTCTGTTATAGCAAGTAACTAATCACGATGTAGTGCGAATGTCAATGGTTATACGTTCATTATACTCGTATTCATGTAATTGTATAGTAGAGTTACCTTACCTGTTTAATGTAATAATTAGAGCCAGTTTTAAATGGTGATTTTATTTCATAAAATTCGTTTTTAAAATCATCAATTTCGTTTTTTGTGTTTTTTCTGGAAGAGGGATTGCGCGATTTTGTGGTGATATTAAATTGGTTATAAAACACATTGTAATAGCCCCCAGAAACCATAATTTGATGAAAAACATGTATGCCACTTTGGAGTAGGGATTGGAATGGATTGGTCATGCACTATTAGCACTGAAATAGGCTTGTCTAGAATGGCGTCTTTAATGCTCTGTACTGTCTTTTCCCCAACCCACATTTTCTCTGTATAGATGATACATAATATTTAAAATTTCATGACGCAAAATGTATAGTTTGAAAAGATATATTCTTTCCCAATCCAACAATTTTCAGTGCAGAAATTGTTCCAAAATATCCTTCTGAATAGTTGCGACTGGTTGAGGGTGGAAGGGGGGGGGGGGGGGAACTGGTCGACCTTGAACAGATGGGGGCGCAAAACAAAGCAGCCTGGAGGCATCATCAACTGGTTAGACTGGTCTGGTTCACTTTGAGGGTGGGTAGCAAAGTGTCTGGCGAGGGGGAGGGGTTGAGTGAGTAGCACATGGAAAGAAACTGGTTTCGTTTGTTGTTGTGTGACCTGTTAGGGGGATAAAAGCAGTAATTTTAATAGAAAACCTTCATTTCGTGGTCATTTCGCGGAAAATGTTGAATATCGCGATCAGTGTTGGATTTCGTTTTTTTTCGCGATGTAAAAATGGTAGATTTGGGATCTATACACAATGAAATGGATTTTAGTAGAAGAAAATAGTGCAATCAGAACAATTCGCGAATTCGCGCATCACCATTTAAAACTGGCTCTAGTAATAATTTAATTTCAAACATTTGGTCTTTAATTATATGAGCAAACATGTATTTATTTTAAATTCATTGTTATGCCATCTGCAATGAGCAATGAGAAAAAATATTGGAGTTACGTATCATACAGAGTAGGTACTGTGCCAAACTATGATTGAAATCTTACATTAATGATTAATCTGTCAATTAATAATATAATCGTTTATAATTTTCTTGTACAGAACTTATATTTATTTTGTAAATGTGTATATGTTGTCATTACATTTATTCATCAATGTAGGTATCAGTCACCCTTTTGTATTTTATACTTTTATTTATTTACATTTTTCACCTTTGTACTGTCTGCATAGCTAGAGGAATCAATAAAATGTGATTTTATTCCCCTAAACACTGAGAGACTTATTTTCTACAATCAAGGGAAAAATAATTTTTGAGAAGAGGTAGGTACACTCGGCCAAACAAAAATTGATATTTGATCAAATTTGAATGACTTCTGGTCATGTCCCATAACCAGACTTGGGTAGTAACGTAACGAAAGTAACGCGTTACTGTAACGAAATTACATTTTTGGGTAACGAGCCAGTAATTTCATTACATTTATTTCAAAGTAATAAGTAATATAATCTCAATAGTACTTTTATCAGAGTAATTTGACGTTTGTAACGCGTTACCGTGAGCCTCGCCCACATTTTCCCGCTTGTATGTAATTTTCAAAAATATGGACAGATGACGGCACTCACCAGGCTTATTTTGAATTTCCACTACGCAAAGTCACACAAAGTGCAAAATAATAGTAATAAATTGACAAACGGAAACGGCTTAAAATGACTTCGCCCTCATTGTGACTTTTTAAACATACTTATTTGTATCCCCATCCAATAATTTTCCCTTTGGGTAAAAATTCCTGGAAAAGGTAATTTTAGAGAGTAATTTCATTACTTTTTATCTTAAAAAGTAAAGTAATTTTATTACATTTCTGAAGTAGTAATTTACCAGTAATTTTATTACATTTTATTCCAAGTAATAAGTAATCCCAGAAAAAACACTCCGTGTAAAAAAAGCAGCCAAGTCTCTTTACTTTAAAAAAATTCAACACCGAAAAGGAGTGATATCAAAAAAGGAGCCAAGTCAATGACATTTCCAAATATTTAATCGTATCTTTGAAATAAAAGTATAAACACCGAGAAATACTTTACAAAAGGACTTGGCGCATCGTTTTTTTAAAGAAATCTTTCTATCCTAAAAGTGGAAAAAAATGTACAAGTTTAAGTACTTTTCCTCTTTCTATTAGAGCCATCAAGCTACTCAAGCTATGAATCAAGCTACTTTTAGAAATTGCTATTTTATAGTTTTGTCAATGGCGATAGAAGAAAGATTTCATGTTGTAATAGATAAGTGATATGGTAAAAGAATTAAATAACAAAGAAGTGCGCTCATATATATTCTTATAACACTGTTAATATGGTGATATTAGAAGGGTATCTTTTCATAATATGATCTTGACTCTGAGGGAAATCATGAAACGTTGTCAAATAAATTACTAACTATCGATAGAACACTATTATATATTTTTCAAGTGTAAAGTGTATAAAGTTAAAAATGTCAAAGAAATTCAATGTGCCGTCACTGTGTACTTCGTGAAATGTACTATTATAAATTGCGGATTAATAGAAATTTATTTCATGATGAGAAGGTATAACGCATGAGACTTAATTAATATGTTGACCACGAAACAATATTACCAAGATATCTATTGTGTATTTATTACAAACATAGGCAACAAGTTTCATGTGTACATATTCAAATAGAAAATTATTTACAGTAGGTATATATAATATGTAATTGAAAGATGTGTCCCTATTATGATAAAAGTTCTTAATGACGGTTGTATATAAATGGCATATTACGCTTATGAATAGAAAAATGTCTTTAAAAAAACGATGCGCCAAGTCCTTTTGTAAAGTATTTCTCGGTGTTTATACTTTTATTTCAAAGATACGATTAAATATTTGGAAATGTCATTGACTTGGCTCCTTTTTTGATATCACTCCTTTTCGGTGTTGAATTTTTTTAAAGTAAAAAAACTTGGCTGCTTTTTTTACACGGAGTGTTTTTTCTGGGATATCACTTCTTTTGTTAGTTTATTCATCAAGCTTGTAACACATGTCGGAGGAAGCTAATTACTTTAAAAAAATACGCCTCAACCGATTTGGTTACTAAGAAAAGTTTCGTTTGGTATAAGCTTAAAATGATTATCCAAGAAGAACAGCCTAGTTTCGTTACAATCGGTCCAGCCGTTTTCGATATCTGACGTCACTTCCGGTTTAAGAAATGGCGCCCGATAATACTGCCACCTAGAATTCATAATTATAAGTGCAACATAATTGCATAATTAAGCTGCAATCTGTGCAGCCGTTTTCGATTAAGACGTCACTTCCGGTTTTGAAATAGTGGCCAAAAATTATGACGTCACTTCCGGTTTTGAAATGGCGGCCGAAAAAAATGTCGTCTTGAATTCATAATTATAAGTCCTACATAATTGCATAATTTGGTTGTAATCATTTCAGCATTTTTCGATATATGACGTCACTTTCGGTTTTGAAATGGCGGCCGAAAATAATGTCAACTTGAATTCATAAATATAAGGGCTATATAATTACATAATTTAGTCGCAATCGATACAGCTGTTTTCGATAAATGACGTCACTAACGGTTTTAAAAATGGCGGCCAGAAATAATGTTGTCTTAAATTCATAATTATAAGTCCAACATAATTACATAATTTAGACGCAATCGGTACATCTGTTTTCTGTAAATGACGTCACTTCCGGTTTTAAAAATGGCGGCCAGAAATAATGATGTCTTGAATTCATAATTATAAGTCCAACATAATTACATAATTTAGTCGCAATCGGTACATCTGTTTTCTGTAAATGACGTCACTTCCGGTTTTAAAAATGGCGGCCAGAAATAATGTTGTCTTGAATTCATAATTATAATTCCAACATAATTACATAATTTAGTTGCAATCGATACAGCCGTTTTCGATATATGACGTCACTTCCGGTTTTGACAATGGCGACCGAAAATGATGTCGTCTTTAATTCATAATTATTAGTCCTACATAATTCCAAAATTTGGTTGCAATCGGTACATCCGTTTTCGATATATGACGTCACTTCCGGTTTTAACAATGGCGGCCGAAAATAATGTCGTCTTGAATTCATAATTAATAATCCTACACAATTCCAAAATTTGGTTGCAATCGGTACATCCGTTTTCGATATATGACGTCACTTCCGGTTTTAACAATGGCGGCCGAGAACACTGCAACCTTGAATTTATAATTATTTACAATTTATGTTTACTAAATATCTATTTAAAAGTATAAAGTGGTGCATTTAGTGTAATTTAGCATATTAATGACGTCATATAGCATATTTATGACGTCATTTCCGGTATAGGTAATAAGAAAAAATCTAGTTTTATCTAGTTGTTTTATGAATGACCTTCTGAATTCATTAGCGCTAATTTCCGTCAAATCGGTCATGCCGTTTTCAATATATGACGTCACTTCCGGTTTCATTTAGTGGTTCCTGCCGCCATTTTCGGTACCGTTAATTTGTATTGTATCAAAATGTAAATTTGTGAGATTTTTAAAATGTGTGACGTCATTTCCGGTTTCGGTATGGGAAACTGCAAATATTATTGATGATATTACATAACGTTGACCGTCTAAATTGTTTAGCGCTGGTTTCGTTCAAATCTATTTAGCCGTTATTGAGATATGATGTCACTTCCGGTTTCAAAATGGCGGCTTCCGGTTGGTTTCATAATAAGTCAAATGAGATATCAAAAGTACATACGTTTTAAAAATATCAAAATAATCGGATCAATCTTTGTTGCCGAAATGCCAATCGATGTATTTCAAATTTTATGACGTCATTTCCGGTTTCATTAACATAATGTTTATTTTTTTGCTACTGATAATCCATATAGTTGACCGTCTGAATCGTTTGGCGCAAATTTCGTTCCGATCGGTCTAGCTGTTTACGAGATATGACGTCACTTCCGGTTTCAAAATGGCGGCACAAAAAATTCATGGGGTGAAGGTTAAATCAGACGCCAAAAGTGCACACGTGGTAAAAATGTGAGATCAATCGGTTCAGCCGTTTAGGCTGTGGCCTTGTTACCGGATTTTAGCTCCACCCTACTACTACTACTACTGAGATTATTATGAAAACCGCCCTAAAACACTGTTTTCACGGGCCCTCTAGCTCGCAAAGGGCGTAACCTATTGTTCCTAAATTTGGTATATGTGGTGGGGTGAGCCATAGCTCGAATTTAAGATATTTCGCAACAATGTGAGATTTCCCAATTTTATGATCCAGTAGGCCGAAAATGCCACTTTGATGCTTACAGTAAAAGTGGGTTTGCTCCAGCCTTTATATGAGAGTGTGCGCGCGCCGTACGACTTGGCTGGCGTGGAGCGACCGCTCCACTAGATATAATCTCACTACTTTTAAAAAGTAATTTACCCAAGTCTGCCCATAACCAATCAAAGCTTATTATTATCGTTGAAATGTGGGGTCACCTACTAGAGTGAGACAAGGAGATCACTTGGACTGACTTCGGATGGTGCAATCTAACATTTATCAGTCAATCAAATTTGATCAACGATCAATTTTTGTTTTGCCGAGCGTACCTCAGTAGGTAAATAGAGGTGTTATCCGTATCAGGGGCGCCGACATTTGTAAAATCCTATGGGTGCCCGACAGGCGCGTAGGAACGGTTTTCCATCATGATCATATGGGGGGGGGGGGGGGGGGGGACTGCCATATCCGTATGATGGTCATCATAGAAACGAAGCCCAGCTCTAGCTGGGAATTTAAAGTCTTTTAGAATTTAAACAAATTATAAGTGTTTCTAGGACTCTAAACTACACAAATGCACAAACTGAATCAATCAACCCTCCAGTTGATGCCCCGCAGGGTGATTTTTTAAAATTTTAATTTAACAAATTAGAAATAGTTCTGGGATGCTAAACTTCATTTTTTTAATGTGCATACTGCTTGAGTGACCTTCCTACGAACCTAGTGCCAGAAAAATAATGTACTATTACAACTAATTTTGTGGTCCAAATTAAAAATATATCTAAAAGAGGGAGTATTAAAATTATTATCAATTAATTAGGTATCAAGTATAGAAAAAATCATATTCTCTCTGAATTCTAAATATTTTTAATAAATCAATTTATTAATTTAGCAGGTATATTTTTAATACATATTTTAAGTGGGGAACGAATAATTTAACTTGATGTAAAATTATTTCAATGGGTGCACAGCACCCATCAAAACCTTCCAATGGGTGCTCGAACCCCGGAGCACCCACATAGTTGGCGCCATTGACCCGTATTGTAAATAAGTAAATGCAATATAAATTGCAGGAAACAACTGAGGAGCTTGGGATCAAAACATAACTAATTGCTCTTTCGTAATTATTCCGAGATATTCGCTAAAAACTGGTTCAAAGTTTAAATTTTCAAGTGTTGTACTGATATAGGTTTCAAGAAAATAAGGTTGAAATGTTTACAATAAGCTAATGAGAGAATAAATTTGCAATAGTTGCATTTGATACGAAAAGATTCAATTGATTATTTTTTATTATACGTAATACTTTTCCAATTCTACATGTTTTATCAAGGTAAGTATGAGGTCAGTAGTGATCGAGACTGTTGTACACGGGGTTGGGCTGCATCATGGTGTAGTTGACCGGCTCGTACATGTGTTCGTTGCTGCCGAGAGTCGTGGGTTCGATCCCAGCCGCAGGATCTAGATGGACAATGCAGGAAGTTACAGACGTTCAACCAACTCGGACAAAATGTGAGAGTTCTTTCGAACGGACGTAGACATTGGAAACGTTTTGGTCTTGGACTAGTTTGCATAAATTTATTCTTCAGCTATTTCATTGATAAAATGATAACAAAAGGGATATAAGCTGTGGTGTTAAATAATAAAATAAGTAAATGAGTAAGTAAAGAAAACAGTAAAAAAAGTAAATAAAATATTTTAATAGTAAGCTGGGGGCTTCAAATTTTACAATGACAAATATTCTATTTAAAGAAAAAAAAATCTAAATCAGTGAAGAACAAGAGATTGTCATTTTAAACTGTCACTCAACTACTCGCCCCCCCCCCCCCCCCCCCCCCCCGGGAATAAATAGAGTATTGGTGAGTTTAACATAATAGTTGCATTTTGTTTACAATAAAAATGTAAAAAAAAATTGATTTTAAAGAGTTAAAAAAACAAAGGTGCTTTGAAGGATGCAGGGCCACCCAAACTTTATTTTTTTTTAAATTAGTTGTATTTTTGTAAACAAAATAAACCTGAAAACGTCACTGTTTGTAACAAAGTTGATTAGCCCCCCCCCCCCTCAATAATTACGTCATTGAAATAACCCCCCCCCCCTCCCCCAATTGCCAAAAAAATTGCAAACATTTTGATATATATTTATTATTAATGTATCAAAAATTCATAATGTATGCAATTTTTGCAATCATTGCAAATTTGGTTTTGATTAGGTTTTACGTAGGTACACTATGGAAGGGGGTCTGGGGGTTTACCCAGCCGTTAGGATTTCTGCCAGGCGTGGGGGCAAGGCAAGGAAAATTACTTTTCACGGGTTATGGGGGTTGTGTGGGGCGCGACATCCACTTTGCCTCGCAGAGAGTTTTTGGTTTTTGGACACTTTGAATTCAATTTTGAGACGTTATGCTGTTTATTTTGTTGATGTTGAACAATTAAATATTTTTTAAACTATGAAACTTTGGGGGTGGTGAAGGGCATGCCCCCACCCTTCCCCGCGTATGTTTTTTGTTTGTTTTTTGACACTTGGAAATAAAGTTTTTTGAGTTTTTGTTTACAAAAGTTATCCTGAAATCCTTGCCTCCCCCCCCCCCCCCCTCCCCCCGTGGACGCCCATGGCCTGTAAAAGAGGAAATGAAAACCTGCTGACACGATGTAGAAAAAGGGACGCCATCTTTAATATATAAGGTGGAAACTCTTCGAGTCTTCCCGCGATATCACTCAGTTCCAATAGCACGATTATCAAGGTCTGTAGATGCCCATCGCGTAACACTCACTAGCGCTAGGGCTCAAGTTTCTAACTAGCGATGCATTCTAAATAATTCTAATGCATATTAAAACACTCTTTATAACTTCAAAACACTCTTAAAACATTAAAACATTCTTAAAACACTTTTTAAATCATTAAAACTAGTCAATCGATAGACCTTGATTACTTTAGTTTAGTTACTTTAGAAAGCGCTAGTGATTTATACGCGGCAGTGTTATTTATGCATCAACTTCTACCCGTTATTCGTATTCAAAGATTTCAATGGTGATACTGCGAAGAGTTTCCACCTTATATATTAAAGATGGCGGTCCTTTTCTACATCGTGCTGCTGATCTTATAAGAAGGGGGAGGAGGAATCATGGGGGGGGGGCGATAGCCCCTTCCGCCCTTCCTAGAAACTGCCCCCCTGCCTGCATAGAATTTCATTTCACACTTAATCCTGCGTGAGAAAAGGTTGCCATAGTAGCCTTTATAAAAGTATAGAGAATATACAAATCTGACAGCGGCAATCCAAAGTTCATATTTAGAACGATTACTTATTATTATTTATCCATACACATTTTCAAGTAAAATATTCATCTAAGAAATATAATGTATCTATTATTTATAGTTTTGACAGATTTCCCTTACTCTCTCAGCCTCCATTTTTCTACCCTTGTGACGTAATGTGCAGGAAGGCAATACTGTATATTGCGTATTTTAAAGATCCCCCCCCCCCCCCCCCCGGCAATGATGCGACGGCGACCATGTTGTTCTCACCTAGATCTGCCACCGGTCTGAAGCTGGCTGCAGCTGTCACGTGCACGACGCGCACTACCTGCGTCCTCGGCAACCTCGTCGTGACGACCCACACCAGCAGGACGAGGACCAGGACAATGGCGATTCCAGCTGCCAAGAGAGTCGGCGTCATTTCCGTCGTCAATGGTGGCGTCATTGGCGGCGGAGTCATAAAGGGCGGCGTCGTTGTAATTGGCGTCATCGTCCTCACAGGCGTTGTCATTGGCGTCATCGTCCTCACTGGCGGCGTCATTGGCGGCGGCGTCATAGTGGGCGGCGGCGGCGTCGTTGTCATTGGCGTCATCGTCCTCACTGGCGACGTTATTGGCGGCGGCGTCATAGTGGGCGGCGGCGGCGGCGGCGTCGTTGTCATTGGCGTCATCGTCCTCACTGGCGGCGTCATTGGCGGCGGCGTCATAGTAGGCGGCGGCGGAGGCGTCGTTGTCATCGGAGTCATCGTCCTCACAGGCGTCGTCATTGGTGGCGGCGTCGTTGTAATTGGCGTCATCGTCCTCACAGGCGTTGTCATTGGCGTCATCGTCCTCACTGGCGGCGTCATTGGCGGCGGAGTCATAGTGGGCGGCGGTGGCGTCGTTGTCATTGGCGTCATCGTCCTCACAGGCGTCGTCATTGGTGGCGGCGTCGTTGTAATTGGCGTCATCGTCCTCACAGGCGTTGTCATTGGCGTCATCGTCCTCACTGGCGGCGTCATTGGCGGCGTCGTCATAGTGGGCGGCGGTGGCGTCGTTTTCATTGGCGTCATCGTCCTCACAGGCGTCGTCATTGGCGGCGGCGTCATGGTGGGCGGCGGCGGCGGCGGCGTCGTTGTCATTGGCGTCATCGTCCTCACTGGCGCCGTTATTGGACGCGGCGTCGTAGTGGGCGGCAGCGGCGGCGGCGGCGTCGTTGTCATTGGCGTCATCGTCCTCACTGGCGCCGTTATTGGACGCGGCGTCGTAGTGGGCGGCAGCGGCGGCGGCGGCTTCGTTGTCATTGGCGTCATCGTCCTCACTGGCGTCGTTATTGGACGTGGCATCTTATTAAGCGGTGGCGGCGTTGTTTTCTTTGGCGTCATCGTCCTCACTGGCGTCGTTTTTGGACGTGGCATCTTAGTGGGCGGCGGCGTCGTTTTCTTTGGCGTCATCGTCCTCACGGGCGTCATAGTGGGCGGCGGCGTCGTCTGCGTAATTGGTGCTGTTGTCACTGCATACTTTCCTTCCATGACTATAAACAAGACACGGTAAACATTTAGCAGATTCTAGCAGACCTCGAGCAGGAGCCTAGGAGGCTGTGAGACCATTTTCTCGATTTTTAGCTGAACACATTTCATATCATGTTCATATTGTCTCAATTGCCTTTAATCAATTTGTCAAGTATAAATTGCAATTCGATTTTAATCCATAAATAATTGCATGAATTATTCTCTTTCCCTCTGTCAACATTACTAAGAAGATTTTATACTACAAGTTTCAACATAAAACTTCGTTTATCTCAGTTTCATCCGAATGTGACTTATAGCATTCTTTCCCTGTACCCTTCAACTGTTGTCCTGGATTCCAGGGACGGACTCACCTCCAGCTCTAATGACCTTGGACTCATTGTGAACGCCCCCATTCGGGATTGCCACGTGCTCGACACGACAGGTCAACCTCCTGCCCTCGTACTCGGCGTCGTACTCGAGGGTGACCGTCTGCTGCACGAACTGGAGGTCGTACGACGCCCTCCACATGTCGTCGAGGTTGTCGGTGATGTTGTCGAGCAGCTGTCGGTCGTCCAGCCACCAGGAGAGGACGGCAGCGGGGCGGCTGTTGGAGGCGGTGCAGGTCGCCGTCAGCAAGGTGTTGGAGGTTGTGACGTGCATGATGTTGACGAGGTCCGGCGCTTCTGGAGGTTCACAAGAGATGAAATGTGTACCACATGTGCTCTTTACATGGCCAAGGCGATGAAAAGGAACTTTATTTTATTTTATTTGCGTATGTTTCGGCAACTGCAGGTATTCAATCAGTTCAAAAATTCTACTCTACAGCAGGATATTATACTTACTCACTCGAAGAGTTTTTTGATGATAAGAACATTATTTAGTTAGTTACTTAGGTAATTAGTTTTGACTCAAATATTAGTATACGAATTATACTTACATAGTTCATAATTATAATAATCATAATTTTAATATTAATTTTCACTTGGAATTCCTCAATAATGTCTAATGTCTACTGTAATATTACTTTTTACTAAATAACTTACTTATATAAATTACTAAATTATAATACTCTATACTTATAAGAATGCTTTCCTAAATACCCTAACATATAGGGGCCTCATTATTGAGTCCCTCAAGGGTCAATACATTGTAATATGTACTATTGTAATGTGAAAAGGAAATAAAATTATATGAAACAATGAAACTTATGTATAAATGGAAATGGATAAATGATTATGATAATGATGATGGGTTTTAAAGCCCACTTGAAAATCATGAAAATCATGCCAATGGTTTCGATTTATGTTTCATTGTTGATTCCATATGATTGAGCACTCACTGGCGACTATCAGTACGCTGCTTGTAGTGACCTTTGGGTCGCCGCCCTGCGCCAAATCCGAGTAGACGAGGCCGTTGTGCCTCTCGGCGACGGCCTTGAGCCTGAACCCGCACTCCCCTCCCCTCACCACGAACTTGACCGCCTCGTCCTTGCGTAATTTGTCGGGGAGATAGAAGTCGCAGGTCGGGACCTTGCTTTGGTCGCGGAAGCGATGTAGAAGACTCCAGGCCTGACCGGGCATGACGACAACGTTGGACGGGATGGACCAGAACTCTTGCTGTCGACTGGCTGAAAGAAAATACACCAGTTCAGTGTTGGCGATAAGTTCCTTTTTAAAATGATATTTTTAAAAGTTCAATTATCGTCCAAATATATGAACTCTTTAAAAGTTCAAGTTCTTTTTTTCGGACATGGGTATAGGGAAAGTTCAAGTTCCTTTAAAATAAGAAAAGCATAAGTTATTTTAAAAGTTATTTTTTGAAAAAAAATGTTGATATAAATATACCAAGTAAGTGATAACTCTTTTTCAAAAAAGAACGTTCCTGAACGCTTTCTTTTTAAAAGTTCCTTCCCCAACACTCGGATTTATTTTATATAGTAGTTTACACCCGACACTTTGGCTTGAAACAGAACATTTTTTTTCCCAAGTTACAGAACATTTTTTTTCCCAAGTTACAGAACATTTTCCCTAGGAAAACAGTCCGAATGTGCCCCGAAGAAAGTAATCACTCACCGGTCTTGCTTACAAAGAGCTCCATCTCCTTGTAAACATATGGCCCACGATGCGCGCGCACCCTGCACGCCACCAGATTCAATCCAAGTTTCTCCTGCTTGGAACCATAACCCCACAACCTGATGCCGCACTGCCCGCTCTGCAGCCCCGCACCGTGGTAGGAGTAGTTCCACGTGGCAACAGTGTCCGCGCCTGCGCTCAAGTCCACCACGACGTGGTCGACGCTGAAGTGGCACTGTGAGAGCGGTGTGGAAGCGTTGCATGTGAAGTTGACGGCGTCTCCGGAGACGATGTGGGCATAGAGGGGGGAGGATGCGACGCTGAAAACTGCAGCGTGCGTACCCTCAAGTTCAGTAAAGAAAAATAATGAAGTGTACAGGGGAAGAACGCCATAAGTCACATTCGGATGAAACTGAGATAAACGAAGTTTTGTTGAGACCAGACTTGTATCTTTCTTCCATACATATCGATATTTCAATTGATTTTTTGAAGACTTTGTGGCAATATTTTCTAAAAACCTAGGGAATATTCTGAACTCATAAAAATCACTGCAAGATGACACCTTAAACATATTTTTTTTTCAAAAACTTGACTTATACCCAGCAAACACAAGGTTGTACCGGGACCTCCCCATAGCTTTCTTCCCCTTACCCTGTTTTCTTCCCCTGTTTCTTCCCCAGTTTGAATGGTTTTCTGTTTGCTTAATTTTCTTCAATCATTTAGAAACGATCTTTGTTTGGGATTCGCAAATAGATTTTGAAATAGATTTTAAGTAGTTCACTAGGGTAACAAAAGTTAAGATAGAATTTATTTACAATTTTAAATAATAAAATTTTATTATTTTTTAAATAATAAAATTGTAAACCACTGGTGAATCTAATGGATTTCGAAAAAGATGGCAGGGAGCGCCCTGTACTATTCCCAAAAGGAAGCCAGGGCACCACCCTGCCTTCAAAAAAGGTTCGGTCGCCGCCCTGGCCCTACTGCATCTCTGATCTATTAGTATTTTAAATGTGTATAATATTCTAATCACAAACAGAAGTTGTCCTATAATAAAGTAAAGTCAGAACTTGGTGTAAAATTGCTGCCTTCGCCATACTCGACGGCGCGGGCTGGGAGGCCCGTGTTGTAAATGTCACAGGTATATGTCGTCAGGAATAAGGTTGACGGTGCCGGGTTTCCTCTCAATTAGTGCAACGCAAAATCGAGAAAATGGACTTCCGACCTTCTATCTCTGAGGTTCAGATTTATACACCTAAAAATCATACATTTAATTTCTTCCGTGCTCATAGCGAAACTAGCGAAACTTTCCTACTAAGCGAAATGTTATGATAGGGGAGGGGGGGAGGGCATGGCCCAAGGGTACTTCTGTCCGCATAGCAAGGAATCGAAATACTCCCCCCCCCCCCCACCTTCTCAACCCCTTTGGGGTAAAGATGGCGGGGGCCACGAGCATGGGCGTCCACAGGAAGGGACGCCAAGAATTTCAAGAATTGAAATTTTGATTTTCAAGAAACAAAATAGAGACATTTTAAACGTTAAGGACTAAAAAAATCGGCGATTTTGATCACCTACAATTGATACTTGGGAAATAATATTAATTGATGACTTGAAGAGGGCAAATATTTCAAGATGACAAAATAGTGGCAAACAGTGGCTAATAGTGGAGTAATAAGTGGGGCAAATAATGGAAATAGTGGGTCAGTGGCAACCCTGCTATTATCTCAGTGGATGACACATGGCGAGTGACGGTCTCACATGACCTTGCACATGAGTCATGAGTCAGTGGCAACCCTGCTATTATCTCAGTGGATGACACATGGCGAGTGACGGTCTCACATGACCTTGCACATGAGTCATGAGTCAGTGGCAACCCTGCTATTATCTCAGTGGATAACACATGGCGAGTGACGGTCTCACATGACCTTGCACATGCAGCATGAGTCAGTGGCAACCCTGCTATTATCTCAGTGGATGACACATGGCGAGTGACGGTCTCACATGACCTTGCACATGAGTCATGAGTCAGTGGCAACCCTGCTATTATCTCAGTGGATGACACATGGCGAGTGACGGTCTCACATGACCTTGCACATGAGTCATGAGTCAGTGGCAACCCTGCTATTATCTCAGTGGATGACACATGGCGAGTGACGGTCTCACATGACCTTGCACATGCAGCATGAGTCAGTGGCAACCCTGCTATTATCTCAGTGGATGACACATGGCGAGTGACGGTCTCACATGACCTTGCACATGAGTCATGAGTCAGTGGCAACCCTGCTATTATCTCAGTGGATGACACATGGCGAGTGACGGTCTCACATGACCTTGCACATGAGTCATGAGTCAGTGGCAACCCTGCTATTATCTCAGTGGATGACACATGGCGAGTGACGGTCTCACATGACCTTGCACATGAGTCATGAGTCAGTGGCAACCCTGCTATTATCTCAGTGGATAACACATGGCGAGTGACGGTCTCACATGACCTTGCACATGCAGCATGAGTCAGTGGCAACCCTGCTATTATCTCAGTGGATGACACATGGCGAGTGACGGTCTCACATGACCTTGCACATGCAGCATGAGTCAGTGATAACCTCAGTAGAGGGTTTTCCTTCACAGCCTTTTCGGCACTGATAACTATTTGCGAGCGTCTCCACTTGAAATTTATGGCTCGTGTCTCTGTTTCTTTTTGTCTGTGTGCAGGTCAATTTTTTTACGAAACTTTTATTATTATTCCGATTGGTGACATAATGATTTTCAGCAAGATTGCTCTATTCGTTTCATTGGAAATTTAATTTTTTTCCTGGGGCTTAACGTCGCACTGTTATGCAGCGAGGCTAATGGCGACGGATGAATGATTATGTTGATGATTGGGAGATGATGGTGAAGAGTAGATAAGGATTGAAGGTGGGAAGGAGGCGGTAGTGGCCTATTAGTAGGGTACCTTCCCAGCATTTGCCTGTCGACTGAGGGAAAACCACGAAAAAACAGTATAAAGGAAGGACGACCGGGGGAATCGAACCCGGGCCTCCGTAATTGTAGGTATAGGTATCACAGTAACGAAATCTTCATAAAATAAATACCTAATGGATTTTGATTATACCTTAGTCTAAGATTATACCTTAGACTAAATAACTGTTTAGTCTAAGATTATACCTATACTACAATTTTTGTATATCCGTTCGTATAGACAGTTACATATTGTTTCACAATTATGACATTACATTGACAGGTGAGTTGTTTAACTATGTATTGAAGTTCTGCAGTGATTATTCCTACAGTTGCTGTTTGGCTTTCATCGTAGTTCTTAGAAAATGTTGTGTTTTGTGATAATCTAACCATTTTCTGTAGGAAAGTTACACTTTTCTGTGATCAAGGGAGTGACGGGAAAGTCTTTGCTTCTCTTGTCTTGGATTTATATTGAATGTAAGGTTTTGTAGCAATCTTCTCTGAAGTAGTCTCATCTGTGATCCTTCAAGTGATTATTCGTTTTGTGGATTATTTAGATCATGGATAGATGTGCTGCACATGCGGGTGCTCGCTTATCAATCAACGCGTTGCACCGAGCGTTTTCCTAATTTTAAATTACACGAAATATCAGATCCTTTCCCACTTACCTGGTTCATCGTAGCTCGACACATTTCTTGAACATCTAACGATTAATATTAAAAGTGTGATTGGGAACAGTTGTTGTTTTAGTCTTAGTTCCATCGGGTTCACTTGACTCTATCCATCACACTGCCGGCCAATCGTACGGAAGTGTTTTTGCAATGACTCAAAGCACTGACCTGCGTCTGAGATATGCTTTATCAATGTGGACTGTACCAGTTTTGGCAACATCAAATGTATAATTCTAGGAAATGAAGCTACTGGGGAGATGAGAATCGACATCAAAGGCTCCATTTATTAGAAATTAATGCTTTTAACCTCCACCCTTCAAGCCATGGGGCTGTGCATAAAGGACGTCACGCTAAAAATGGGATATTTTGACACCCCCCTCCCCCTGTCACGCTGTGTCACACTTTTCGAGACCCCCCCCCCCCCCTAAAAGGAGTCACAAATCTATCTCTACCCCCCCCTCCCTTAAATAGTGTATATTTGACTAAAATGTATTAGAATGTATTGTTTTTAGCGAAATTTTCGGTTTCGACATATCAACTAAAATTTAAAATGCTTGAAAATATCTATATCAAAACATGACGTCATACCGCCTCCAGACCCCCCTCCCCCCTGTCACACTGTGTCCCATACAGGTACACTCCCCCCTCCCCCCCTGAAGCATGACGTCCTTTATGCACAGCCCCCATATGGCTTGACATGTGCTCAACATGGTGAGTCACTTTCATATTATGCTTTCATATGCGATAGATTGAAGAAATGGAGCCATTTTGTGTGGATATTCCCCTTCGTGATGCAGTTCGGCCTCATCAAAAGAAGATGCTTCTCCAAAGATATCTGCGGATGTCAGTCCTCAATACTCAGGCGCGTGGGAACTAAATTTGCAAATGGGAGGTGGAATAATAATATTGTAAATTAACTTGAGCTGGAGTAGTGTTTACGAAGACAATGGGGGTCTGGGGAAGGCCCCCCCCCCAGAGTTGCCACTTATAGGGCCAGTGGTAACCCTGAACACTTACTTTTGAAATCAGGAACACATGAAACATCATATTTAGACGTGTCTGAACAAAAAATTAAAACAGGATATGTCATAAACATATCCTAGCCATATTTATGAGTTTTGAACATTTTGACTATTGGCAGCATTTCCAATAATATTTTGTCACATATTTAAACAAGTGCTTTGTATGCAGGATTGTATTCCGAGCAGTCAATAATATAGAACTACCTACTTATTTCTAAAAAAAAAAAAAACTATTGTGAGGAATGGGTGTTTGGTGGCAAGCCCCTAGAAATTTTCTCAGAGTAATTCACAACGTGTCATGGGTTTCATGGGTTTTCTAAGGTATTTTCTTCAAATTACTTATTGTGCTTTTGATCAACCAATTGATTCCGTAGTGGTTTGAGCAGTCCCAATTTGCCCCGCAGGGTAATTTTTTGTTTTAAGCCATTTAAAACGATTTATGACACTTTTAAGACCACGTTTTATAATATTTTATTGGAGGCCGAGCCCCCCCCCCCCCCCCCCCCCTCTGCGCAGGCATTTGCTAACTGCAATTGACCAATGTAGGTGGGCGTTGCCTTTTGAAAGACAAAAGTATTACCATGGCAACTCCAGAATTCTTAGAAAATAACAATTTTTCATTCAAACAAATGAAATTCAGAAAGATCAAAGAAATAGCTAACAGGTGTTAATCTAGTTTAATTTATCACTTGAAATAGTACAATCAATATATTTAAACTCATATAAATCATGTTTGATGATATGCTGGACAATTTTTACGGATGCTACAACGAAACAAATTATATTTTGCCAGGTATGTTGCCAAAGCGTTTTACTTTTTAATGGCGTCTGTCACTGGATAGTTTCGTCAACTTAAAAAGGTCCTTCCTCTCTTATGAGAAGTTAATTAAGACTAAACAATATTCAAGTAGATAGCTTAAAGCAATACTATTATTAACGGCAATTTGTTGATTGTAAAACTGTTAAATTCTGTTCGAATTCAACATTATTCTATTAATATCATGTGTACAATTTGTTGTGTATATAAGCTCTTTGGTTGTGACCAAACATTGACTTTTGTTTTATGACGTCGTAGTTTGGTCAGATCTACATTGGTCAATTGTATTCTTGTCAATATCGCAGAGGTTAACTGAGGGATGCAAAACCAAAACATCACCACTTTGATAAGTCCGGAGAAGAAATGGAAAACCACTTGCATTTCCTATACATATAGCCGGCTAAATCAGTTTTCAATCCACATTTCAATCCACATTCCTGACTAACCATGTCAACAAAATTTTAACTGAAAAGTTGCAGATGAGATGATTGGTTAAAAGAGTGTTCCGAGACTTTTGACCGAAGAAAAAAACACTGAGTTTTGGTTTGTCAACAACTTCTTGAAATAGCAAAATGACAATGATTTTTTTTTGAAACGTCATTACCGGAGACGAGACGTCCCCAAAACCCCGAAAACTAAAGAGACCCTCTGAAGAGACCTTCTTTTTGATCAATTTCGCAAATTATCAAAAATTCGCCAAACACAAAAATCTTTTTCCACGATAACAGCTGTAACTTCACAATAAAGAAGGTTATCGAGAATCTGAAAAAAACAGTTGTTCTCAGGAAGAGTCATGCTAAACAATGCTGCCAACCGCACTGCTCTAGAACCTAGAACTTTTTGATCAGCCCTTGTATGTAGGCAACTCAAAAATGATTTATTTTGGAGGCGTATAGGTTTCTTTCTAGGTATGTTTTTCACTTTCATGAAAAAAGCAGGGTCGATGACTATATAGGTATTGATGGTAACGGGGCACTTGTGCTGTACACATCTTATTATTCAGTCATGACCCTCTACAATATTATTTTTTGCCTTACACCCCCAGTTCTAAAGGAAAACATGTATTACTTGGTATTACGTATCTTGGAAATAAAATAACAAGGTAGGTACATATGAATGTATAAACGATACATTTATTACAAAATTGTTTTTCATATTATTAACATTAATCTATTATACCTAATCATTTTCGATACGCTTTTAATTCTAGTTTCTAACAAAAAATAATACTCAGGGGCGCCGGAACCGGGGGGGCAGAGGGGGCACGTGCCCCCCCTAGACGTCTGAAGGGGGGGCAAGAGTATCAATCTGCCTCCCCTGGTAACGCATATCTTTAAAAAATTACTCGATAAGGGCTGAATTTCAAAAAAAATCGCTGCGCGGCATTGTTGTGTTAAAGTCACTCTTATATGACGTAGGTAATTCTATTTTACACCAAAATCATTTTAAATCTGCCTTTAATAGTATTAAAAGATTACTAAATCGCTGCGGGACATATTTATATGAACTTTCCTGATTTGAGTGATTGATTGACTTTTGTTTTCTAACAATTAAAATACACCAAAATCATTTGAAACCTGCCTGTGGGCTGAAATTTGAAAACATCAGCTGTGTAGCATTTTAATGTGTTTGACACTTTTCCACACACATTTTAGTTACTTCAATTAATACATTTTTTGGCAATGATGTCGTCGTCCATTTATTTGTTCAGAAAGATAGGATTAAACGGTGTGAAATCACGTAGAAACGCACCAAATTCATTCCTGAAATTCAAAATTTTCTCGGGGCTATGCGCCCCGGACCCGCAAGGTGCTGGGGGGCCCTCCCCCCAGACCCCCCATTGTTTCTCTTGGCAATCGTGTTTCCCACACACATTGTCATTTACTGTATTATTTTCTCCCTTACAAATTTAGTCCCTACCCTACCTAGATCCTAAGCCAATGTGCCCCCCCCCCCCGAGAAAATAGACTTCCGGCGCCTCTGATAATACTACTTCCTCTTAATATCAGTTTAAGCTACGTCCACTGGACTGTTTTTGCGTTTTTTCGTCCATGGCACAACCATGAACTAGCACAACTAAGTCTTGAGTGAGTGTTATTAGTGATGTTTAGTGATTGGTTATAAATAAGTAACAAAAAAATCAAAGCGCAAAAACGGTCCAGTGGACTAGCTTTAGTTCAGAGATGCGATCACATGAAATGCGAACTTCCTAGCCCAATGACAAGCTTAGCTTCCCATCTCAATGTTATTGACGGCCTTCTACAGTAGGTACGTTCTACAAGGACCTTTCAGCGCCTGAGGGCAAATGTCAAAATACAAACGCCCATAAAATGCTGTATACACCTCAGTAATGTGGATTTTATTTGGTCATCTATTGTTATGAGGTGAGGAAAATGTAGTGTCAGAAAACTAGCCAAAATTAGTGTGGGAAATAGGAAATCTAAATGGAAAATAGATTTTTCGCTGTTGCAAATTCCTTGTAGAACGTACTTGTAGGTTCTTGTCACCGCGTCAAGAAGCCTCTTGCTCTGCAGAAGTAAATATCTACTTGTGGACGCAACTTCTTTTGAGCATGAGGCTGGAGGCTGTTTATATGAACGCACCCCAGGATACAAATAACCGTTAGGATTTCTAAGGTAGCTTAGAATCAGTGTTGGGTAATTTTCCTCAAAAAATGGAATAGTTCAAGTTCCAATTCCAATTCCTTTGAACAAATCACACCACACGATCTGAAAAACCTTAAAAAACCTTATAAATCCCCTACTACCTAATGGAATTATACCTACTTGAAAAAAACTACTTGAACTATTATAAAAAATAAGAAGAGGCATTATCCCTCTTCTTAGGATATTCATAAGAGATTCATTAGGTGCGTTCATGGGCCGGCTTCAACTGAAATAAAGAAAATAACATTATAGTGCCTTGTTCTAATTTCGGCTATCATCAATCTTGGGATACAAGCAGGATATTTTTTCTATGTTTATATAGCAGACCATTCGAAAGCTATTACAGTCAATTGGGATAACTGCAGTTGCACTAAATCAGGATGATGGTTTTGTGTTTTAATATTCCTCTTTTGAAAACAATTGCCTAAAATTGAATCATTTATTTGATTCTCGAGGCATTTTGCACAAACTTAGAAAAAGACGACCCCTAAAAGGAGGGCCAAGCAAATTCGGTTAAGGTATTCGAGTGCTACCACGTGACCATAAATGTAAAATATACTAAATTGACTATGAAATCTAATACACCCCAAGTTGTGAGAACTGTTCTTTCTCATTATAACAGTGATTATTATGCGACTCATGCAGTGTTGAATTCAGACATTTTAGCCCGGGGGGAAAAATGATGAAAAAATAAATAGTTTTAGCCGGTTTCAAGAGGGGGTCTGGGGGTCTTGCCTCCCCAGCCCCAGACCCCCCCCCCTAGAGAATGACACCCAGAATTTCCCCCCCCCCCCCCCCTTCCCCAGAGAATATGAAATGCCGTGAGGGAATTCGCATCAGATAGAAATCACTATACCTTTTACCTGTATACCAATATGAGCTATAATTTGATGATTCCCACGAAAATTGTTTAAGATGTTTCTTTGTTAGTTAAAAAAGACACATGACTTAGGTATTTGTGAATTGAGAGACGTAGTACAGAAGCAAGTATGTGTGGAAAATGAATATTTTTCCCGGGCGTGCACTGGCTCAGCCCCAGGGGGGGGGGGGGGGGGGGGCACTCGCTTCTCTCAGGTATGCCTGGATTCAACAGTGAACTCATGTGACCTTTTTCACCTCCAAATTTTTCGTATCAAATATTTTTGGCTGAATATTACTTTTTCAATGGGGTTGCTAATAAGTCCCGAAATTATCCCTCTACATACTTACATGAGGTGGTCTCATTATCTTCGTTATAAATAGGGGAAGAGAGTATCGAAGCGTATTTTTTACTTTTTGTGTATATTTATTACAATCGTTCAAAAATCAAAATTTTTACTGCCCGAATTTTCAATTAATGACATTATTATTTAGGGAGACTGTGGCCAGACAATTAATAAAGTTATTCATAGATGGCTGGCTCTATTGGCACGGCAGCCGTGCCCCCAAGGGGTTCATATTCTATTTACATCAGAGTAGCCGTGTGCGCATGAAGGCGTATTCTATTGGCACCAGAGTACACCAGAGCACGGTCGCCGTGTGCGCAAGAAGGCGTATGCTATTGACACCAGAATCCACCAGAGTTCACTCCAAGATGGCCGTCCTCTGAACAGCTGTTTTCCGGAGCCTATTTAGACTTTTTAAACTAATGCAGAAGGATCGTGACGTTTTGAAAAGTGTAAGAACTGAACAATAATCAATACAATTAGGCCAGGGTCATACGTCACGACCTCAAACTTCGATCTAAACGCATCTGTGCAGCTAAATGACTTCACTTACGCGCACGCACGGTTTTACTTCTGGTGTAAATAGAATAGGAACTCATAGGAACACGGCAGCCGTTTGCGCAAGGGGTTCAAATTCTATTGCCACCAGAGTACACCAGAGTTCACTCCAAGATGGCCGTCCTCTGAACAGCTGTTTTCCGGAGCCTATTTAGACTTTTTATACTAATGCAGAAGGATCGTGACGTTTTGAAAAGTATTGGAACTGATCAATAATAATTACAATTAGGTCAGGGTCATACGTCACGACCTCAAACTTCGATCTAAACTCATCTGTGCAGCTAAATGACTTCACTTACGCGCACGGTTTTACTTCTGGTGTAAATAGAATAGGAATTCATAGGAACACGGCAGCCGTTTGCGCAAGGGGTTCAAATTCTATTGCCACCAGAGTACACCAGAGTTCACTCCAAGATGGCCGTCCTCTGAACAGCTGTTTTCCGGAGCCTATTTAGACTTTTTATACTAATGCAGAAGGATCGTGACGTTTTGAAAAGTATTGGAACTGATCAATAATAATTACAATTAGGTCAGGGTCATACGTCACGACCTCAAACTTCGATCTAAACTCATCTGTGCAGCTAAATGACTTCACTTACGCGCACGGTTTTACTTCTGGTGTAAATAGAATAGGAATTCATAGGAACACGGCAGCCGTTTGCGCAAGGGGTTCAAATTCTATTGCCACCAGAGTACACCAGAGTTCACTCCAAGATGGCCGTCCTCTGAACAGCTGTTTTCCGGAGCCTATTTAGACTTTTTATACTAATGCAGAAGGATCGTGACGTTTTGAAAAGTATTGGAACTGATCAATAATAATTACAATTAGGTCAGGGTCATACGTCACGACCTCAAACTTCGATCTAAACTCATCTGTGCAGCTAAATGACTTCACTTACGCGCACGGTTTTACTTCTGGTGTAAATAGAATAGGAATTCATAGGAACACGGCAGCCGTTTGCGCAAGGGGTTCAAATTCTATTGCCACCAGAGTACACCAGAGTTCACTCCAAGATGGCCGTCCTCTGAACAGCTGTTTTCCGGAGCCTATTTAGACTTTTTATACTAATGCAGAAGGATCGTGACAGTACAATATGTTCTGACATTTTACTATACTGAGAATCGTGGAGTTATAAAGAGTACTGGGAACATTTATTATCTAATAAAATTTCAGCTATGGGTATGATAGGTCCAGTAAAATATCTTTGACGTCTAGATGCACTGATACGTGTCAGCCATTACACACTGGCAGCTAGAAGTACAACTTCACATTGCGCGCGCATGAGTTAACTGGGCAGACGAAGGAAAAAAACTCTCTATGGGTAGACAAATTCCAACGTGCGAAAATTAAAGCTGGGCAACCTAAAAAAAAATAGCTCTATGGTTAGGCAGAATTCAAACTTGTGAAAATGTCAAAATAAAAAATTTCGTCCCCGACCAGATTCGAACCGGTGTACCCTTGCACCGCAGGCAAACGCCTTACCGCCTGAGCTAAAAAGCTGCTCATGCCGAGGTGCGTTAAAAACTGCTACATAAAATTACACACAGGCAGGCGTTGCTTACGCGCATCCTACTGCGCGATGTGCCGGTTGTCCCTTTAGCTGCCAATCATTACACGTATGAACATGATTCCACTTCCCCCTATAGCATAGGAGGAAGTGGATATACTACGTCACGACCTAAGTGAGGATAGGACCGGTCCCAGTAGCCCCAATAGCCGGCTATTGATGCAAATTATAAGACCTTGTGTTTTATGTCTACTTAAGTTGCAATATGGCTTCACTAGTAATTGTACTACGTGGCTGACCTAATTGCAATCAATTATTGATCAGTTCCTATTCTTTTTAAACAGTCACGACTCTTCTACATTAATTTAAGTCTAAATAGGCTCCGGAAAACAGCTGTTAAGAGAACGGCCATCTTGGAGTGAACTCTGGTGTACTCTGGTGGCAATAGAATTTGAACCCCTTGCGCAAACGGCTGCCGTGTTCCTATGAATTCCTGTTCTATTTACACCAGAAGTAAAACAGTGCGCGTAAGTGAAGTCATTTAGCTGCACAGATGCGTTTAGAACGAAGTTTGGGGTCGTGACGTATGACCCTGGCCTAATTGTATTGATTATTGATCAGTTCCTACACTTTTCAAAACGTCACGATCCTTCTGCATTAGTATAAAAAGTCTAAATAGGCTCCGGAAAACAGCTGTTCAGAGGACGGCCATCTTGGAGTGAACTCTGGTGTACTCTGGTGGCAATAGAATTTTAACCCCTTGCGCAAACGGCTGCCGTGTTCCTATGAATTCCTATTCTATTTACACCAGAAGTAAAACAGTGCGCGTAAGTGAAGTCATTTAGCTGCACAGATGCGTTTAGAACGAAGCTTAGGGTCGTGACGTATGACCCTGGCCTAATTGTATTGATTATTGATCAGTTCCTACACTTTTCAAAACGTCACGATCCTTCTGCATTAGTATAAAAAGTCTAAATAGGCTCCGGAAAACAGCTGTTCAGAGGACGGCCATCTTGGAGTGAACTCTGGTGTACTCTGGTGGCAATAGAATTTGAACCCCTTGCGCAAACGGCTGCCGTGTTCCTATGAATTCCTATTCTATTTACACCAGAAGTAAAACCGTGCGCGTAAGTGAAGTCATTTAGCTGCACAGATGCGTTTAGATCGAAGTTTGGGGTCGTGACGGATGACCCTGGACTAATTGTATTGATTATTGTTCAGTTCCTACACTTTTCAAAACGTCACGATCCTTCTGCATTAGTATAAAAAGTCTAAATAGGCTCCGGAAAACAGTTTTTCAGAGGACGGCCATCTTGGAGTGAACTCTGGTGTACTCTGGTGGCAATAGAATTTGAACCCCTTGCGCAAACAGCCGCCGTGACTAGACCTTGAACGATAGAAGGCAATGTTTTACGAAGTGAAAACTAGTATTATAATTGTATGACGCATTTAATCTTATATTAAACAATAAAATACATGTCAAATGACCAGTAGATTGTAAATAAAGTTAATTACAGAAGTAAAAAAGATAATCCCTGACGGGGAATCGAACCCCGATCGTCTGCGCCCTAAGCCAATGGGCTAACCAACCGGCTATTGTTGCCACTGAGGAATTGTTGCGTTAGATGTCTACTTAAGTTGCTATATGGTGTCACTCTAGAATTTGAACTAGGTATCTAATGTGTTCGCAGCTCACTTGCACGGTCTACTACCGTGTCGTGTTCATAATACAAGGCCGTTTCCACACACGGTTTTACTCTGGTGTAAATAGCATACGCCTTCTTGCGCGCACGGCGAACTCTGGTGTAAATAGCATACGCCTTCTTGGCTACACGGCGAACTTCTGGTGTAAATAGCATACGCCTTCTTGGCTACACGGCGAACTTCTGGTGTAAATAGAATTTGAACCCCTTGCGGGCACGGCCGCCGTGTGAATAGACACGCCGTTCATAGATTGCACGCGACATCACCTCATTGTTGCGCGGCCATCTTGGGTGTAACATGTCAGAATGGCTGTCAATCTGTTTTTCAGTTTTTTGATAGTATTTATGGTTACCAACTTACCTGTGAAATTATAGGCTGCAGAAGAAGTTATTATAATTATAAAACCACTCATTTACAAACTATCTTCGACTAACCGATAATACTTAGTTTAAATCGACAGCTGTTACACCAAAAAGATACTTATTTTACATTGTTAATGTATAACAAAAGAAGCTCGTGCAAAATATGAATTGGAAAAATCGCTTTGACACTTTCTTCGCCTATTCATAACGAAGATTATGTGAACACATGCAAGTCTGTAGAGTTATAATAATTGCAGGACTTATTACTCATGTACCATTAAATGAGTCATATTCCAGCAAAAAATTGTAAAGGAAATTTTTTTATGTGACATAGCGGGCCGCTTTGTTTTGGATGGATTCTAAAGCATATTTCATATTCTCAGTGTGGGGGTTCGAAACGGCACTGCAGTACTCCAGTTTGCTTCGTGTCTTGCTAAATAGTCGCTGGTTTCAACAAAAACCTTGCAAAACTATGAAATTTCAGATACTATTGGAGATCCAATTGATCTCAAACTTTAAGAGTATGTTGTATAAGGATAAACATAGGGTTGATACTTGGCACGTTTTTTAATTAATTTTTATACGGCATCCGGCGAGACAAGAAAATAGCTTATTTTTCACCAATAAAAAAACAACTAAAAGTAATTATTACAAATTAACTAAGCAAAAATAAAAAATGTACCAAAGGATAACCATGTCTTTTATATAGTCACAATAAAAATTTCAAATAATTTCATCCAACTATTTAGTATTTTGTCTCCAATCGTATCCAAAAAAGTGCCTTCAACAAGCGGCAAAATCGCTAGCACTTGCAACACATTGTCAAGTTTAACTTACCTAGGTATCACTTACCGGTAGGTACTTCAGTATGCCCCGCTTTTGCGCAAAGATTGTTGATCTCGCCGTTCTCCTTCTTCCCCTCCTCAAGATCAACTTCCACATCTTTATGCATCTTTGCCTCCATCTGGAAAAGACCATAATTTATAAGTGAAAGATTTTCTATTGTGTTTTGATTTGAGCGAGCCAAGCTAGCAACTTCATTTTTTCTCTACTGCAACGGATCTCTGTTCCTTTCTTTATTGTATTTTTTCTGTTACTGAGGATAGAGTAAAATCCCAGATTGGATGGAGTTTGGGAGTAAATTCATAATAAATACATGAAGCGATTTTATAATTAGTTTTTATCTTCATTGCAAATGTTTGAACTTGAAGTACAACATAAGCAAGAAATGAAACGCGAGTAATTATATTTGACTAGGTACGAATTGATTATCGATCGATCATAACCGGGACCTGTGCCCGGTTTAGGATAATTACATAAGAAATTGCCCCTCTAATTGGATGTAGTTTCCCGCAAGACGCACATTTCTACTTTAAGGCTGTTTGACCGCCGAGATTTTAAGCCCCAAAAAAGGTTGAGAATTGGACTTTCCTCATTAATTTGTAGTTGAACCTTAAGAATTAATTAAACGGCAATAAAAAATAACAGGTACAATCACCGGGTATAATTTGACTATTTTTGTGATATTTAATTGAGTTCTAACAATTTGCCCTAATAAGTAGGTATGTAGGTTGTACGAGTGAACACACTTTTGTGAAAACTTCATTCGGGACACCTTACAGGAGAAAACAGCTGACTATAAAAATACGGTATTTTTTGTGCACATTCGGAATTACATTACAAACAATGGGCTTCCACGCTGCCATTTGCTCTCACTACGGAGTGTCCTTTTTCCCTACCACGCATGTCTGTACAGAATTACAGGTAGATGACAGCTCACTTTAAACTTCTAGTATTTGAAATATAATGCCAAACTGTTGTGTTCGGAGTGAAGGTAATTGTTTTAAAATGTAACATACTACTTAAATGTATAGAAATAGTTTCAATTACTTACTTTTTATACTAAAAGATCACTTTATGTTAAACAACCTCTTTTGTTTTCAATTCAGAAAAATCTAGCAAGTGTCAACAACATTTGATCTGTTGCCATAGCAACGGGGAACAATCGCACCTAGCTCCCTCTATTCTAGCTTGGAGTTTAGAAGCCCATTGGAGAGTCTGCTAATTAAAATGTAATGTTAATATTATTTAATTGTGAATAAAATAAATACTGAAATTAATTGAGCGAGCGTTACCATGGTACTCTTATAAGCACTTTCTCTGTGTGCGTGTTTTTTTTGTTTTTTTTTGTGGCCGCTGCTCAGGTCAAACCGCTCAATTGATCGAGCTGAAATTTTGCACACATACTAACGTTATCTATGCAGTCCCTGGGATCGTTTTTGAACGGGCTCCTGTGATTGGTTCAAATTTAAAAAAAATATCTTTCGATTGGTTGTCCCGATCAATTTGAAATTTGGCAAAGTCATTTCAACCAACATTTTACCCAATCATAATAAATTTCAGCCAAATCCTCCCATTGGTTCAAATTTGAAACCATTTTTACGGTGATATTTGTAATTTAAACTAGAACCGATTGACCGACTAACTTAAAACTTCGCATGGTCATTGGTACCAACATTTAAGGTATTTTTGCCAATTTTCAGTAGTCTAATCTGTAGTTATTTTCAAAAGTTTGTGTCATTTTAGGGACATTTTATTCCCCAATCTTGAAATATTTACTACATTTTCATCCCTGCCTTCTATAAGCTCCTGCTCCAAGGCCTGTAGAGCAGCCAAGCGGTCCACGATTTACAGTAAAACTAGCGCATATATATCAAATCGGATGCAGTACGAAGGCCAAATCCTCCAATTGGTTTAGATGGAGGACAAAATATAACTAATAACTTATTCCAAGCTATGAAATTATTTTCATTGAACTGTTCTGAATTCACGTCCATAGCCCTATTTTGTTGAGCGAGCGTAGCGAGCGTCACCACGGTACTCTTACGGCACTTTCTCTGTGTGTTTTTTTTTTTTTTTTTTTTTTTTTTGTGTTCACTGCCCAGGTCAAACGGCACAACCAATCGATCTGAAATTTTGCACATATACTAACGTAATCTATGCGGTCCCTGGGATCGTTTTTGAACGGGCTCATGTGATTGGTTCAAATTTTAAAAAAAATATCTTTTGATTGGTAGTTCCGATCAATTTGAAATTTTGACAAGTCATGGCGACCAACATTGTACCCAATCTTACAAAGTTTCAGCCAAATCCTCCCATTGGTTAAAATTTAAAAAAATCTTTTATGTTATTTTTTAAATTTAAACTTGAACCGTATGACTGATCAACTTAAAACTTTGCATGGTCATTGGGACTAACATTATCTGCATTTTTGACAATTTTCAGACTAATCTATGTTTCAATCCAAAAGTTATTGACATTTTACACATTTTGCGTGTTGGCTGTCAAATTTCTCGAAAATGTTGATCACGGCTACTTCGACTCTTTATAGTTCCAAGGTAGTTAGAGTAGAAACTTTCAAACGTATGAAACTGATATGACCATTCAACAGATCGATCTAATATTGTGTAAGTACACACACTTTTATCATATGAGTGGTCCCAGGTCTATTTTTTTTAAAGAGATCCTGTGATTTTTGAATATTAACGAGGAACAGTTCAATCAGAAAGGTTCAAAAGGTTCAAGCTTTGCATGGTTATTGGGACTAATGTTTTAGGACAATTTTGAGATTTTTATACTTGAGTCTGACGAAATTCAAGAATTATTGGCTTTTAATGATATTTTCGATAGACATAATTTCGGTTCGAGGTGTTGCGCCTGTCCGTGCTCGCTCATCAACGCGTTACACAGAGCGTTTTCCTAGTTAACAATTACACTGGAAAAAGATATTGATAAAAATCGATTAAAAAACTCTTCAAGGTCAAACTCACTACCCAGCCGGCTTAAGTATAAATAATATCTTCTGATTGGTCACCAATCAAAATGTTCCGATAAAGTTCAAATTTTGCATGGTGATCAAGACCAACATAATCGAAAATTTTACACATTGTAAGCCGAATCAGTCAAGTATTAATTGTCATTTTACGAATTTAGTATGGGTTGTTTAAAGCTGGAAAATGTATGTAGGAATGTCACGACACAATGGATCTGATATTCATCCAGAGTATTTATATATGGAGATTGGAAAGTTGCAGAGAAAATCATATAGTGCTGTGTCGTGTATCGGGACTGGGGATGCTGCATGTCAATGTTCTGTGTTCTGACACAATGTTCTGTGTCAATGTTCAGGCTTTGCATCTTGAATTTTGAAATTCATTCCTTCGACTGTCGACATCCATTTTTTCCCACCCTCGGTCAGTGACGTCATAAGCTCTTGTGCGGTTTCGGCGTTTTCCATCACGCGAAAGGCTTCATACAGTCGATCACTATTGTCATTCCAGCATCGTATGTATTCCTTGCGAAAACCCCTCGGCACACAGTCTTTGGCCGTTTGAATTATTAGCTTCGAGAAGTGGTCATAGTTTTCTGCTATCAAAGGTATAAACCGTATTGCGTGCGTCAATGCGTGCGTCATCCAGCTTCTGAGCGAATTTATCCCACTTGGCTTTGACAAAGTTCCATCTAGGTTTGGGTGTGGAGTTTACCAATGGAACTTTTGTTCCAACATCTATGATGACAGGTCGTTGTTGGCTTCGTGGGAAAGCAGACAGAACTTTTCGCGTTGCGTGAAAGAGGCGACTATTCTCTTCACACTTACAAAGCAGAGGTCCGGAATGTAATCTCGATTCCAACGTCCTGAACGGAAAGTACGCCTGCCTGTTGCATCAAATATAAGATGCCGGTTGCCCTGATCAGCCCACGAGGCAAGGTTCTCACCATTTTGATCATTCAGTTCATATTGCCAATAAGAATGATGACTGTTGAAGTTGCCAGCATATACTGCTGGGTGGCTGTAGGTTTCTAGAAAATTCAATGGCCACTTTGACAGCAAGAGAAAAAATGTTAATCAATGAATTGCACTCTATAATCATCAATATCCATTAGATTCTGTCTTGTGTGCTTAGCAATACCATCCATAGGTGCCGTGGTTAATTGCTGATGCAAGTCTATATCATCGATGTGTCCTCTGGCATTCAGTTCAGCCATGTTTTCTGTGTGAGTTTCTTGGAGCAAGGCTACATCAATATTTTCTTCTCTCAACAAACATGCCAAGTAGTCAGACTTCGATCTACTTATACCTTCTACAGTTGACAGATACGGAGTATGGAGTGAAGCTCCTAAATCCCTTGTCTGCGCACATAGATAGGCGTTCGGTGATCTTGACGAATTCATATGTAATTTTTTTAATGTTACTGAAACTTATGGTATATTCCAATATCGCCTATTCTATATCTTTTTTTGATCTCGTCGCGGCCGCCTTCGTTTCACTGCCATTAAGATAGCATTGTGCCGAAACGAAGGCGGCCGCGACGAGATCCAAACTAGATATAGAATAGAGCCCCAGGGATCCTTTTCCTTACAAAAAAGTGTGAATAAAATTACACATGTCACCCTACTTTCAAATATGCAAACTGATTATAATTATCTTGCATTTTTAGCACCAAAAATCACAATTTGCGCCCTCTGGGGGGTTTTTCCACCAAAGGGAAGATGTCAAACAAGTAAAAGTGTAATGTGCGTACCTTGAGGTATCCAAAACCACTTTCAGACCTTCCGCAGCAGGCGGGGAGGGGGGGGGGGGTACGTATGATTGAAACCAGATTCTCGGGGACGCCAAACTTGAATAGGATCTTGTAGGCTAGCTCTCTGTCTACTGAGAGATGCTTTTGAAATGTCGACAAATGCAGCATGACATCCGCGGCCCTGCTCAACACATTTCTGCAGATGATCATAATCCATTGTGCTCCGGTACCGAAGAAAACCAGCTTGCGACTCGGGCAGCAAGCTGTGTCTGGTTCGATGTAACCTCTTTCTGGCGGGTGGTTTTAAACGCCCATAACACATAGTTTCGAAATGATCTAGGAAGGTACACAATCACCCCTTCCAAGAACTAAAAGCACTCTCTGCTCTAACAAGTCCCCAATGGAAACCATTGCGTGAACATAAAGCAAAGACTGCTGCTTACCTCAGGAGGTTATTCTAAGTTTCCGTGATGTGTCGAGTCACTTGATACGGACTCACTCACTGATTTTATATTTGGGACACCGTGTCAAGGTATTTCCCTCCCGAGGGTATGGTTTTATTATAGTTTGATAACAAAGATTTCTTCTTGTGCCTTCTTTTAACGAAGGTTGGCGATCATCTTTGATATCTGATCTTTGGATAATGCAGCTCTGAACAAGCACCCCGTACTCTGCCCGAACCAATCCCCCAAGATTCTTGCGAGTCGATATTTTTAACCCCTTTCCTTCCATGAGATCCAAAGTATGCGACGATGAACCCACATCTCGAAAGCTTCCAATCTCTTGCATAGCAACTTGCTTAAAAAATCCATACACAACAATATGTGGACAACGTAGCACCTAACAATTTGCATTCTTAGAGCTACATTAAGATTACAATTTCATAATAGTTGTCTTATATTAGTGAATGCAAAGCAACTTTGTTCGATACGACTCTTGACCACCCGAGTACATTCCCATTGGTCTTTCAAGCAAAATCCATGATATCTGTACTTGTACTGTTGTAAGCGGCCTGTAACAACGTTGCGGGCATCAATGTTTCTTTGACCCCCTATAACTTGTCACGATGCTTCAATGATATCAATACTGCTTACATCCTCTCACTTCTCGAAGATGTATCCTGGACAAATGTACACACACTACCCCTGAGGATAATGTTACTCACTCACAATATACAGCATTCCGAACCATGGTATAAGTATCTCTTCTTCTAGCTAGTGTTTTATTGCATCATGGTTCCGAACGAAGTTTCTTGAACATTTGAACACAGCATTTCCCATGAACCGACGCAAAATCCAGACTAACTCTAGAGTAAATGATTGGATCAATTAATAAGACAAGATCAATTAAAGGTGTTTTGAGACAGCAGCTCATGTGCGCTGCAGGCAGGGCTCATCCAACAAAAAATGGAAGACACATACAAGATTAACAAAACCCGAGGGGTTACAACTCGACATTTTAGTGTACACCCGTTTTAATATTTTTATTTTTTATTTATCTGTTGTGTTTTTTTGAATTTTAACGATTTTTTTGATTTTTTAAAATGATTTTAAAATTATAAAAACTCACATGTTTTCTTTGATTTTTTTTAACCACACATGATTTTTTCTATTTTTTATAATTTTTGATGTGATTCTTTTTTCTTTAGATTTTATTTTTATTTTCATTTGTACACCTGCTATTTTCTAATTTTATTGTAATGTTTTTGATTTTTTCTGTTTTTTTTAATTTTTTTTACATACTTGATTTTTTTTTTCTAATTTTGATGTGATAATTTGATTTTTTTTTCAAAGTGTACACTGATTCTTTTAGTTGTTCATCCCTCGACAAAACCCATACAAAAAACATAAGGGCGAAAAAGCATCAATGATGAAGTGATAACAACTTTTACAAAACAAATCAAAATCAATGTGGCATATAGGGTTGGCCCAACCACCCCTATTTGAAAAAAAATATCAAAAAGTAAAATTAGCATCTGCTATACTCTCTTACACCCTTTGACAAAAACTAATAACAAAAGAACACGATGCAAAAAGAGCTATTTCACAATATAGTGATATCAAAATCTACAAAGAAATCAAAATCTATGTGGCAGATCATAAAGTCACAAACCTCACCGACACTCCTGACCTCAAAATCACTGTAGTTCAAAACCCAGTAACCCTTGTAACCTTTGCGGGCTACTTCAATGACTTCTTCAAAATGATTAGCTATATCCCGGCACCACCAACTTTGAAAACCTCTTCCGACTTCTGACAACCTCTTTTCCCCAGCAAACAATTCGAACAAATCCCCTTCTACTTATTCCCAACACATCCCTTAGAAATTAGACCAGTCTTAACAAAGCTAAAGCCCAAACGTTCCTGTGAACTCCACGGGATTCCATTTCCAGGGACCGTAGACTAGCCAAATTTCTGTTTGCGGAACCACTTGACCAAGTTGTTAATTCTTCCTTCAGCATTTGTATTTTCTCAGCTGCTTTCAAAACATCTGTCATCTTACTAATACTAGGAAAACGCTCCGTGTAACGCGTTTATGAGCGAGCACCGACACGGGCGACATCGCCAATCGAAACGATCTATTCAATCAAAGAAAATTACCTACATTACCTATTACCAAAGTTCCTTACAACTTTCCATAAACACTCTGGAACAATTAAACAGACCAATACCATAAATTTGATACTTTTCCATCAACTCTTTGGACAGATATTTAAAACACTTAAAATAGCAATAAGTCTTGACCGATTGACCGTACATTCTTGACCGATTGGGCTGGAAATGTGTAAAATATGATATGTATCTAGTCGAAACGTTGTTTTTAATATAACTGTGAAACATGATCCATATCCAGAAATAAAGTATTTTAGTTACTTATGTATATTATACATACATTACATATTGCATACATATACATTATGTATTGCAATATGATCACTTTTATTTATCAAAATAAAGGAATCTATCTTTCATTGAAACTGAGAATAGCCATCTATAAACTTTGCTTTGCTACATAGAGTAACCCAGAATGCAGTGGAATTTCTGTAATGAAATGTCATTTCTGACAGTTTTAAAACTTAAAAATTGTCAATAAGTGGCAAGTGCATAAGTTCAATACTGATTGGGCTGAAAAGTTGTAAAATAATTGAAAATGGTACTCTTAATGGCCATGCAAAATTTGAACTCGATCTGACCTTTTTGATTTTCGGCCAATCAGAAGATATGTTTTTAATTGAACCAATCAGAATGCAGCTCTCAAAAACAATCCCAGACTGAGTTAGAATGATATTAGTATGTGTGCAAAATTTCAGCTCGATCGGGAAAAAAATGTGGCCTGTGCCGGCGGGGAAAAAAAACAAAAAAAAAACACACAAACAAAAAAAACAGAGAAAGTTTCCAAAAGTGCTGAATGGAGACGCTCGCTCAATAAAAGAACGGCAAGAAAGATGAAGCAAACAACTATGGACCTATTCATAGTTAGCATGTGACATCATCTCATTGTTGGCAACCATCTTGATGGCTTGATTCAGAATAACTGTGATTCCGTTCTTTTTGGGCAGACTTCAGAGAAATCATTAATACGAAAAGGTATCACGCACACTACATAAATACATCGAATTGCCTCCATTTTAAGTTAAATCTGACCCGGCAACTTGCCAACATAATGTACACTCGACAATTCATAAAACGGTATTTCAAATAAATGGATTGCCTGAAAAAAATGTGATGGCATCATCTGATGAAGTCTGTACTTACTCGTCATCTACCTCTAGTATAGGTGAGCTCTGATTTCATTGATAATAACAAGTATTGATTGTCAATGAACCTGACCAGCAGCCAATCCGTTTCGTTCAAATACCGTTTTATGAATTGTCGAATGTACAATCTCGGGGGAAATGCTGATATAAAACAAATGATTAGATTAGATTAGTGTGGTTTAATGGCGCGTCAACGACGAGGTTATTTTGCGCACATTAATTGTTATATTTAACTTTGTTGATCATAATTGGTGGGCAAGGGGAGGGGGTCGACCTAACGGGCCCGATCCGGGGGAGTCCAGCACTGATGGGAAGGCCAGGCCGGAATGGGGACGGACCGGGGGGTGTGAGGATTCGGGCCGGCTGAACCCGATTTCAGGGGGATCACCATCTCGAGGGGGGAGGCCGGCCCGAGGGGACCACAAATTCAAGGGAGGGCATGGTTAGGCCGACCCTGGCTGCTCTTTGTCTGGACCTCACCACTGATCTGTCCGGCATGGGTAGCCCTTACACATGAGCATATGCTCGCCGGCGTAGCTGCAATGGATCATTGGCCAACACAAACCCCACCACCACGATAAGGTGACAGCCGTCGGGGGGTAAAACAAATGAAGTTAGTTCAAGCTATGAATATTGTAACCTTTTTCTCACATTACTATTGGAAACAATTTTTCACAAGAGGCTAACTTTATTCCTGCACCAGTACGACCACTGCATAGGTAAGTCCGTTTATACCGCCCTTGACAGTGGGCATAGTGTCATGACTTTTCTATGATCTTGGGAAGGCATTCAATACCATTGACCACAATTTCTTATTGTCTGAACTATTCCGATTTCTTGAAAAGCAGACCACAAGTTGGCAAAATCAATTCCTCAAAGCTGAGCTGTTCAACATTCTCTAAAAACATCAAGAATGTTGGTACGTACTACACTGCGTACCAATGGCCAGGGCTCGAAATTTAAAATTTTAGTTACTTTTGGTGAGTGACCAAAAGAAATCTCTCGCCCGGTGACGTATCTACTCGCCGTCCTAATTTTCATTAGGTATATTATATTATAGAACTAAATTTTGTGCCTGCTCATTTCCAGCTCCATAGCCAACTATTATATTGTAACGTACTGAAAACATCAAACCAACACACATCCAAAGTGACAATGTAATATGTAGGCAAATCCAAAACTTTTCACACATTTTATTTTCAAAATATGTACCTAGTAATATTCAAAATAGGTAGGTATTCAAAATAATTTTCAAAGTATTACTTCAAACTAAAATGTAAAATGCACAAATAGCACAAAAAGTAGCTCGCCACTCGGGCAAGTAACTGTCAAATTTTACTTGCCAAGCAGTCATTCTACTCGCCTGGGGCGAGCGGGCGCGTGCTAATTTTGAGCCCTGCCAATGACCATACAAAATTTGAATTTGATCAGTCAAAATGTTCCATTTTTAATTTTCAACCAATCAAAGGATCTCATTCAAAAACTATACCTGGGACCGCATGTCTACATAAAAAAACACAAAAAAACTCAGAGAGAGTGCCATAAGAGTACCTACCGTAGTGACGCTCCATACGCTCAATTAATTATTCAACAATCTGGTTTAGAGGAGACTTCCCTATTCTGATCGTAAAATAAAAACTCCACTCACCGGCCCGGCAAATCGCATCCACCACATTTTGCTTAGCTTGGCTTTGTACGTTTTCACAATGGTTAGTCCAATTATGACAACCACAACCACAGCCACAACAATACAGATGACGTTCTTCCAGTCGAATTGGAGGGTGGCTTCTTGGGGAGGGCTGAAAATTAAAGTCCACCATCAACAACTAAGGTAGGTAAGTCAGACATCGATAAGTCCAACGTTTGAAAAATCACTCCTTTTCAACTCGCAACTCTCCTTTTCAACATGCACTGGAAAATTACCATTTAACACTGAGTGTTGGATTTGATTATGGATGGTGTAGGTGTAGGTGGGGGGGGGGGGGGGGGGGGGAAGCAAAGAGATGGTGTATCAGGCTATTATCTGGTCATATCTTATTTTCGCTTCCCAATTTCATTTTTGTAAACAAAAAATTTAAAAAAATCATTTAAAAGTGTAAAAAAAAAAATCAATGTTTTTTTTCAAATGTGTCAAATTTTAAAAATATTGATTATTTCAACAAAATACAGCTCAATTACGTCTCATAATTGATTTCAAAGTAGGTATCCAAAAAACATATAAGCCCTGCAGGGCAGTGTGTGGAGCCCCAAGCCCCTTTAAACCACGGGAAATTGTTTTTCTTCGTAGGGCGCCAGCGGTGGGGTAACATTTTTGTAGTAACTAAAATGAGTTTTAATGAGTTTAAATGACCAATTTATGTATTAATATTTAATATCCTTTGGTAGTCTGTTGTAATCTCAAATACATTTAAAAATGTAAATTACAGTGTCCTACGTGCTATTAAAGGCTAGGCCACAATTGTCGTAATGCTTAATGTCTAATGTTTAATGTTTAGTGCTTAGTGTTTAAGAGAAATGGATGATAGGGTTTATGTGATATGGGCCACAACATGAAATAGTGATTAGTGTTTAGTCGCAGTGAAATAAGAATTGAATAAAATCCATTTCTTATGACAAAAACCTTACGACAAGCCAATCAGAAAGACTTACTATTGTTGCTGCGCAGTGGAGAAATTCAGAACTTGTAACAACAACATTTAAAATTGCAGAAAAGTGGCAGATAATATTAAACTAGATAGTAATGTATTTGACAAGACGAAATAAGTAATTTACTAATTTTAGAGCAGATTTTTGTTTCAAATGAAGGCTGTAAATCTTCAGGAGGCTCTGGAGACACTAGCGCTACTACAGTTGAAATAAGAACCTATTCTGGCCCTCCTTATACATTAGACATTAAGCATTAAACACTAAACATTAAACATTAAGCATTACGACAATTGTGGCCTAGCCTTAACTCGTGTATAAGACACACTCGTGTATAAGACGCACCCTTGTTTTGAGAAGTCTATTTTAAGAAAACACTTAGCATGCGTGTATAAGACGCAGTAAAATTATGAAAAACATTGTGTGTTTGTATACATGATATCCATCTAAATGTTGGTTTTCCAGCTAACTGAGCTATTTGAATGAAAATCACTGCCAACTTGTTGTAAACAAACAGTAATTTCCTGCTTCTGAGAAAGGGGGGAGGGGAGTCTCTTCCAAGCAGCTGTTGCTTGCTCTAACAGGCGCGCAACTGCCTTTCCTCTGCATTCCAAAACAAACCCAACTCCTCTCCTCCCATTTACATTAAGATCGCCATTCAACAGTGTTTAGTCTATTTTATGTCTGTCAGAGCAATGTTTTTCAGACGTAAACATATATTTTGTCTCCTGATCTAAATGCAAGGGAAAACATTTTGTTGCACAAATTTAATATGTTAATAGTGTTGTGTCTAGACACAGTATGAGTAGTCCAGACAGAGTGTGAGGGAAAGGCAGAGATAGACAACATGTGGCAGTCTACCACAGCTCTGTTTACAAACATCCACCTTGGATTTACTGGGAAAAAAGCTTGGTATGCGTGTATAAGACGCAGGACTGTTTTTAGAATCAAAATATTGACATATAATTGCGTCTTATACACGGGGTATCTTTGTAAAACGAAATGTCATCATTGACCCACCATAGATTCCATTTTTTCAAATTTTTGTCATCTTGCCGCGTTCTAATCTCTGCCCAGTAAATAGTTTTAACATGAAAACAAGAGTCGACTTCATGCTACATCTTTAGTGTTGGCAATTTTCATGAAAAAAAAAATCTTGAAAATTTTCATGAAAATTTTGAAAAACTTGAAAATACTTGAAAAAACGCTTTTGTGCGCTGTTTTCGTGGCAAAAAAAATGTATGTGAAATGTGCAGACGGTTCTAATAGATTTGACTTGGAATACATTGAATACATCCATATATTCATGAAATTAGGGATTTGAGGTACAAATTATAATAATTTATATATAATAATCGATAATAGGAAGTAGTTCATAATATGTAAGCCGCATAAATGAGTGCTACAGTAAGGATATTCTCAAAATCAAAATTTGACAAACATATTATTTTATTAAATTAAAATATGTTTTATGTGTATGACATGTGTTATTATTGAAAATTGAAAAATAATAGGTAGTTGAAAAAAGATTACAAAAATTTAATAATTTTAATTTCTGATGAGAAGCTCTTAATGTTGATTTGATACAACCTAGGATGGCAATAAGTACATAAATATGTTATGACATGTGTCACTTATTAAAATTTAAAAAAATTGGTTGAAAAATATTAAAATAATAAAATAATTGTATGAAAATTTTCACATAGCTGTGAAAATTTTCATTTCACTGAAAATTTTCAATGAAAATTTTTCACGTTGCCAACACTACATCTTTGAACTATGTAAATTTTTTTATTTTTTTTGTTTTTTTTTGTTAATTTTTGGGTCATTATTAATTATACAGTCATTAAAAACTTAATAAATACCAACTGCAATATGCAAAGATTTTCCTCGAGTGGGACTCGAACCCACGACCTTCCGATATCCAATCAGATGCTCTACCAACTGAGCTACCGAGCTATCCACTTAAAAATTAACTTTACCCACTGTTGGATTTGATTTACGGTGGCATGGGAGGGGGGGGGGGGGGGGGGGCAGGGGTAACGCGAAGAGGCAGGTAATAGGGCATAAATATTTATCAAAACAAGATATGATCAATACACAGCAATACTGAGCTGCTTCAATCTCCGCCAGACCTGAAGTCAACAAACAAAACACATTCTTCAACACATGTAGGTCTGTTTTGGCTCAACAAAAGGTCACTTAAAACTCGTATCTGGACGAAACTTGGTTATACTTACGCAGTGTGTTCCTCGATATCACTATTTGTGATATCTACGGCGGACGCGTTGCCATTACTGGAAGAAACAAAACAACGAGTTATACGATTTTCAATAGTATACGATTGTTTCAAAATGATTAGTAGGGGTGTGCGAATTTTCGAAAATATTTGGTTTGAATATTTGATTTGATATTTGAATAGAAAGCATTCGAAAATTATTTAAAATTATCCCGTGATTTCTCGTATGGGCGTGTTTTCAATGACTGCGAACTGCTGCAAAGACTAAAACTCCAACCGAAAATATTCATCGACGCCATTTTGATTTAGATGAAATATGTTATTATTGTTCTGCCAAGTAGACCTTCCTTTATTCCTTTTAATGTAATTTTTGTGATGTGTAATGACAACCATATTATTGAGAATGTAGGTTTCTGTGGAAAACTTCCATGGAGTCTAGATGATATGAAGGGATGTGCGTTGTGAAAAATATCCGACCGAACCGGAAGAGAGCTCTCGCCCGGCAAGTGAGAGGTCCCGGGTTCGAGCCCCGGTTCGGTCGGATATTTTTCACAACGCACATCCTTTCATATCAACCATAATATTATTATCCTGGAATATTAAATCATAATTAGTAGGGATGTTCACGATTACGATTTAATCGAATCGATTAATCGATTATGACATTCAAAACGATTAATCGATGTTAGTACAAATAATCGAATTACATCAATTTGAATTTGCCGCCTTGAAAATGTTTGCATTTTAAAACATCTAAAATGGCTGCCTTCATTCTGTCCACATTTTTCTTTGTGTGCGTATATTTTAGTGATAAATTTATGTTTGTGTGTATTTTCCCAAGTTTCAGTGTGTATTTCTAATTCGCATTGCCATTTATCAGTGATGATTAAATGAATTACCGCACATTACAGCGTATTTGATGTAAAAATTAATGACTTTCCGGACACATTTCATTGTTGAGGTTAATATTGCCGTAAAAGACGATATGATGACCACCCTGAACATTAATAAATACCAACTGCAATGTGAAAAGATTTTCCTCGAGTGGGACTCGAACCCACGACCTTCCGATATCCAGTCAGATGCTCTACCAGCTGAGCTATCGAGGCAGTTCACAGTGCAGCGGCTGTGTTCCAATATAAGCTGCGTTAGCAACTTACCGATTTTGAAGATAGGGTCAGAAGACCGTGAATTTCATCCACGTTTGACAACTGACTAACTTCATTCGACTTGGTATTCTCATAAGCAGATGAGTGCGCATATGTATGAAATATGATTTTTACTGAATCCCTCAGTTAGGTGAATGTTAATAAATACCAACTGCAATGTGAAAAGATTTTCCTCGAGTGGGACTCGAACCCACGACCTTCCGATATCCAGTCAGATGCTCTACCAGCTGAGCTATCGAGGCAGTTCACAGTGCAGCGGCTGTGTTCCAATATAAGCTGCGTTAGCAACTTACCGATTTTGAAGATAGGGTCAGAAGACCGTGAATTTCATCCACGTTTGACAACTGACTAACTTCATTCGACTTGGTATTCTCATAAGCAGATGAGTGCGCATATGTATGAAATATGATTTTTACTGAATCCCTCAGTTAGGTGAACGTTAATAAATACCAACTGCAATGTGAAAAGATTTTCCTCGAGTGGGACTCGAACCCACGACCTTCCGATATCCAGTCAGATGCTCTACCAGCTGAGCTATCGAGGCAGTTCACAGTGCAGCGGCTGTGTTCCAATATAAGCTGCGTTAGCAACTTACCGATTTTGAAGATAGGGTCAGAAGACCGTGAATTTCATCCACGTTTGACAACTGACTAACTTCATTCGACTTGGTATTCTCATAAGCAGATGAGTGCGCATATGTATGAAATATGATTTTTACTGAATCCCTCAGTTAGGTGAATGTTAATAAATACCAACTGCAATGTGAAAAGATTTTCCTCGAGTGGGACTCGAACCCACGACCTTCCGATATCCAGTCAGATGCTCTACCAGCTGAGCTATCGAGGCAGTTCACAGTGCAGCGGCTGTGTTCCAATATAAGCTGCGTTAGCAACTTACCGATTTTGAAGATAGGGTCAGAAGACCGTGAATTTCATCCACGTTTGACAACTGACTAACTTCATTCGACTTGGTATTCTCATAAGCAGATGAGTGCGCATATGTATGAAATATGATTTTTACTGAATCCCTCAGTTAGGTGAATGTTAATAAATACCAACTGCAATGTGAAAAGATTTTCCTCGAGTGGGACTCGAACCCACGACCTTCCGATATCCAGTCAGATGCTCTACCAGCTGAGCTATCGAGGCAGTTCACAGTGCAGCGGCTGTGTTCCAATATAAGCTGCGTTAGCAACTTACCGATTTTGAAGATAGGGTCAGAAGACCGTGAATTTCATCCACGTTTGACAACTGACTAACTTCAGTTAGTTCAGTTAGCAATTAGTTAGTATTCAGTTAGCAATGAATACTGCAATTATACGGCTACAATGGTATACTACATACAGTGGATTGCTACATTTAGAGGCAATATAATGTTCAATAATTAATTTCTCGAAAACGAAATTTTTAGCCATCTCCAAATTTTGTGTGATTGTACCTACATATATGTAGAATAATATTACCAAGTTTAAAAAAAATCGAAGATGGTGTTTTTGACCTATTGACCTTTGACCTTATCTAGATGTAGGTCAATTTTGTGGTGCCATATAAAATGTCCTTGATATGAAAGTCACTTATTTAGATAGAAAATTTCATTGCCTTTCCAATGAGACCATTCCCAGCCCTGTAGCTCTGATAGGAGCCGAGTAATTCCAAGAAAACCAAAGTAACTCGCGAAAAGGTCACCGACGGGTCAAAATTTGACCCCGCCATAACTTTGTAACCAAGAGCCCCAAAATTATAAAAAAAATCATGGTTGCTACTGTCTATGGTATGATTGAATGTGCCAAATTTTATGGAAATCAAAGAAAGTCAGAAACAAAAATGTTGTTATTTTGGGTGGTTTCTTTTGGAATTACCCATGGTTATTGGGACCAATATTTTTGTCATACAAGTCTGTGACGAAATTGAAGAGTTATTGGCTTTTAATGACATTTTCAATAGACAGAATTTCGGTTCGAGGTGTTACGCGTATCCGTGCTCGCTCATCTGCGCGTTACACAGAGCGTTTTCCTAGTTTACAATTAGATCTACCTACTGTACAGTATTGTAATCTTCAATGGGACCTCTTGTACTAACCTCAAAGTGTCCCCGAAGAACACTTGATTCAATCCTTTCAGACGTTCCGGCATCGCTTACTAGAAGAAACAAAAACAAACATTTCACCATCAATTCACTCAGTTCACTTCAACGTTGAGTCACTTAATTCAACAATGTACATTCACACTCATACTCCTTTGACTGAGACTAGGGATGGGATTTTTCCGGAAAAATATAAATGAGAAATTTCCGATGGAAATTTCTAGAAATTTCTGGAAAAATATGGAAAAATTTGGAAAAATTTGAAAATATAGCTCTTAAATGAAATGCATGACATTTTTTCATCGTGATAATCAATATTCACATTCAAGTAGCTACACTAGAAAATACTTAATGTTTTTGTAATTTATTAGTATATGGGTCATTCTCATATTTTTTGTACAAACCATGTCCGACAACCTCTCAATTTTTTTAAAGAAGATATATTAATAATTTTTAGGTTTTGAATAGAGCATGCCCATCTGTAATCATTTCCCTCTTTACTCCATCACTTCAATTAAAATTTATATGGTCTGATTTCATGGAATTTAAAGAAACATGTGTCAGGGTACAGCAAAATTAGATGTCCGGACCATGAGTTGGCTTGAACTATTGCAAAATTTTCTTATTTGCCATTGACATAAAAAAATTGTGCAGCATTTATATTGTTACAATAGCTCCAAAACTATCACAAGCTTTACGACTTATTTTTAGTGAGCAACGTAAACCTGTTATATACATTTGAACTTTGTCCGGAAATTTTGTCCACTCTGTTACGCCCAATTTGTTCTAGTATTTTTTCAGGTAATTTATGAAAATTTATAAAAGTTGGTACACTGCTAGAAGAAATATATTAGTTTTATTTATTTTACTGTTAGTCACACTGGTTAGAAATGAAAATCTGCTAACCTGCACCTGTTGACAGTGACAGCAAGCACATGTAACGACTTAAATTGTCCACTCTGTTACGCATGTAAAGTGGTGAAATTACACTTTAATTTAAACCAAAGTGCATGGTAAATGTAGCAACTAAGTTTATTGAATCATTGACAGGGTTGGGTGCGTATACGTATAAAACCTAAATGTATTATACGTGTATAAAACTACGTATTATACGTAAAAACGTATAATATACGTATAAAACCTCTAAACTTCAAAATTAAACGTATTTTCAAATTATGACACCATCATATTTTGAAATGCATTTCATGGATTGCAATCATATTATTTCCATGTCAATCTAGGCAGACTTGTTTACTGCCAAAGATGTCATAGATATGCGTAAATGATCAAGAAGTACCTATCCAAAAGATTTTGATAGATCTTTATTTGCATCCTCTTTGGAAGATTGTACATAAACGATTACTATGCATAGCCTGTACATTCATGAATATAAATGTTATCATTATTTTGTATAAGTTATTTTGCACATTTTATCAGCCAATTCGGCTGCAAACACACGCGGGGTTTTTTTTCCATGCCGGCCAGACGCGACAAACGAAAAACATCGCGTGTTTTTTCATGCCACGTGTGTTCGACCAAGAAGAATGTCGCGGGTTTTTCCTTGCCGCATCTGGGTATGAAAAAAAAATCCCCGTGTGTTTGCAGCCTGACCGATATTATTGCCAAACTCATTATTCATTATTATAATCTTTTAAAGTTGTTTGAATATTCCGCCAAAAACTGCTCTCAAGGCAGAGCATTGCTAAAGCTAACCAGGGTGCAAGTAAGGTACAATGTCCGGTCATTTTGGTGGCCGCCATAAACTTCCGCTCATTCGCTTATTTAAATTGTATTGTACGTAGGCAAGACATGAGTATCTAGTACACCAAAAATGTGCAGTGTACCTACCTACCTAGGTAGTAAGTACTCCACTACATTACGGAGTAATTTATTTCTCATTGCTGATCAAATAAGCTTTTTTTACGTATAATACGTATAAATTGTATAAAACCTCCATGTATAATACGTAAGTATTATACGGTATTATACATACGTATAATACGGTTTTTTACGTAACGTATTATACGCACCCATCCCTGATCATTGATATAATAATATCGCAAGTTTTTATCTATTTTAGCAACAAAAACATTTTATTATGTTATGTTGTCCACTCTGTTACATTGTCCACTCTGTTACAGTGAAATGTAATTCAGTGGATTTTTATGTTCCGCAGTGATTTTATAACATTAACTTCATCTCATATAAGTTTCAATACATATTGCTATAATATTTTAGCATTGTATACCTCACAGAATGGCATTAACATCCGCTAAAAAACAACGGGCATTCCGAGAGCGGAGACGCATAGACAAGGAAAAAGACACGGAAAATAAAAGAAAATGAAATAAAACCAAAGGGCAATTGATTGCATTACAAAATTTATGTATGACATTGAAATTTTTGAGAAGGTATAATTTAAATTGTGCCCTCATGTCCATTCTGTTACAATATGTCCACTCTGTTACTCTGTAATAAGATTTAATTCTCCTAATACCGATGAATATTTAGTAAAACTTAGATAGTTATTAGTTTTAAATGAACCCAATTAACTATTATTATTATTATTAAGTCTATATTCTCAACAGAGCCGAGGCTCCACTAGTGAGAATGTAATATAGAGAAGGGAGGAGAGGAAACCCGGTACCGGCATGTAGCCTACTCCTGACGAAAGATACCAAGGGGACCAACGGCTTAACGTCCCTTCCGAAGGACGGTGTAACATTCACAGCACAGGCCTCCACAACCCGCGCCGTCGAGAGACTGATAACAGGTGGAGGGAGGTCATCACACTAACCCCCAAACACCCCAGTATCTCTGGCCCAACGGCAGCAACCTGGCAAGGCAGAGTTGAATGGTCACCCATCCAATCGCTGACCGCGCTCAATGTTGCTTAACCTCGGTGATCTGACGAGAACCGAGGTATCCAACACACCAGCCGTTGTGTTGTGTCTATAATTAACTATATTGATTAATATGGGTTGGTAAAGTCAATTCTAGAAGTTTTAGTGAAGTTATCCTTGTAAATTGGTAATTTAAGCAATGTTCTTAATTAGGATCAAATAATATCGTATAGTATATACAAGAAATTATTTAGTTGTATTTTTTTATGGTAAGTTTATACCATCTAGTATTATACTCTATTAGTCAAAGTATCATGTTGATTATATTTTAAGATTTTTATGTAGAAATAGTTGGGTAACAGAATGGACGGATTCCGTGTCTCACAATCTTAATTTATCGATAAACTCTAAAATTGATCAAAAGTGCATTGACCACTTACTGTACACAATAAAGTACTATTGATACAATACATTGCTGCAAATAACTTTGAAATATAAACTACTTTAATTTTTTTTTCTGAAAAGTCAAAATGTAAAAAAATATAAGAATGACCCATATAACAAATAAAACATGATAATTAAGGAACAAAATATTAAAAGATACCCAATAAGTTAAGGTTACCTACCTATATAACATAATTGTCTGGCATGTCATACCAGAAACAATTACGCACATACTGATTAGGATAGAATATTTGGGAGGGATGCCCAAGTAGATTTTCCGAAAATATTTTTTGTTGAAATGTACGACTTTTATTAATTTTTTCAACATTTTAACTAGGTATATTTTTATGTAAAAGTTTCATCAAATGTCTTTTAACTTGCAACTCTGGAATTATATTGAGTTTTTAATATGATGTCTTCGGAAGATTAAGAAATTTGAACACAGGAGGTATAGGAAAATTATTTAGAATTTGGCGTCTAACTTTTAAAAACGTACGGCTAGGTGTATATATATAAAAATCTTAATAAATACCTCTATGTCTAATACACATAATATTAGTTTTTGGAAAAAATCTATCGGTGGAAAATAGTTTAAATCTAATATTTACTAGGAAAATTACCGTATTTATTCGACTTACCATGTTAAAGATAGGGCTAACTAAAATTTATAAAGTGATATACTATCTTGGAAATTAGTTCGGCTACCCTACTTTTTCTTGCGTTTATATGGTGCACAAGGAAATTATCTATAAAATAAGCATATTAATTCAGATATCTATCGGAGACCTCAACTTGGGCATCCCCCCTTAATGGGTAGGTACCTAATTAAATTACTTAATGATTCTGATATTGATTAGAGATTTGGATTGAGCTAACTCCCCAGTTCACTCAACTATTGTGATGCAATAGCTTGTTCATATCAAAGTGTTACTCTTCAATCATCATCATCATCATCTTCAGACAGAATGATTCCTACATCAGACTTCACACATGTTACCCCTGTTCGTTTTCTGAGTGGCGGGAAATTTAAATCCGGATGGGCACATTACAACGGGGCCGCTATAGTTCAATATGCTAATACATTGAAGAAACACTACTAAGAGAGGACTGTCGTTCACTTTAGCATATCCTGAGGGTGGGAATATGCAATCACTTGCTATGGAATACAATTACACACATTTATACTAATAAATAATCATTTTGACAATATTTTTCCATATTTTTCCGAAAAGACGGAAAAATATATGCTGAGAAATTTCCATATTTTTCCATTTCCGCAGAAATTTCTGAATCGGAAATATTTCCAGGAACATCCCTAACTGAGACTGGATTAATTATTTCATTGTAACATTAGTTACATCCTTCGTAAATATGCACATGAAGTTTTGAGCTAACGTAGCATCTTCATTTGGCACTTTTGGACTCTTTAGCTGCTTTCACAAGTTACACTATTTCACCGGGTTTTTCACTACACTACTAGTACAGTAGGCAGCAGGCAATCTGTGGATTGGATTATATTTTAAAACCGTTATTTTATTTTCGTTATTTAAAACCGTTATGAACACCTGAGTTAGCTCAACTTTGTGTCAAGAATCATTTCCATTGTCAGAAATCAGAATCATCTCTATTATTAGTTCCAGACTCCAGGTTGAGAGAACTAAGGCCGGGTAGGACCAACCACAAGAAGAGTATTTATATAAACATTTGTTATATTATGTAGTGCAAATGATTTATTTTCTCTTCTTCAAAATCCAACCTTGAAACAATTCTGTGCATGTTGCTTCTAGCAGCAACCGTTGCTCTGGCGGACTGTAAATGCACCTTAAGTACTTAGTACAGACTAGAGAGCCTAGATTTTCTAGGCTCTCTAGTACCTACAGACCAACGTCTATACAATATTCTCTTCTAAAGGTTGAACCGATCGAGGGATTTCAGTACTCGGAAGTATTCGGCTTTGTCCTACTCTGTGACGTCATGGAGTAGGACATTTCTATCTAAATCACATGCCAGCGCATACAGACTATCAAGCAGTTGCCGGCTGTGCAGTGGTTAATTTGTAAAATAATAAGTGGGCGGACGCTCGGCGATGTCAGGAAACAAACTTGCTTATGAAAACAATGGGGGGTTTGGGGGGAGGGTCCCCCAACACCACGCGGGTCCGGGGAGCATAGCCCCGGGAAAATTTTTGAATTTCAGGACTAAATTTGGTGCCTTTCTACGCGATTTGTACACAATTTTAAGATAATTTTTCTTATAAGTAAAAATTCTCTTAAAAGTGAAAATTCTCTTAAAATTTACTTATTTTTCATATAAATATGAAAAGTAAGTGGGCGGACGGCGTCCACCCTGAAAAAAGAGTGGGGGGACGCGTCCGCCCTCGTCCGCCCCCAAATTAACCACTGCGGCTGTGTTGACGTCACGAAGTGGGAAAAGCCGAATACTTCCGAACACTGAAATCCCTCGTTCGGATCAACCTTTATAAGAGAGTATTGTATAGACGTTGCCTACAGACTATATTTAACTATGTTTTGATCGCCAACAGGGTGTATTTAAGTGCAAACTGTATTTAAATATATACTTAAGTACAGCGTGTAGAAGAGGCATTACCTACCTATTTATTAATCAATAGGTAGGTATTAATAGTAAAAATATGCATTGTGTTTATTGTGTGTGTGTGTGGGGGGGGGGGGTCTGCAGGTGTGAGTGTGACATAATTTTTAAGGGGACTTTGTATAAAGAGTGACAAATTGTAACAAGGGGAGGAAAGGGGGTAAAAAGTGGCCTATTTTGCGTGACATAGTACCTACTTTATGAACAGCCCCTAAAGGAACAGACCTAATCTTGTGCAATCAATGCACAACTTTTTGCATAAGTGGGTGGCTCCAGTAAATGGCCTTGAGAGTAAAAAATAATGGTTCGATAAGAAAAAGATTCCTTCGAAGTTCTCCGAGCCAAAATTTTAGCTAGGCTAGGTAGGTAGGTACCTTACCTACATTAGAACATTATATTTCTGAGACACCAACTTGTTGAAACCTGAAACCCTACAATCACACAATCGACCCACCTACAATCAACTCACTACCTACCTACAAAGCTCTTTGGAGGTTCTCTCAATCTCAAATTAGTAGGTATGAGAACAATAATATTAACTGGAACGTAGATTAACCATTGCATACCTTGTCGATTAAAATAATAAGACAGAAAGACGACAGAAAGACGAGAAAGATTCGATTCAGAAGCAGCTGCAAACGAGGCGCAGCACCCAGTACCAAAGATCCCAGTAGGTACACGTACCTACACAGTACACACCAAAGGGGTGTGACTACGATCCCGACAGCCGGGACTTTCAGGTTAAAAAAATAGTCCCGACCGTCGGTTTTACTGGGCAGCCTAAGGAATAAAACTCTCTATGGGTAGACAAATTCGAACTGGGCAACTTAAAAAAAATAACTCTATGGTTAGGCAGAATTAAAACTTGTGAAAATTACAAATAAAAAAAAATGTGCTCCCGGCCGGATTCGAACCGACGACCTCTTGCACCGTGGTCCAGTACGCTATCCATAGCGCCATCTGGACGGTCATACTGAATGCCGTTCTTAACCAGTATATAAATAAACAAGGCCAGTCGGGACTATTTTTTTTAACCTGAAAATCCCGGCTGTCGGGATTTTAGTCACTACCACACCAAAGTACACACCAAAGATGCAATGGAAATTTCCGCAGTTTTTACTTTTTAGGCGGGAAAAGATAGAAAAGATTATGTTGGTACACTTGTTATTTTGCTTGTTTTGTTGGCTAGACTGTTGATGTTGTTTGCTCGGAAATGGCGGGAATTTTTGAATCCCGAGCCTAGACGATTTAACAAATTATCTCGGTGGCTCTGCTTTCTAATAATTTTCATATGCAGGTTGATTTCCAGGTACCTTAGTGGGGGGTTCAACAATGTAAAAGACCCCTTCATAGCTACTTGGAAATCAAATTGCATATGAAAATTATTAGAAAGCAGACCCACCGAGGTAATTTGTTAAATCGCCTTGGGACACTTTACAGGGTGCCGGAAGTTCGAGCGCTGATGTCACAGCGACAGGTAGTGAAGTCGCCCAAATGTTGAAATGTACCTAGTAATCTAGTGGAGCGGTCGCTCCACCCAGCCAAGTCGTACTGTACACTCACACTCACTCAACATACCGTAAATGCCTAATAAAATGAGGAGCCAGACCAACTACTTTTACTGTAAGCAACAACATGGCATTTTCGGCCTACTGGATCATAAAATTGGAAAATCTCACATTGTTGTAAAATATCTTAATTTTGAGCTATGGCCCACCCCACCACATATACCAAATTTGGGAGCAATAGGCTATACCATTTGCGAGCTAGAGGGCCGAGAAAACAGTGAAATTACACCACTTTGATCTTTAGATGATGATTCAGATGATATCAGGAAACACCGCTATCACCGCCACAGCCTAAACGGCTTAGCCGATCGATCTGAAATTTTTACCACATGTGCACTTTTGGCGTCTGAGGTGCCTTTTTATAAAACCAACCGGTAGTCGCCATTTTGAAACCGGAAGTGACGTCATATCTCGAAAACGGCTAAACCGATCGGAATGAAACTAGCGCCAAATGATTCAGACGGTCGTCTATATGGAATATCAGTAGTTAAAGTAGAGATGTACTATTACCGAAACCGGAAATGACGTCATGAAAATGAAGATCTAGATTTTAATGACCTCTTACTACAATAACTACATATTCAGAAGGCTTATAATGATACATAACATTTATAGAAATAAATTCTAGGTGGCAGTTATTTCAGTCGCCATTTTGAAAACCGGAAGTGATACCATATCTCGAAAACGGCTGGACTGATTGGAACGAAGCTTTCGCAATTCTTCATGGAATATCACTTTAAGCTTAGGTATATTGAGCACCAAACACAATTTTTCGTATTAACCAATTCGGAAATGGCGTATTTTTTAAAAGTATTTAGTCATTGTTGCTCCGATGTGTGTTACAAGTTGTGTAAATAAACTAAAAAAATAAGTGATATCCCCATAAAAAACACTCCGTGTAAAAATACCAGCCAAGTCTCTTCAACTATAAAAAAAATAGAATAAATCTAAAAATTCAGCACTGAAAAGTAGTGATATCAAAAAATGAGCCAAGTCAAAACTTAATTTTAAAAACCAAAATATACTTGGCGCATCGTTTTTAAGGGCATTATAGGTATATTATATATATATAGGTAGGTACATTTGATTTTTGGCATATGCTTCTATACTATTTATATACACGATGCGCCAAGTATATTTTGGTTTTTAAAATTAAGTTTTGACTTGGCTCATTTTTTGATATCACTACTTTTCAGTGCTGAATTTTTAGATTTTTTCTATTTTTTTATAGTTGAAGAGACTTGGCTGGTATTTTTACACGGAGTGTTTTTTTATGGGTATTTACTACTGATGGCGCTAAGGCCTGATTGAATATTTAATGGACTGTATATGAATAAGATAGTAGATCCAAATAAAAAACTCACCCTCCAGAGCAGCGGTAGATAAGCCAGAAGATGATGACGTCATGCGGTGCGGTAATAAGGATGCTAATCTATCTAAACTAAACTAAAGAGAATTAAGGAAATATATGATGATAAGGATGGTGATGCACTTCGAAAATAGGGTACAGAAGACCCACGAAAATAAACTTAGAATTAGAAAACTTCAACGTCGTCTACTTGACGAGATTGTGAGTTGAAAAGTTGACTGTCCTCGACTGATGCGCTGGACGAAGTGGGGCCTGACAAGGTCAGATTGATAAGGGATGATATGACCTGACAGGGGTACCAAATAAATAAACTAGCGACATGCCGGAAATGAAGCAGATATGGCGCGAACATAACCGCCCACCAAAAATGGCAATTTTTCCAGTCACTCCGACTAGGAAAATGGGAATGGAAAAGAAAAGATACGAAGTTCCCCAAGCTAACTAAGCAAGGGGAAGAGCGACCAAACGATTGACAGGTAGCACAAAAGTGCAGTGCGTGGTTTGAATGAAAACCACGCGAATGATGTCACCATGACAACGAACAAGATGAGTCCAGAGCGTGTCCGCGCTTGCAGTGCGAGCTTGATCGAGGAACTCTGAGATCTTGCGGATCGGGCTGGCGGCGCCGACGAATTTTCTGACGTTGTCTGAAGGGTTGGCAGAAGAGAGTCCTCTTCGGGCTAGCAGCCGGTCCAAACAGGAGGGGAGGGAGTCGGCAGATCGATCCGAAGCCATCTCGAGGTGGACGGCTTTGGTGCTCGGGCAGATGAAGAGACGCAGGTAGTCCTTAGAGAGCGCAGTGTCGCGGCGCTTGCTGACCTTGACGCTAAACTCCAAGCAAGGTAGACAGTAATGACTTCGTTGTTGCAGTAAATCTCGGAGAGCAATCCAGAGCTTGTGCTGAATCAGACATGTACCAGCGAGAGGTCCAGAACGTGGCGATTGCTTGTAGTAATCGTCGCACAATGAATAGGGAAGGTGCGTTTGCTTGGGAAGCAATAGAGGATGGCGAGCTTTAGCGGGCAAGGAGGAGAGCTTCAATCGTCCGCCCACCCTGAGAAGGCCATATTCGCCAACAAAAGGCGAGACAAAAGGCTTGAGAGACGATTGTGCAGCGAGAGGAGAGGGATCTCCGTCGTCGGGGAGTTGATCTTCAGAGTTCTTCAGTGAGGACGCGAATGAGTCTTCACAGAGCAGAGGTGCTTGAGTCTTCAAAGGCGAGGACGCGAAATGTTCTTCACGCAGCTGAGATTCTTGAATCTTCGGTGTAGGAAATGTGATTTCCTCCGATCCCCCGATGTGACGCAGAGAGCTCTTCTCCGTGGTCGTAAAGCACGGGAAGTCAGAGAGTGGAACAGGAAGTACTGATCCGACGAACGATGAGCACTTCGCCGTGGTTGTAGAGCACGGGAAGCGAGAGAATGGAACAGGAGATGCTGTTCCAGCGAACGAGGAGCACTTCGGCGTCGTAGCAGAGCGCGCGAAGTCACAGAGCGGAACAGGAGGTGCTGTTCCGACGAGCGAGGAGCACTTCGGCGTCGATGCAGAGCGCGCGAAGTCAGAGAGCGGAACAGGAGGTGCTGTTCCAACGAGCGAGGAGCACTTCGGCGTCGATGCAGAGCGCGCGAAGTCACAGAGCGGAACAGGAGGTGCTGTTCCAACGAGCGAGAAGCACTTCGGCGTCGATGCAGAGCGCACGAAGTCATAGAGCGGAACAGGAGGTGCTGTTCCAACGAGCGAAGAGCACTTCGGCGTCGTAGCAGAGCGCGCGAAGTCAGAGAGCGGAACAGGAGGTGCTGTTCCAACGAGCGAGGAGCACTTCGGCGTCGATGCAGAGCGCGCGAAGTCACAGAGCGGAACAGGAGGTGCTGTTCCAACGAGCGAGGAGCACTTAGGCGTCGTAGCAGAGCGCGCGAAGTCAGAGAGCGGAAAAGGAGGTGCTGTTCCAACGAGCGAGGAGCACTTCGGCGTCGATGCAGAGCGCACGAAGTCACAGAGCGGAACAGGAGGTGCTGTTCCAACGAGCGAAGAGCACTTCGGCGTCGTAGCAGAGCGCGCGAAGTCAGAGAGCGGAACAGGAGGTGCTGTTCCAACGAGCGAGGAGCACTTCGGCGTCGATGCAGAGCGCACGAAGTCACAGAGCGGAACAGGAGGTGCTGTTCCAACGAGCGAAGAGCACTTCGGCGTCGTAGCAGAGCGCGCGAAGTCAGAGAGCGGAACAGGAGGTGCTGTTCCAACGAGCGAGGAGCACTTCGGCGTCGATGCAGAGCGCACGAAGTCACAGAGCGGAACAGGAGGTGCTGTTCCAACGAGCGAAGAGCACTTCGGCGTCGATGCAGAGCGCGCGAAGTCACAGAGCGGAACAGGAGGTGCTGTTCCAACGAGCGAGGAGCACTTCGGCGTAGTAGCAGAGCGCACGAAGTCACAGAGCGGAACAGGAGGTGCTGTTCCAACGAGCGAGGAGCACTTCGGCGTCGATGCAGAGCGCGCGAAGTCACAGAGCGGAACAGGAGGTGCTGTTCCAACGAGCGAGGAGCACTTCGGCGTCGATACAGAGCGCGCGAAGTCACAGAGCGGAACAGGAGGTGCTGTTCCAACGAGCGAGGAGCACTTCGGCGTCGATGCAGAGCGCGCGAAGTCACAGAGCGGTACAGGAGGTGCTGTTCCAACGAGCGAGGAGCACTTCGGCGTCGATGCAGAGCGCGCGAAGTCACAGAGCAGAACAGGAGGTGCTGTTCCAACGAGCGAGGAGCACTTCGGCGTCGATGCAGAGCGCACGAAGTCACAGAGCGGAACAGGAGGTGCTGTTCCAACGAGCGAGGAGCACTTCGGCGTCGTAGCAGAGCGCGCGAAGTCAGAGAGCGGAACAGGAGGTGCTGTTCCAACGAGCGAGGAGCACTTCGGCGTCGATGCAGAGCACGCGAAGTCACAGAGCGGAACAGGAGGTGCTGTTCCAACGAGCTAGGAGCACTTCGGCGTTGATGCAGAGCGCACTAAGTCACAGAGCGGAACAGGAGGTGCTGTTCCAACGAGCGAGGAGCACTTCGGCGTCGTAGCAGAGCGCGCGAAGTCAGAGAGCGGAACAGGAGGTGCTGTTCCAACGAGCGAGGAGCACTTCGGCGTCGATGCAGAGCGCACGAAGTCACAGAGCGGAACAGGAGGTGCTGTTCCAACGAGCGAGGAGCACTTCGGCGTCGATGCAGAGCGCACGAAGTCACAGAGCGGAACAGGAGGTGCTGTTCCAACGAGCGAAGAGCACTTCGGCGTCGATGCAGAGCGCGCGAAGTCACAGAGCGGAACAGGAGGTGCTGTTCCAACGAGCGAGGAGCACTTCGGCGTCGTAGCAGAGCGCACGAAGTCACAGAGCGGAACAGGAGGTGCTGTTCCAACGAGCGAGGAGCACTTCGGCGTCGTAGCAGAGCGCGCGAAGTCAGAGAGCGGAACAGGTGGTGCTGTTCCAACGAGCGAGGAGCACTTCGGCGTCGATGCAGAGCGCGCGAAGTCACAGAGCGGAACAGGAGGTGCTGTTCCAACGAGCGAGGAGCACTTCGGCGTCGTAGCAGAGCGCGCGAAGTCAGAGAGCGGAACAGGAGGTGCTGTTCCAACGAGCGAGGAGCACTTCGGCGTCGATGCAGAGCGCACGAAGTCACAGAGCGGAACAGGAGGTGCTGTTCCAACGAGCGAAGAGCACTTCGGCGTCGTAGCAGAGCGCGCGAAGTCAGAGAGCGGAACAGGAGGTGCTGTTCCAACGAGCGAGGAGCACTTCGGCGTCGATGCAGAGCGCACGAAGTCACAGAGCGGAACAGGAGGTGCTGTTCCAACGAGCGAAGAGCACTTCGGCGTCGTAGCAGAGCGCGCGAAGTCAGAGAGCGGAACAGGAGGTGCTGTTCCAACGAGCGAGGAGCACTTCGGCGTCGATGCAGAGCGCACGAAGTCACAGAGCGGAACAGGAGGTGCTGTTCCAACGAGCGAAGAGCACTTCGGCGTCGTAGCAGAGCGCGGGAAGTCAGAGAGCGGAACAGGAGGTGCTGTTCCAACGAGCGAGGAGCACTTCGGCGTCGATGCAGAGCGCACGAAGTCACAGAGCGGAACAGGAGGTGCTGTTCCAACGAGCGAAGAGCACTTCGGCGTCGTAGCAGAGCGCGCGAAGTCACAGAGCGGAACAGGAGGTGCTGTTCCAACGAGCGAGGAGCATTTCGGCGTCGTAGCAGAGCGCACGAAGTCACAGAGCGGAACAGGAGGTGCTGTTCCAACGAGCGAGGAGCACTTCGGCGTCGATGCAGAGCGCGCGAAGTCACAGAGCGGGAACAGGAGGTGCTGTTCCAACGAGCGAGGAGCACTTCGGCGTCGTAGCAGAGCGCGCGAAGTCAGAGAGCGGAACAGGAGGTGCTGTTCCAACGAGCGAGGAGCACTTCGGCGTCGTAGCAGAGCGCACGAAGTCACAGAGCGGAACAGGAGGTGCTGTTCCAACGAGCGAGGAGCACTTCGGCGTCGATGCAGAGCGCGCGAAGTCACAGAGCGGAACAGGAGGTGCTGTTCTATCGAACAAGACGTTCTTCGACGTGGGTGTAAAGCACGCAAAGAGAGAGACAGGTGCTGGAGATTCAATGCTTGCGGAAGGAATGGATCCCAGCACGACTTAACCGAATGTCGTGTTGAGGGCAGAAGGTGTTCCTCCGATGACGATGTCGCGGCTTCGTCTGAGAATGTCCGCGTAGAGATCAGCTCCCAGCAGGAAGTCGATCTTGTCTGGGACGTGAAATGTTTCATCTGCCAGGGACAAGCCTCTATACTGATCCAGCACCTCCGTGGGCACTGAAGTATGAGGAAGACGGTCAGCGATTGAAGTGAGTACGAGCGCTTGAACGTCGAGACAGGAGTTGCGATGAACGCGCGAAGCTAGGTCGCATTGAACAGTGCCGTGAACTTGCGCTGTAGCTTCTCCGATCCCTGACACGAGAATGGGACAAGGCGTGACTTTCAATCCTAGCTCTCGAGTGAGAGAAAGCGTGATGGCAGACACCTGCGAACCGGAGTCAATAACGCCTCGAATGGGTTGATACTGACCGGCCGCGTCCTTGATAAGCGCCCGAAAAGTGCCCAAGAGGGCGACACTTTGGTGAGAAGAAGGCGTCCCGACGCGGCAAGAGAGAGAGCTAGCCTCGACGGGTTCCTCTGGTTCCGTGGAGTTGTCGATCCCGGGATTGGCCACTGGCTTGGTGACTGGAGCTGCGGGATGAAGACTCGTATGATGATGTGTACTGCAACATTGTCGGCAGCCACTTCGTGACGTGCAAGCAGATTGCATGTGCAACCCCAAGCAGTTGAAACATCGCTTCAAGCGCTTCAGCTCCGTGTACTTGTCTGGCAGAGACAACTGAAGGAATGCAGCGCAGAAGTGCAGAGCATGATCGCCTTTGCAGATCGGGCAGACGCTGGATGACTGATGCGGTGAACTCGATGCGTGGTTCCGTCCATCTGGCGTCTTGGGCTGCGTCTTGGGTGGCGTCTCGGGTGGCTCCACTACTAGTAACGAATGTACTTTCTTCGGCGATGGGTTTGGTCGAGGACCGTCCGACGTCAGCCTTGACGACGTCGTAGGAGACGTCGCGGCGACGGCGGCGAGATACAGATCACGCGCAGCGTATAGCATGTCTTCAAAGCTGGCTTCGATAGCGTCGACCGGCACTGGTTCGACACCCTCATCAAGTTGCGAGTTGAAGGTCAATATGTCCTTCTGAATATCTTCAAAGTCGGCTTCCAAAGCGTCGAGTTTATCGAACCGAGATTCATATCGAGATGCATCGGCGCTTTGCAGTATCTTGAATGAATCATATGAGCGTTGCAGCGCAGCAAATGTTCTCTCCCGTTTAGAAACGAGAAGCGCTTGCTGTTTTGCGATCTTCGTAGCCATAGTTGCGGGTAAACAGGTTACAGATAGGGCACGGATGCGATCTAAATCGAACCCGGGTCAACAACGAGCATGAAGTATGAAAATACAAGAACAGAAATGATTTCTGATGAAATGAGTCAAGCAAGAAATCCACGGGAAAATCAATGATGTTGGAAATAAAGTCCAAACAGAACGAACGAGAATCGAACCTGGGTATCTAACAAATACCGACAGGTTTGAAATCGTAAACAAACCGATGGCCACGTTATCACGTAATTGAGAAAGCAACGGTGACCGCTGTAGGTAACTGATGACGTACAAGGTCGCGTCGCCGAGAAACAGAGCGAATTACGCAATATAAATGACCGTGGACTCGAAATATTCATAAGTAATAATCGAGTGACAGAACACTATGCTTCTGATGAGACTTATAGAGTGTACTGACCAAGAGAAACGCAGCAATTCCGTCCCGAACGAACTGAGACCAAAATCGACCACGTGTGAACAAACCAAAGAGAAACTTGCGGCAGGGCGCAGGGCGCGAGAATGTCTGAATAAGCAATTCAAAACTCTCGGCTTCAAGTGGACCATATGTTGGCGCTAAGGCCTGATTGAATATTTAATGGACTGTATATGAATAAGATAGTAGATCCAAATAAAAAACTCACCCTCCAGAGCAGCGGTAGATAAGCCTGAAGATGATGACGTCATGCGGTGCGGTAATAAGGATGCTAATCTATCTAAACTAAACTAAAGAGAATTACGGAAATATATGATGATAAGGATGGTGATGCACTTCGAAAATAGGCTACAGAAGACCCACGAAAATAAACTTATGTAGCGGCGCAAACGGGAGGACATGGTATGGGTTTAGATGTGATAATTGATAATAAAAAGGTAGAATTGTTGGAGGTGTGGGAGATAATCTAAATGTTATCTGGTCAAGTCATGGAAAAGATAGCGTGGGTGGTTTACGATGAATGAAGAAGATCATTTATGATGATAGCGAACAATGAATACGATGTTTATTAGTTACCGTGGAAATATAACATGATTGAGAATAGCGAGCGAATAACACGTTGAAGCGTAATATTATTGATAATAATATTATTGATTTAATAATATTGATAATTGAAAGTGAAAGATAAAAGATAAATGGACACAAGTTATGACTGAAGTTATGATTGAATTGGTGAACAGATTTGACATAGTTGGATTGTAAATAATCTTGAATAAGACAGAGAAAATTATTGTTACGGTAATTATGAGCGAAGACAAGAGACAGAGATTCACAGAGAGACACTTGTTACAATTGTATCGATGATTATCACAGACTTACCGGCGAAGTCCAGCGTTTCTGACCATGGGGCAAAGCCCATGGTCAGAGTGAAACTCTACAAGCCAAACGTCTAGAGTTCCAAGTTGTTGGAACCAGACTAGATATTTAGACTTGGTAGTACAAGGAGAGATAATGTTCAGAGTTCCAAGTTGTTGGAACCAGGCTGAGCTTTATCTTCCATGGTGGTGAGTTAGATGTTAACTGATTTGTCTAGTTGAAGACGGCTCTTTATATAGTCAGTTCTTAACAGTAAATAGAAAGTGTGTTACTTTGTAGAAAAGGCGGAAAGATTCGAATGGAAGTGAAGTTGTTGTTTTGACTTTAGTTAGAATGATGTTGTTGATGGAATATTACAATAATAGTGTGAAGTTACATTAGAGAAGTTATATAATAATATTTACTTCCATTCCTTTCCTTATGTTGGTGTTTGTGTGCATTGAAGATGTTAAAAGAGGTAAGATTGAAGAGCTGTCATTATGACGTTGATTTGACACATGAACATCGACTTGATTTGACTTAGGTTTATAAACAATATGGCGTCTTGCCGTGGCATGGTTTAGAAGGTTCTCTAGACCTGAGATTACATTGATGGTTGTCGTTTGATAATTAATACCTACTGTGTTGTTTAGGTGAAGCAGCCATTGAATAATTATATAATTTAGAATCAGTAAAGGGTAATTCCTTTACAGTCTCTCCTGCTTCGGGGATTTTCGTACTACTCCTGACGGAGTAGTCGAAAATAAACTTTAAACAATTGATGAATGTCTTTGTTTGCTTGATGTTGAGTACTTGATTCGAAATACACATTTTACACTTTGATTGACACTTGATCACTGCACTGGGGAACTTGCGTTGTGTAGGCGACGAAGGTGGAGTGTCGTGATGGTTGCGTGATGTGTGTGATGCGAGCACGAAAATTAAGCCGTTGACGTTGAAGTTGAGGGGATGAGTTTGTACGTTTGTTTGATGATGTAAGGATTGTTTGTCTGTTCTTGATGTTGTGATGATTTATGATAATTGATTGTTCGCTTGACGTTGTGATGAGTGATTTTCTTTTCTTTTCTTGAAAGTGTGAGGATTGTTTGCTTTTTTTCTTTGGTTGTGGGGATTGATTGAGGAATTTGTTCATTTTAAATTGTTAGGATGGTTGATTAAGTCGTTCAGTTGATGTTTTTGGAGGATTTTAAGAATAAGTCGTTAGCATTAAAGTCGATATGATTGGGCGTTGAGAAGAATGGAAGGCGTCGAGAAGATTGGACGGCGTGTCGAGAAGATTGGATATCGTGTCTGGTGACACTGGCGTCTAGAAGAATGGAAGGCGTTGAGAAGAATGGACGGCGTGTCCGTTGACAGCGGAGTCGAGAAGAATGGACAGCGTGTCCGATGACACTATGGCGTCGAGAAGAATGGACGGTGTGTCGAGAAGAATTGACAACAAGTCCGATGACACTGGCGTCAAGAAGATTAGATGGTGTGTCGAGAAGAATGGATGGCGTGTCCGGTGACACTGGCGTCGGGAAGAATGGATGATGAAGACGTTGTCACTTAAGTCCAGATGATTCCGATGTTCTTCTGAATCTTGGCGGAAACTGGATTCTGCGTTGACTTTCAGTTTCACTCTGGTTTGGTGATGAGATTGATGTCTGGTCAAGAGTGTTCGAGTGACTGATGACTTTCGCTTGATGACTTTCGCTTTTGTTGAAAGAATGTGTACATCAATAACAAGAGTGAACTCGTGAATAATCTCTGATTATATGAATTTGTCTCTGTATATCTAACAATTGCCGCGAGAACGATGTGCGAAAAGAATATGCCTTGTCTAAAACTAGGAACATAGAAAATAACGATGGATTTCTTATGCATGGCGGAACATCACATACAGAAACGAGAGAATGTCTTATGCAGGGCGGTACATGCCATAAGGTTGACTTAAGACTAAGAGATTGCAAAGTGCTTTGCGAAGGCAATACTTAACACACGTGAAAAGAGAGGCAATGAAATTTAAAGTGAGACGAGATAAATAACCCGAGATAATCCAACTGAATTTGGAGACGAATAAACGGTGTTGCGTGACGACTGGCGAACTATAGTAAATGAGAGATTTTAATGAAGTAATTTTCCAGACTGTCGGAATAGCATTTCGGAAGAACTAGAAGGGATTCATTCAATCGAATGACCCGGATTTAGTAGCTATTTGACAGAAGGAGAAAATTGATGATCGATGACGAGATTGCGATGAGAGAGAGAAAATATAACGTGAACATAGATATGCAAGTTGAGTTTGAACGTACAGTTGAGAACGTGAACCTGTGTATTTTTTTGAGGTCAATAGACTATCCTGGAAGTTGATTCTTTGAGGTTCAAAAAAAATGAATAGACGTAGGAGATTACGTGATTATAAAATTTTTGCATTCCTGAAGAATTGTAATATCAAGGAGACACGGTAATTGAATGAACAATTAGAACTGTTGTGCGTATTAATTGAACTTTGATCATGACACGAGATCGAGGTAATTAGTGTCCGAGAAGAACGACGCGACGAAATGATGGAAATAGAACGACTTAACGACATGATTGAATGATGAATACGAATTGATTAGAAGATAAATGATCCGAAAAATTGTTACGAGCTTGACGTGGATGACTTGACATAGGTTTGCTAACAGGTGAAAAGGGGGGGTTTCGAGCAATTCCTTGACCACTTTTGTAACAGAGTCTGGTTGCTAAAGATAACAACAACAAAAAAATTGTGGGGTTAGGGGGGGGGGGGGGGGTCGAAAAATGTGGGGGTTTATTTCTAGCAAATCCCTGAGCCACCACTTTTGTAGCAATAGAGTTGCTCGAGTAAAAAAAAAACTTTTTTTTGAAAAAATATTTTTTTTGAGAAAAATATTTTTTGTGGGGTTGAAAAAGGGGAGTTCCTGCAGCAAAATCCCACCGCTGGTACCACTTTTGTAGCGGCGCAAACGGGGGTGGAAATTAGGGGTAGTGCGCCACCAACCATACCGTGGAGGACATGGTATGGGTTTAGATGTGATAATTGATAATAAAAAGGTAGAATTGTTGGAGGTGTGGGAGATAATCTAAATGTTATCTGGTCAAGTCATGGAAAAGATAGCGTGGGTGGTTTACGATGAATGAAGAAGATCATTTATGATGATAGCGAACAATGAATACGATGTTTATTAGTTACCGTGGAAATATAACATGATTGAGAATAGCGAGCGAATAACACGTTGAAGCGTAATATTATTGATAATAATATTATTGATTTAATAATATTGATAATTGAAAGTGAAAGATAAAAGATAAATGGACACAAGTTATGACTGAAGTTATGATTGAATTGGTGAACAGATTTGACATAGTTGGATTGTAAATAATCTTGAATAAGACAGAGAAAATTATTGTTACGGTAATTATGAGCGAAGACAAGAGACAGAGATTCACAGAGAGACACTTGTTACAATTGTATCGATGATTATCACAGACTTACCGGCGAAGTCCAGCGTTTCTGACCATGGGGCAAAGCCCATGGTCAGAGTGAAACTCTACAAGCCAAACGTCTAGAGTTCCAAGTTGTTGGAACCAGACTAGATATTTAGACTTGGTAGTACAAGGAGAGATAATGTTCAGAGTTCCAAGTTGTTGGAACCAGGCTGAGCTTTATCTTCCATGGTGGTGAGTTAGATGTTAACTGATTTGTCTAGTTGAAGACGGCTCTTTATATAGTCAGTTCTTAACAGTAAATAGAAAGTGTGTTACTTTGTAGAAAAGGCGGAAAGATTCGAATGGAAGTGAAGTTGTTGTTTTGACTTTAGTTAGAATGATGTTGTTGATGGAATATTACAATAATAGTGTGAAGTTACATTAGAGAAGTTATATAATAATATTTACTTCCATTCCTTTCCTTATGTTGGTGTTTGTGTGCATTGAAGATGTTAAAAGAGGTAAGATTGAAGAGCTGTCATTATGACGTTGATTTGACACATGAACATCGACTTGATTTGACTTAGGTTTATAAACAATATGGCGTCTTGCCGTGGCATGGTTTAGAAGGTTCTCTAGACCTGAGATTACATTGATGGTTGTCGTTTGATAATTAATACCTACTGTGTTGTTTAGGTGAAGCAGCCATTGAATAATTATATAATTTAGAATCAGTAAAGGGTAATTCCTTTACACTTAGAATTAGAAAACTTCAACGTCGTCTACTTGACGAGATTGTGAGTTGAAAAGTCGACTGTCCTCGACTGATGCGCTGGACGAAGTGGGGCCTGACAAGGTCAGATTGATAAGGGATGATATGACCTGACAGGGGTACCAAATAAATAAACTAGCGACATGCCGGAAATGAAGCAGATATGGCGCGAACAACTACAAATTTTAAAATCGCCCAAATACGATATTTCACGGAAAACACCCTGCTCAAGGTAATAATGGGGGGCTGGGGGGAGGGCCCCCCAGCAACTCACGGGTCCGGGCTGTGCAGGCCCGGGAAAATTTTGAATTTCAAGAATAAAATAGAGCCATTTCTATGCGTTTTGGACAAGAAAATTCGGCGATTTCGATCACCTAAAATTGCTAGTTAACAATTATGGAATTTATGTTTCAAAGTTTTAGTTAGGTACCATATATTTTCTCAAAAATAAATTTGCATTATGGAAGGATATTGCAAAGTCGCCCAAATCGGCAATCGGCGACAACACCAAAAAGTTGGTCGCCATATGGTAGGGTCAAGTCGCTCAAATTGCAACAAGTCGCCCAATCTGGCAACCCTGACGCTTTAGAATTTTCGGGACAAGTGCGGGATGAAAAAAATCCCGTCCCGAACTCGGGACAGCCCTATATCCTGCACACCCTTAGTAAGAGTATACCAATACCATATAGTAGTATCGCTTGCTTAGTAAAACAAATTTGTTGTATTGTATTGTCTTTATTTTCATGTCGTAAACATTTACAGAGTATGTGAAGATAATAAGAGCCTGTCATCAGGGTTGGGTAAGTAACGTATACCCAACAAATCATAAAACGGTATTTGAACGAAACGGATTGGCTGCAAGTCAGGTTCCTTGACAATCAAACCATATTATTTATATCAATGAAATCAGAGCTAACTACTAGAGGTAGGTAGATGACGAGTTAGCATAGACTCATTGGATGATGCCATCACATTTTTTTCAGCCAATCTGTTTCTATCGAATACCGTTTTATCATTTGAGACCTTAGCTTTAGAATGATAATTCCCCAAGAAATGGAGCCCATTTTATGTACATTCTATTCTCCTTCTCCCATAGTATAGACATGGTACTTCATAATATCTCCCAAACAGTGGTTAAGGTGGCTGGGTCGATCGCCATTTTTTCAGATAGTGTTCAATTTTGCTGTACTCACTCATTGGTACTTCCCGTGTCTAGTATTCGAGATAGGCGAATAAGAAAGAAGTATCCCCATGTTATCTTATGGCAGGTTTGAAAAATTTGCTACAAATGATGATTTTATTTAATTGGACCGAAAGATTTTCAAAAAACGTAGGTATATGATTAGAATCTTTGATCTATTTACTTTCATTAAAAAATTATAAACCAATATCATCGTGTGCTAAATAAAAAGTTATAGGCGATTCAATTCAAATTGCGAATCAAGTCAAAATACTTTTGGCAACACGGGAGTGCTCAAGGTAGTTAGAAGGCACTAAATGTCTACTAAAGATACCTTGACTTTTCATGAAAGTAAACTCTAGGTGTAAGCTCAGCAAGCTCAGCCATCATGATTCCACACAAATGCAAATTTCCAAAGTACGATGTTGCCATATTGAACCGTATTGTTAAAATTATAGGTAAATCTTCAATATGTCAATTATGTGCTAAAAGAATTTATAAACGTGATTTTTCTACACTTAGGCCCGGTTGCACTTAGTCCCGATAAAGTTTGCGGCAGGATTTATCGGTTGAAACCATGGCAACAGCCAATGAAACACGGCCATCTAGACCGCTAAAGCTCACTTTAGGCTAAAGTGAACCAGTGGCGTGCCGACCTATCTAAATTTGGTGCTCAAGCACAGTCATTTTTTGGGGCCTTGAGATACATTTTATACGTCTATTGCTGCACAGCAAACAGTAACATTGTAAATCAATAAAGGAAAGGGAACAAATGATTTCTATCAAGAAATATGCAGTGAACATGTATATTTGAGATAATGCTTGATCCATTTTGAGGGTTGAGTATGAAGGTGGGTGGATGGTTGCACAAACTGGTTGATGGTCCGGTGGGTGGGTGGATGGATACTACAATATTTATGAAACAATATTCAATTGCCCTATTTTCAGTACTTATTGAAAGGATTTTATTAATCATTTATTTTATTTATTTATTTATTATTTATTTGTTAGCTCAGAAGCCATTAGTATACACATACAATATTATAACTCTTATACATTACGTTTCCTTAACCAATCCATACATTTTGATTTGAAACAATTTACACTTTCAACAGACCTTACATCAACAGGCAAACTATCGTATATCCTCGACCCGTCATTAAATACAGACCCTTTCCATTTATTACTTTTGCAAAACCTCTGAACGCTGTTTCCTTTCAATGCTCCCCTGGTATTAATTGTATACAGCTCATTAACTGATTGAAACTTTTTACTTAGATACTCTGGCATCCTGCCTGTTTTGATTTTATAGATAAAAACTAATACTAACAATAATATAGTGTCACTGACACTTAACCATCCTAATGTATTTAACATTAATTGCACTCTGGTCTCTTTCTTGCATCTCATTATGCATCGCATGGCTTTGTTCTGTAGCACTTGAAGTCTGCAGATATCATTTTTGTACGCATGGAACACCACCGTTGCACCGTATTCAAAGTGTGGCTTGATTATCGTATTATACACAACTTCTCTTGTCCACATAGATAACCTCCCTCCTATTCTTCTCAAATAGCCAACCTTTTTTCTAATTTTCTTTACCATGTATTCCATATGTGCCTTGAAATTTAATTGATCGTCCAACAATATACCTAAATATTTAAACTCACCAAGCAGTTCAACTTCTTCAGATTCAATTACAATTTTTAAATTAGGGTCTACAGTTTTGATTTTACAATTACGGTACTTGCCTACACCAATAAACATAGCTTTAGACTTTGTAACATTAAGTTTAAGTCTATTTACACACAGCCACTTTATATGAATAAAAACAGGATAACTGTTAGATAATCATCTTCCGTATTTTCTTTCATGCTCCTGCATGCTGGATCGAAAAAAGTAATTTATTATTAGCAAATAAGCATAGAATATTTAATAATCGCTGTGATACATTTGTCATGTGTATAATTTATGGATGTAAATTAACGAACATGAATCCAATGAATCCATTGAGTACCAAAATTATTTTAAACCCGTCCTTGGGTAGCCTAAAATGAAAGATCATTCACAATTATTGTACCTACCTGTAAAACCATTTTAAACGTGCGCTATAATGTAATTGAAAACCAAAAAATAGCAGTGCGGCATTTTTTAATTATGTTTTTTTTATATGAATGACTTTTCTGTTTTCTATCAATAATACAATACCTGTAAAATCATTATAAACCCGTTTTAATGTAGTCAAAAACAAAATGTTTCGCTGCGCGGCTATTTTATGTGTGATTTTATTGCTAATGTAAAATCAATTTAAACCCATCCTTAAGTAGCCAAAAAACTAAAAAATTCGCTGCGCGGCAATATTATGTATGAATATTTTTTATTAATTATTAAAGAATTTTTTGTTTACTTTAAAACATATAGTACCTGTAAAATCATTCTTAACCCGCTTTAATGAACCCAAAAACAAAAAATTTCGCTGAGCGGCTCTATTATGCATAATTTTATCACTTATATAAATTAAGGACTTTTCTGTTTTCCTTAAAAAACAGAGTAATATAAAATCATTTCAAACCTGTCCTAGGTAGCCGAAAATCAAAAAATTCCTGCAACGCATTATTAAGTGTGATTTTCTTTTTATAAATTTATCATTTTTTGGTTTATTTAAAAAAAATACAGTAGCTGTAAAATCATTTTAAACCCGTTCTTGTAACCAAAAATAAAAAGTTTCGCTGCGCGACTATTTCATGTGTGATTTTTTTGATATTGTAATTTATCATTAACCCGTCCTAAGGTAGCCAAAAAGCAAGAAATTCGCTGCGCGGCATTTTTATTTGTGCATTTTGATTATGAATTAATTAATTTTTATTTTATTTTTCTAATTTTAGTAAAATTATACTTAGGCACCTGTAAAATTATTTTAAAACTGTTCTAATAAAGCAAAAAAAAATTTGTTCGCTACGCGGCTATTTTATGTGTGATCTTATTGCTGCTGTAATATCATTTTAAACCCGTCCTACTAAGGTAGCTGAAACCTAAAAAATTCGCTGCGCGGCACTTTTATTTGTGATTTTTATACATGAATGCATTTTCTGTTTTCTTTCAAAATCGTCCTACCTACCTGTTAAATCATTTAAAACTCGTTCTAATGTAGACAAAATCCAAAAATTTCGCTGCGCGGCATGTGTGGGTGCAATGCGTTTAAGAATTAAATTAATTACTTCCCTGTTTTTCTCTTCCATTAATGTGTAACCTAACTAATCAATTTAAATCAGTCTTAAAGTAGTAAAACTAAAATAATTCACTTCGCTTTATTTGTTTCATCGTAGGTAGTTTTTTAAGAGGTGTTAACATCATCCAACATTAACAATGATGAATTATATTCTCAAGTCTATAAAATACAGAGTAAATAGTCTAAAATGCACCAAGAACCTTCAAAGTTGGTATTGAAATTAAATTTTTTTCCTATGCTATGCGCCCCGGACCTGGGCCCTCCCCCCAGGACTCCATTAAACGCTGCCCATTTTATGTTCTTGACCATTGGGGGTGGGTGGGTATACCCACCAATGACTTAGCACCGGTCCTCAAGATAGGTTCGGCACGCCACTGAAGTGAACTTTATCTTACTTATCGGGACATGGTGCAACCGGGCCTTAATAAATTAGTGAAAGCTCTCCAATACTTCATAAAACCAATCAATCCAGCCCCCTTGTAATCCAGCCTATTATTTGTAAAATAATAAGTGGGAGGACGTTCGGTGATGTCAGGAAAACATATTTGCTTACGAAAACAATGGGGGGTTTGGGGGGAGGGCCCCCCCAACACAATGCGGGTCCGGGGCGCATAGCCTGGGGAAAATTTTGAATTTCAGACCAAATTTGGTGCTATTCTACGCGATTTGTACACACTTTGAAAACAATTTTTACTTCTATGAACAATAAGTGGGCGGACGGCGTCCACCCTGAAAAAAGAGTTAGGGGAATCGTCTGCCCTCGTCCGCCACCAAATTAACCACTGCTCCCAAATGAGTACTACTCAAAGAGCACATTACGAACGATATTTTTAAAAGAGAATCTTTTGACACAAGGAAGAAACAATAAGTACTTACTGACAAATGAAAAGAAGCATTATAGGAATCCTGTTGGGCGAGCCTTCCACATTATTCTGACACTTGATGCGGCGCATGTTTTGAAGCTGTCGTTTGCATTTGCCCATGGCCTGTTCATAGCTTACATGTGACGTCACGCATCATTGTGGAGGACATTTTGTTGGCACAGATCGGAATAGATGTTTTTGGTACAATAATTATGCTAGAGGCAGTAGTCCAATGTTTACCCGCCATGTCTATGGTTTACCTATGGGGATTGTATGTAGCTGCAGATAAACTCATATAGGAATGACGAGTGTTGTAGATGCAAACCCTGCTAAATCCATTACGGTCGAATGTTGGGAATTTAGCTAAACGTGTTTAAGATAGTTGCAAGTATGTTATCGTGTTGCATTTTATTTATTAAATTAGTTCTAAACATATAACTTTTGTTACACTTATCGTTAAACTTGGAAATTAACTAAGTTATTTAAAATTTAAAGAGGAAATTTGGATCTAGCCGGTTTTGGTGCAAAACAATGGTTTTGGCAGGTTTTGAAGCAAATTACCTAAAGCTTTAAAAAAGAAATTTGAGATCACCATTTTGTATTTTATTCAATTTTCCTCAAAAGTTTTATGGTCGGTGACCGGCAAAGATGAACCCTGTTTAACATTGCCAGGTATAGGCCGGCCCATGCTAGCACGGGTTCATCTTTGCCTGTCACCGACCATAGTATGCTTTATGACAAAAATTAATTTGTTGAACAATAAATAAATAATAATTTTACCCATTTAAATTGTTAGATAGTTCTTCCATGAACTAATACTGCTATACAGGGATAGATAACGCCGTATCAATAACATGCTTAACCACAGTCCCTATCCGTGTCCTGTTTTCAAATAAAATTCACAGAAATAAAACATGGCCGACCACTAAAAGCCCAATATTATGAGGTTTCTTGTCAAGCTGACACAATGCCTACACCAATATATTACCAAAACATGATGTATATAGGAGCGCCAATACAATATCGACTTAATTAAACCAGACAAACCTTAATAAACAGCTAATGTACAGAGAAAGCCATGTCAACACGAAGGTGGGTTTTCAGACTCTTAAATATGAACGGAAAAATTGAATAGTTTCATTCTGATGTCTTGCTAATTTACATATTTACTCTCTGCTTCATGGGCAATTAAATAAACACTGATGCTTCTTCTTTGGCGTGGGAGTATTCACAGTATTGTCAGTTATTTTACGGATGAAGAAACAATTAAAGAAATCACAATGTATACGACAAAAGCACGGAAAATATGTCAAAACATTTTTGTATCAGCTGTTTCAATGAAGTGACTTTCAGAAGGCTGTGGTTTGTATTACTTTTACTGCATGCATGAAAACTGCATGAAAACGAAAGTAGAAATGTTTAGAAGGCTAAGGTGAACCGGATAATTCAAATGAAACGCGAAGTTATCTATCCCTTTATAGCCGTATTAGTTCATGGTTCTTCAGAGTGAACTGATTTGCCGCCATAATATGTGTTTAAAACTACTGATCATTTCATTGGCTTAGACAGGTAGCTTGCAGCTCTCCCATTGGTCACTGTGGATTTAGCAAGGTTTGCAGACAGAGCTGAATGGATGTAGCAGGTTCTGCATTGTAACTCATATTTAGATGCATTTATCACAGGATATAGCAGAATATGAGGAAAAATAACATTGGCAATCAATAGAGAATCATCTTTTACGTTATACCATAGCCAACTGACATATCGTGGATGAAAACACCACATCAGCCTTCTCCAAAGAACCCATTTCCAATGGTAAAGCAGGATCCCGAGGGCGCCACCTACCGTCCTTTTGTTGGGTGGGCAAAATATAGACGTTGACAAATTATTTGTATACGTTCATTGCCACTTTTACCAACGTGCTTTTACTGTCATGTCTTAACCTCACCTTATGAAATAATCCACATTTTCTTTTGACGGGGGCAAACTCATAATTTGCAGCGTAATATTGATGATACTTGCATTAATTGCATATCAATAATGTTTTATAACAGATAATTTACACTAAACACATTAGTATTTACACAGAGATTACTCTTCAAAAATAACTACAAAAACAAATCGCTTTTCTGATCACGGCACACTTGAAACGTGATTTTCTAGCTGTGCGTTTTGTTCAGTTGTTCAGTCAAACAAAGTTCTGACTGTCAAAGTGAATAAATAAAGGATTACAAACGTGTGTAGACAAAAACATTTGTTATTAAATATATTATTTATTATATGTATACGACTGGGTATGTACAGGTGCATCTATAACTTGATTTATTTGCTTATTATTAGATTTTCACTCCCAAACAAATCATTCCACTTGCCGTCCATTGCATTGATTATTATTATTAATACATAAGATGAAACTTCAGGACCAATCAACTTTGATGATGCCATCTGTTGATAAAAAACGGCGGCGTCGGTACCTAGCGCTATTTGCGGAAAAAGCCAAGCACTAACACAAAAATTGAACCCTAGAAAATACGCGATTGGAGAAGGCTGATGTGGTGTTTTCATCCATGAAATGTCAGTTGGCTATGGTTATACATATCTGATATCAAACTCAATTTATAGTAAAAATGGATTTAGCAGGTTTTGCAATTACAACAGTTTAACAACTGACCTGGAGGGCTATTCTAAATTTCCTTGTCATCTCGTTTCACTTGACACCGGCTCATTACACTGTTCGTGCTATCTATTTAACATGGTAGTGACACCGTATCAATTGATAAAAGACGATAAAGAAATTAACCCCCCAAACGTCTGTGCCAACACAATGGCTACTGTGCAACTCAGAGAATAATATTTTTTTATTACATACATTGTTGATGTCTAGTATTTAAGAAGTAAGCGTAAGCGATGAACAGCTATTAATCTTAGTGACTAACAAGCCTAGGTAAAGTTACGCCCGCACAGTTTTTCAAAGTGTTTTCTTTTAGTTTTGTCTTCATACTTCCAAACAGAATTTTTAAAAAAATCCAGGAGTGATCTCCAATTCGAGCTCAATCTACTTAATATACTAGTTCCACATACTGGAGTACATGACTTCTGGTCACCTCAAGGAACTGAATACAATAATACCTAATCGTTCAATACACGGTTTTAAATCTATGTTTGAAATATCAAATAGTAAGTCACCATGGCTGACTTAGAGAAATCCCAATGTCATCTTAGCAAAATGCTGGGTTTTGTTGTGACCAATGATCCACTGCGGCTAGTCCAGCGAGCATGCTCATGTGTAAGGGTTATCCGTGCCAGACAGACCAGTGGTGAGGTTCAGACAAAGAGCAGCCAGAGTCGATCTAACTATGTCCACCCACGAATTTGCAATCCCCTCGGGCTGGCCCCTCTCAAAACGGACTTCCCTCCAAATCTGGTCCCACTGGCCCGAACCCTCCCGTCCCCATTCTGGCCTGGCCTTCCCACCAGTGCTGGACTCCCCCAGACTGGCCCCCTTTGGTCGATCCCTCCCCATGACCTCCATATAATCAACAAAATTAGGGTTGGGCGAACCGGTTCGAAACCCGAACCGAACCGGCTTTAGATGTTCGCGAACCGAACCTTAAAATGAAATATCCTAACCGAACTGAACCTTTGGTACAGAATTAATAATTTTAATTTTCTTTTACTTTTTTTACTATTCTTTTTATTCATTGATGTGAATCAATTTTATCGAAAATAAAATGCACTTAAATGATGGGCATAAATTAGTTAATAGAGAGCAGAGTTGCACCAGGTGACAATTTTGCAAAAGTGTTGGTACTACTACTAAACTAAGATATTACAAAGAAAGGAACTATAAAATGCAAAATCCCCTTGTCCATCTATTCCAAACAATGTTTGATGCTACTATTTGCATGTATCCTGATTTCTGACAAACTAATAAGTGAGGAATCCACTGTGTGTAAAAATGGCCAGAGGTTCGGTTCGGAGGTTCGGCCAAATATTTGAAGTTCAGTTCGAGGTTCGGTTCGATTAAAAAATATGAGGTTCGCCCATCCCTAAGCAAAGTAATAAAAAAAATTTAAAGCTAATGTGCACAAAATTACCTCCTACTAAGTTATCGATGCTCCATTAAAAATTTCATCAGAAGACCTCTGATCAGAGGTTTTAATACTCTAGTTGATGACATTAATTAGTACCTACCTAATAGACAGAGATTGGACAATTCAAATTCTGTAAGTCTCTTTCTGTAAAATAGAACCTAGAAAACTAGACCTAAAAACAATGGTGAGACCGGAAATAGTTTACGAAGACTTAGGAAAGAAGAAGAAGTGAAGAAAAAACTAAAATAAAAATGCTTTGAATAACCGTGTACATCCCGTTTCCTTCCCTCGGACTTCTAATGATGTTGTCCTTAGGAAACCCGAGGCATCTTGGACTGTGTGTACTTCCGCACAGGCTTCCCCTCCGTGTGCTTCCTGCTGATGTGCGCGCGGAGATTGCTGGGGTCGCAGAACGAGCGGCTGCAGTGGTCACACCTGACACCAGACAACATTACAATTTAAGAAACTTGATGAAGAGCAATACATTTTCCGCAGCATTTCAGCACGTTTTCCAAAAATTTTCCTAAGAGTCGCAAGAAATGAATGAATGTTTATTTGAAAATTCTAGTTAGTAGGTACACTTTGCCAGAGTAAAAAGGGTATTCAAAAGAAACAGTTGCGGAAAAATATTTTATGGCATCATCAGATGAAGTCTATGATAAGATAATGCGTTGTCTAACAATAGTAGGTGAGCTCTGATTGTATTGATACAATATAATAGTTTCAAGTTTATTTTTCCATAACATGGTATACATACATATATGTTTACTTACTCAAGTCTTGACCCTTAAGTACAATAAATTGACTTTTTTAGGGTATGGAAGTTACATTGATACAATGTAGGTAAATATCTAGTGGAGCGGTCGCTCCACCCAGCCAAGTCGTACGTACACTCACAGTCACTCAACATACCATAAATGCCGATATAAACTGAGGAGCAGACAAACCACTTTTACTGTAAGCATCAACATGGCATTTTCGGCCTACTGGATCTCAAAATTGGAAAATCTCACATTGTTGCAAAATATCTTAATTTCGAGCTATGGCCCACCCCACACCATGTACCAAATTTGTGAACAACAGGTTATGCCATTTGCAAGCTAGAGGGCCGTGAAAACAGTTAAATTACACCCCATTTATCTGATGATGATGATGATTCTGATATCAGGCGACCCCGTTGACAGGGCCACAGCCTAAACGGCTTAACCGATCGATCTGAAATTTTAACCACATGTGCACTTTTGGCGTCTGATAATACCTTGCCCTTACGATTTTTTTGTGCCGCCATTTCGAAACCGGAAGTGACGTCATATCTCAAAAACAAGTAGACCGATCGGGACGAAACTAGCGTCAAACGGTTCGGACGGTCATCTATATAAAATATCAATAGTCGAAATAGAAATGTACTATTACCGAAACCGGAAATGACGTCATAAAATTGCAAAATCTGACTAAAATCATCTCTTATAACAATAACTACATATTCAGAAGGTGTATAATGTTACATAACATTACAGATACAAATTTTAGGTGGCAGTGATGTCAGCTGCCATTTTGAAAACCGGAAGTGATGCCATAATTCGAGAACGGCTGGACCGATTGGAACGAAACTTTCGCTATACTTCATAGCATATTATTTATAGCATATACATAGTAACAAGCACAATTTTTTTCAGCAACCAAATCACAAAGGCGTATTTTTTTAATGGAATTATAGTCTTTGGTGCCACAATATAATGTTACAAGTTGTAAGAATAAACTGAAAAAAGAAGTGATATCCCCATAAAAACACTCCATGTAAAAATACCAGCCAAGTCTCTTTAACTAAAAAAAATTGAAGAAATCTAGAAATTCAGCACTGAAAAGTAGTGATATAAAAAAATTGGCCAAGTCAAAATTTTTCAAAAAATACTTGACGCATCGTTTTTTTTAGTGCATTATAGATATATTTTAAGTGTAGGTAGATAAGTATATTTGATTAACGGCCAACTTCTATACTATTTATAATTCACGATGCGCAAAGTATTTTTTGAAAAATTTTGACTTGGCCAATTTTTTGATCACTACTTTTCAGTGCTGAATTTCTAGATCTCTTCAATTTTTTTTAGTTAAAGAGACTTGGCTGGTATTTTTACACGGAGTGTTTTTTATGGGGATTTTTAATACTTGTATGTAGACATAGTAGACAATTTAAATTAGGGTTGGGCGAACCTCATATTTTTTAACCGAACCGAACCTCGAACCGAACTTCAAATATTTGACCGAACCTCCTAACCGAACCGACCTCTGGCCATTTTTATCTGCAGTGGATTTATCAATTATTAGTTAGTCATACACAAATAGCATCAAACATTGTTTGGCATAGTTTGCAGGAGGGGATTTTGCATTTTATAGTTCCTTCCTTTGTAGGTAATACCAACACTTTTGCAAAATTGTTACCTGATGCAACTCTGCTCTCAATTAACTAATTTATGCCCATCATTTTAGTGTATTTTATTTTTGATAAAATTGAATTCACATCATTGAATAAAAAGAAAAGTAAAAATAGTAAAAGAAAATTAAAATTATTAATTCTGTAACAAAGGTTCGGTTCGGATATTTCATTTTAAGGTTCGGTTCGCAAACATCTAAAGCCGGTTTGATTCGGTTCGGGTTTCGAACCGGTTCGCCCAACTCTAATTTAAATTTACAGGGATTGACTATCAAGGAACCTGACCAGCAGCCAATCCGTTTCATTCAATACCGTTTTTACTTTGGCCAAGGATAGGTAGGCTACCTACTTACCTATGGATGCAAAAAGATTTGATTTTTCAAGTTTCAAAATCATTGCTTAATTTTCAAAAATAATCTACATTTAAAAAATGTTACATAAATCTTTATTAGAAATCAAAGAGAGTTTGATGGCAAACTATTTTTAAAGTTTTAATGTTGAATACCCTCTGAACTCTGAGTAGTTTCCCTATTAGATATTGAAAATATTTATATCATGAGATAGGTACGTACTTGAAGTGAAAATCACTCAAAGACATCCCTAAAAAATCAAAAGCAAATAAACTAAACACAATGGATAATTTGTGAGAAATACAATTGGTGGAGGCTCAGCAGTTTTCAGGGGAAACATGCTTGCTTACGAAAACATTGGGGGAGTTTGGGGGAGGGCCCTCCAGTAGGTATAGTGGAGTTTTTCTCATTATACCTATTTGAAGGTTTCCATTGATTTCCACTCAGAATTTGCACAATGGAGCTTGACTAGGAACAAGTGTTTGTTTTGGCAGGTTGTAAATTTAGAGATGGACCAGGAGTATCAAGTCAGGGGCAGGGAGGGCGATTTTTCTTTAGCTCTGCATTGATGCCAAATACCACACATTTGAGAGGTTTAGAAAGATGTCCTACCCCTTTCCATATTTTAAGAAACATTTGAGCATATTTGACAACATGGGAGGGTTGGGATTTGGAGATCATAAAACACGGCCTGTAGCCGAGCATGTTGCTTGTTAGAAAGTGTCATGTTTTTGAACCATTGACAATGGAAGAATGGCCTTTGACTGGATACCGCGTTTGCCGATAGGTATTATGAGAAAAACTCCACAATACAATGCGAGTCCGGTGCGCACTGCCATGGGAAAATTTAGAATTTCATGAATTAATTTGTTGCCCTCCAACGCAATGTGTGCACAATTTTAAGCTAATTTTTACTCACACGATTAATAAGAGGGTAAACCCTGTAAATCGAGTGAGAAAAAGCGTCCTCCCCCAAAAGCGCTGACTACACAGACCTGTGCGGCATGACGCCGAGATGCCTCCTCTCATGGAGCCGCAGAGTCCACTTCTGCGAGTACAGGTTGGGACACATGGAGCACTTGTACGGCCGCTCCTTGGTGTGTATCCGCGTGTGTTTCCGCAGCGAGTCCATCCGACTGAAGGCCTTGTCGCACGACGGGCACGGGAACGGCTTCACGCCGGTGTGCCGGATGTTGTGCACGGCCTGTTCCACCTGGATAAGAGGCATGAGACAGAGAGTTGTAAAAAATCGGCCAAGCACCTCCACGCGAGGAAAGGAAGGCTAAGGGCCGGTCTTTCGATACTCTGTTAATACGTTAACACTTATTTAGTGATCATTGAAAGAATGCCATTGTTTGTTGCCATAACAATATAGTTCTAATTCAAAATGTAGCAGAGTTATGAAAGATCGGATCTAAGTGAATTTTGATAAAAAAAAAAAATATTTGAGCTCAGAACGTGAATTTGTTTTGCCCTGTTATTGCCGCTAAGCGCTCTACAATAACTAATATTTATACTAGAGGTCGAATTTGACAAGAAAGAAGGGCCCAAATCACAAATGAAAAAGCAATACGTATCAGAGTCCCGCTTGTACAGTTCGTTTTTCCTATGTTTGAACTTTCACCAGACGGAGCCACCTTCACTTACTCCATTAGCTTGAGAAAGACGTCATTGCAAGGTGAGCGCGCAATGAAGTCTTTCTGGGCCTAGCAGAAAAACTGCCAATCAGCGCATTCTGGGGAGAGTTCAAACACTCGTTGCCCCGACTGTAGGTTGGGGAGAGTGGGACAGAGTGTTAAAGTTGTGGTGCCTACTAAACTAAATCAACATACGTCACAGTGTATTAACGTAAGAAACAAGCTGAAATCAATATGAACGACCTTGTTTATGAAGTTCAGTCCGCATTCCTCACAACTATAGGACTTCAACTGAGTGGTTCGAGTGTGCTTCTTAAGGTGTGAAGCGAGCGACATCTTCTTCTCGAAGGATTTGCCACAGAACTCGCACTCGTACCAGTCGGCCGCAGGAGGGAACGGTCTGAGCGCGGGTTCGTACGCCACCGGTTTCGAGCTCGACGCGTTCACGTCCGACGGCTCGGGGCCTAGGTGAGTTCTACACAGATCGGTGGGATGGCGGTAGTCGTCCACATGAGGAAACGGTCCTAGTGTGTGTTCGTACGCCACCGGTTTCGAGCTCGACGCGTTCACGTCCGACGGCTCGGGGCCTAGGTGAGTTCTACACAGATCGGCGGGGGTGGCGGTAGTCGGCCGCAAGAGGGAACGGTCCTAGCGTGTGTTCGTACGCCACCGGTTTCGAGCTCGACGCGTTCACGTCCGACGGCTCGGGGCCTAGGTGAGTTCTACACAGATCGGCGGGGTGGCGGTAGTCGTCCGCAGGAGGAAACGGTCCTAGCGTGTGTTCGTACGCCACCGGTTTCGAGCTCGACGCGTTCACGTCCGACGGCTCGGGGCCTAGGTGAGTTCTACACAGATCGGCGGGGTGGCGGTAGTCGTCTGCGTTCCCATCGAGATTCACGTCCTGGTGGGAGTAACGGGTCATATTGCTGTCGGGAGGTGAATTGGTTCCGGTGATGTAATTGTCTTGGGCACAAAGAGTGGATTCTTCTTTTACTATGGAAGCCTCCTCGATGTTTGCGTTGAAAGTGTTTTCGTCGTCTTCGTTCAAAACGTCCATCGTCTCGACTTTTATTCCGACTGATGTATCGACGACGGAACAAATACTTTCGGGGATTATCTCCGGTTTTACCGAGCTCACCCGGGCCTGTGAAACAACAGAAAGTGCTTTTAGTTGAGTTGACATCATGTTAGTGTTGAATTGGACTGAAGTCTTGTAAGATCTGTTATGGAAAAGTGGTCAGGTTGTCCACAGGTAATTTCTTTTGACGAGTTATTTTCTTTCTGATCATATGATTGGGATAGGTTGTGACTATGTAGGTACTATGTCAATAGTTAAGAAAAATACAATTCGATAGCTAGGTACCGTAGGTATATTTTTAAAATTATTGTAGCTTTGCATGTTTATTTATTTATTTTGTACACATAGGTAATTGAAATGCTCAGGTTTTGCAATTTAAATGATTGTCGTAGGTAGATCCCAACGTTTAATTAGATATACCTACCAACATAAAATTTTAATAATTGAAAATTAAAGAAAATAGGTATCTTGAAAATTCCCTTCAACTGTAGCTACCTACTACTGCCCAAAAAATTGTTCATCTTTCAAAATATGACATACTTCTTTAATTTGAGAATTATTTTGTACACGGTACCTACTACTAAAGTTCGTTCACGATAAGAATTTCACTGACGTTTTAGTCGATCACGTCGTTCATTGGTCAGTCACTTGAACACTGCCCTGTCAATGGCAAGACTTTCTTCTTTGTATTATTGAAATTGTATTAATTATGTCAAATACACTATTTTTATTATTAGAAAATATTAGAAAAATTCAATCGAATTGATTTATTTCCATCTACAGTCGTATTATACATAGTTTTGGATTATTCTATTGATATTTTCATATGTAGGTATACAATTGTTCATTTGACTACAGTAGTATCTACACGGCCGCCATTACGGCTTGCAATTCTAATCGTGAATGAACTTTACTAAATTTTTTTACAAACAAACAAAAGGTGCTGTGCATAAAGGACTTCAGGGGATGAGGGGGGTACACTAGTGTGGGACAAAATGTGGCGGTGGGGAGAGGGGACATCTCTGGAGCAATAGGACATTATACATGTTGATATAGACTTTTAAAGCATTTTAAAGGAATTCTCTCATCTTGGATTTAGATTTTTGTATGTGATCTAAGCATCACGGAAGACATTATTAATAAACAAACATCTTAATTTTTGGTACGATAATACTAAAAATTAATTATTGATTGAGCGTTATTTGAAACTGGCGCGCTGAGTTTCGGACGTCACTGCCGAGCAACGCTGATTGGCTGCAGCCTCTACCATAGGATAGGTGGCCGCGCGCTCGAACTCTCTGCTTTTCGCTGACATACTTCGATCTATTTATAACACCATGATTGAAAATGTGTAAGTAGGTACACATTTGTTCCTGAAAGGTACCCAATACGTAAGTCTGTTAATATAAAGTGTTTTACATGAAAACATATTTGCAACTGCTAGCTCATTTGCAACGCGTAAATGTGTATACGCTAGGAACAAAATCTGCTCGATTAATTTTGTGCAGCCACTCTTTGTATAATTCAGGAGATTTGTCTTTCTTAGGAAATCTGTGGAATGAGTGTTTATTTGCATTGTTTTCAGTACTATTGTGACACTGAAAAACACAGCAGTAAACCATTTTCGTCTCAAATAATCTACACTAAAACAAAAGTAAATACACACGACGCGGCAAATCGGGCAGAAGATAAAAAGCGATTCAAAATATTTCGTCCAAAAAGTGTATACCTACACGAAACTATTAATACATGTTAAAAAGTTGGTATTTTTTTGCTTGAAAATAAACTAGACAAGAACACACGTAAATATGCACGACATTGTCACAATATGAGAGAAGATTATATAGTATAATAGACTACCTATTTAAAATATTCTGTCCCGTAAGATAATAGTGTAGTTTATAGTATAGTTAAATAAAGATCAATAAAATAAGATAATCACAAGCAACGTTGAATGTCTCACTATCACACCCTTCCTACATACTTGTAAAACATAGACTGCCAGGGAGAATGAATGTTTTTAACTCGAGCGCGGAGATTGCAAGTAGCAGGTAGGCTGCAGTGACGTCAGTGACGCTACGGCTCGAGCCGTTCCCTGGTCCAGGCGACAGGATGTAAGACAGAACAAAGGACAGGAATGTGTTGTTTGGAGCTCGACGGATCGGAAAAAAAATACTTGCTACAAGATGAGAGTATCACTTTAAAGTTCAGCTGATTATGTCGGGACGGGACCTGAAATTTCACTACAAACGATATATTCCGATACATTTTGTAGTCAGGTTTTATTTCTTAACGGGGGGGGGGATATAGAATAGTGTGACACAGCGTGACAGAAAAAGGGGGGGGGTCAAAACCATTTTTAGCGTGACAGGGCTTTGATTGGTTGAAATGTGAGGTGCTATATCTAGTAACATGACCTCGTCTCATTATTAAAAAACTGAGTGTGATTGAGACACAATTGATATAAAATATAAGATAACGTTATTGTCAAAACATACTTCTCCATAATATGCCATCCCACGTAAGGTTTTGTCAGAATAAACACACTGTTTGATGAAGTCCAGAGCCGCATTCAGCAGTATAATGCAGCGACTGCATACTTTGGATGGCAGTCCATCGCCAATGTTTATCTGTATGAGAAGAACATATCAGTTAGAAAACACAAACTCTTTAAATGTGATATCAAACTAGAGGAGATACTAACCGATAACTGAGTGAGCCAAACGATTTGAGTGGCAATCGACGCTTCCTCGATGCTGCCGTTGGCGGTGAATATGTCATTCAGAGAAGAGTTGGTTGACATGCATAGACGACACATATTAGAAGGAGTTTGAAGGAGCATGTTGACGGCACTCATCTTGATCGAGCTTTCTGTCAACGTCTACGGCTGCAACTGTAAAACGAAGGATTGGACTGGTTAGTGTATGACCTTACTAGTACAATGAATGAAAACTATTTTCTAGTGATACTTCTGTAAGAGTTGTTGAACTCTTGAAATGTTAAACCATAGATCTTTACCTAAACTTTGGTTGATAAACAAGAAAATTACAGAGCTGTCAAATGAAAAGTTTGGTTATGTACACCAAAAGTTGCAATTACTCACATTTTGAATACTTAATGAAGATATTTGTATTTAGAAATTACTAAATACAAAATTAACGAAACCATATCCCACGACGGTAAAATAATACGAAGGGTGTTTTTTGTAAGTCATAAAAAGCAAAAAGTTTTTCGTGTGAATAGCCGTACATTTTTACTTTTCTTCGCGGTCCTAAGTGAAGGTAGCATCAATGTGCAGCTACTGCTACTCAACTCGACAAAATCTGACAGAAAGTCTGCGATAACACGTCATCCATAAGTTTTTGATAATTTTTAAGGGTTTATTATTATTAAGTAATCATGATGACATTACGAGACAAACAAATAGGTACGAATATACTTTAAAACATCTTAAATCATGAACTCATCGAATTACATTTTGCTCTGTCAGATAAAGTGTGGTTAGGTTAAACCCACTTTTGGCCTTATTGTTGTGACATTGGCTGTTGACAGAATTTAAAGAACATATCTATTAGCTACCAATAAGCCACTCACTTTACTACAGATTTGCTTAACTCTCTTTTTGTTCTAGGTGCATTGAAGCAGATGCTGAATCTCAATCAACCTATGAAATCGGCCATCGCACCGGAACCAGTATGGAAAATTCTCATCTTTGATCGGTGTGGACAAGACATCATCTCACCGTTGATATCTATTAAAGATCTAAGAGAACTTGGTGTCACTTTACATGTGTAAGTACCTTTCCTGTCACCTGTAAGCTTACTAGCAATGATGAACTAGGGTCAGGGTCCCAGTTGTCTGTCGTCCACGTCCCAAATCTCGACCACCATTATTACTCCATTAAACTTGACCACTTTAACATTGAATTTCTCAAATTACCGAAATTATGGGAAGTGGCTTTTTGTTAATTTAAACTGTAAAATAACTTTTCTGAACTCACCCTGCTAGCCATGACCAATCTGAAATGAATCGGCATGTCTAATTTATGCAGCCAAGATGTGACATTTCACAAACAGTTATTTTAAAAATTAGTGTTCGCTGAATTGCGCTGAAGGGTGACGCAAACTGGTACAACTGAAAACACTTGCCGCAATGAGTAGCAGCATTTTCATTGTACCTACTACGTTATGTAGGTAGGTAATAGAAATTAGCTTTTAACTTGATAACACTTGTGGTATACACAACCAAGATATGAATCTTGTACAAATCTTCAATTTGTACCTAGATGTGTAGATTGTACGAATGTAAATACAATATACTGAAACAATGTGCACTAGGTATTTCTTGGCTGTCAGCTTTTAAGTTGTTCAAAGTCTTAATTAGATCAAGAGCGATTAACTATTCCGTTTCCCCACATTTCACAACTTACATTTTTACAATTAGATTTTAATTTCCCCAAAAATGAACCTCATGTTTACCTAATCTAGATTCAATTTCCCTTCTTCCAATAAATTGAGCCAATAAATGGAGCTTTAGGATCTAGATGCCCCTTCTCGTGTGGTATTAACTGACTTAAAATGATAATTTTCTTTAATCATTGTAGGTAGGTAAGTAATTTTAATACAATTATGTGACGGTGGTGCCACCAGTGGTGCGATCACATAAAATGAGAACTTTCTTGTCACGTTGACAAGCTTCTCATCTCAATGCTATTCACGGCCTCCATGGTGAAAAGCTTCTCGTATCACCCTAGAAGACCGTGAATAACATCTCTCACCTTGAAAGGCTTGTCACGGTGTCAAGAAAGTTCTCAGTTTATGTGATTGCACCCCTGGTGTCAGTAGAATCATAGTTAAGACTAGGAAAACGCTCAGTGTAACGCGTTGATGAGCGAGCACGGGTACGTGCAAATTCTCGAACCGTAAATGTAACATAGGGTATATATCCATGTTGAATTGAAATATGATCCACTCAATCAACATAAAAGTATATATGTTTTTCATCGAAATTCAATCAGATCAAATTCAATTCAATTGGCACTGGAAAACATTAGTTTCGATCCTACTTCATTTCTGACAGCTATTAAAAATTTCAATAAGTTCATACGTTATTAACTGATTGGGGTGAAAATTTGTAAAATAAGAGACAATGTTGGTCTTAACTCAAACTCAAAATACTCAAACTCAAAATATGAGTTTGATCAGATTTATCAAAGACCATTTTCATTTATCGACCTATCAGGAGATGTTTATTTCAATTTTAACAAATGAATGAATTTCAAAAAAATGAGGCTCTGCAAACAGAAAAGGTTGTCTCTCCTTGTGTGCAAAATTTCAGATCGATCGGTGAAACTGTGCAACTTCTATTGCTCCAGGTAGCAGCAAAATAACCCAAAAAACAAAAAAAAATGCAGAGGTCCGTTGCAAAAGAGTCAAAAGGAGTGGCTCGCTCAATCAACTCTATTCCAGCCAGCTCCACTCTGACCGAGACTCCATCCCGGACGTGCCTGCCATCTACTTCTGCCAGCCGACGGAGGAGAACCTCGGCCGGATCAGCCAGGACCTACAGAACAACCTCTACGACACGTACCACCTGAACTTCATCTCTCCGATCTCGCGGCAGAGGCTGGAGGACCTGGCGACGGCGGCTATACAGTCGAACTGCGTGTCGCACATCCACAAGGTCTACGACCAGTACCTGAACTTCATATCGCTCGAGGATGATATGTTCGTGTTGCGGCATCAGAACAGCGAGACTCTGTCGTACTACGGTGAGTTGCTCACCAATCTCACCTCCGATGGATTCTGCAATTTTTCGTTGAAGCGAAATGAGTGAATTACCTACTCCTTATAAAGATCTAGTAGTTATGAGTGATTATATTTTGCCAGTCGTATATTTTGCTGAAAAAATATAGGTACCTAATTGGTTTTGAATTGGAAATCCGCCTACAAAAATAAAAGAGTTCACCGCTTTTCAAAGAGCACAATTCATTTAAAAGTACAACTTCATTGCATCAACATATAATCTTTCTTTGAAACATACCAATTGAAAAATGGTGGTTTAAGTGATGACTGATGATCTTCTCCGCATAAATATACAATTCTTCATTATTTCATTCTTGTTTCTAAGATGCCTTTCCAAAGTCGAGCTAAAACCCATTCCCCCTCTTCATCAAATGCATCTTCTTCCTTTATTGCCTTCGCTTTCTTTAACAAAGTGTCCCACGCCTTACAGAGCAAACGTTTCTTAAAACGATACGCTGTTTCTAACTGGTGACGTGAATCTTCTGCAGCTATTAACCGTGGAGAGATAAAAGACACGGAGATGGAGACGATCATGGACACCATCGTCGACAGCCTGTTCTCGGTGTTCGCAACACTCGGTGAGTGAAACCTTCAGCAGCGTAGCGAACTTCAGATACCTGCCTACCTACCTAGAAAAATAAAACTTGTCTTAAAATGTTGTACATCAATTTGAAGATATTGTAATTGCATCATCTAATGTAAATAGTGTGTATTTTCTTGGACTGATATGATACCTAATGAAATTTAGGAAGAGTATGAAAATAAAATATGAAATGAAAATGAAAAATATATTATAAAATGTTACATCAAATCAGGGACTGGAACGCAAATGAATATCGGTTCCAGTACCGGTTCCAAGTTTTTAAAAATATCGGTTCCGGTACCGGTTCCTGGAAAAATATAACAACGGTTCTGATTCCATTTCGGTTCCATAAGGGTTCCAATCAACTCCATTAAATTCAGCAAAAATTCAATTTTTTTTTTAAAATCGTCTTTTGGGAACTTTGGTACGCTCAGCAATGTCTAACATTAATATGACTCGGTGATCATTTATTTGAAAAACCGTAAATGGTAGTATATGATATCAGATTTGAAAGGCAATTCAATGAAAATAATTATATAATGAACCCTTATGAAACTGTTATAGAACACAAACAATGTGAAATATAAATAAGGATTCCGATTCCGGTTCCTATAAAATTAACAGTTCTTTTCGGTTCCGGTACCGGTTGCATCAAATCGAAGCTATTGCAATCGCATCATGTAATGAGTGCGGTCCGTGTACAGGCACGGTGCCGGTGATCCGCAGCCCGCGGGGCAACGCCGCCGAGATGGTCGCCGAGAAGCTGGACAAGAAGCTGCGCGAGAACCTGCGCGACACCCGCAACAGTCTGTTCATGTCGGACGCCGCGCAGGGCGGACACTTCAGCTTCCAGCGCCCGCTCCTCATCATACTTGACCGTAACGTCGACATGGCCACGCCTCTCCATCACACGTGGACCTATCAGGCGCTCGCGCACGACGTGCTCGATCTCGCGCTCAACAGGTAGTGCCAACACGACAGAGCGGACTTTTGTACTCTTGCGCCTGGAGGACAACCCTTGAAACTACTTAATTTGAATACAGTAAAACCTCCTTAAATCGAACAACCATTAGCCGAAATCCATCATAAATCGAAGTAAACTCAAGTCCCGTCCACAGTATAATCTGTTACATGTTAAAATAAATTATAAACCGAAATTTGCGTAAGTCGTAATTCGAAGTAATATTTGGCCCCAAGTTGAAATATAACATGTGATTTCAGTTTATAAATCGAAGTATTTATTTTGTATAATACAATTTTCGGAGAATACAGGATTATTTCTATCAAAAATGTCCTCTATTTTTGGAGCAGAGTGTCCGCCTGACTTCCCTCCCTTTTCCGCGGCACCCCAGCTGGCACTACCTGCTCTATCTCAAAGACAAGTGGGTCTCTCAACAAAAAAACAGACACACGTGGAGGGTTGAATCCCTGTTTCTAAGAATTAGAGCAAAAAGTCACTCTGAAAAGGGCTGTAAATAGTCAACAACTGACTGCCAGCATAAACATTGGTCATTGAATTATTATTCTGCGTAATATTTAATCTTATGTTTACTTTTAATATGGATGTCCACATAAAATAAATATTCTGTCGACTGAAAAACAAACTGAAATCAGTGACTTTTTCAAGAAATCTTCCACCTATTTAATTTTTTTCTCAATCTTTTGATGATTCATAAATGACAGCGAACAATTATCTTTCCGTTTCTGTTCCATTATTTATTTTTTTAATAACACCACACCCATAGGGAGTTGAATAAATAATAATTGTGAAATCAATTTATTGTCAAAAATTAAGTGTGTGATTAATTTGTTTAGTATCCAGTCTGCAGATTATATATAATTGCGTGAATAATAAGAGTCCTTTAAACCATTGGAGGCATTGACCCTTCACTAAACAGCTGTCTTCAAGTGGTCTCTAGACCCTTGCGCAGTGGGAGGGTGTAGGTTTACGAGGCTTATCTTTACTACACGTCTGGAAAACATCATTCTATGAAAATACTTATAAATCGAAAAATCATGAGTCGAAGTGCTTTTTTTGGGGTCCCTTCAATTTCGACTTAACGAGGTTTTACTGTAATTGAAGTTTTCATTGTTTAAAACGTTCTTAAAAAGTTGTAAACAATACCTTTTTATTCATATAAAGTTTTAATTAAAGAAAGCACAAATGGTTTGTAGTTTCAAAACGATGAATATCAAAATCTGTTGAGGCTGGCTCAGGCTGTATGATTCTAAGCATCCCTCTGAAGGTCCTTTTTGAGGTCCTTCGTTTCTGACTAAGGTTTTTCATGGCTTTCCTCTGTCAAAGAGGCATGATAGTCTCATATCTCTATGGTCTCATGATCCATGAGACCATTAATCCATTAAAATTTAAAATCCATTTAACTCAGAACCTGGACTGTAGAAGCCATCTATTTGGTGAGCTCAAAAACCAGTATTCATTCTTCCTCATTGTTGGAATTTTCAAAATAACTTTATGTCTATGGAAAAACGTTTGACGATACAAATATAAAGTCAGTGGTTAAAGTACAGCACCTGGTCTTATAGATCAGTGAATATATAGATCACTCAACTTCATCTCAACTTCATGCTTTTAAAAATATCAGCATGACTTTTTCTGTATGGTCACAATGTTTAACTGAGAAAAAAACTTTAAACTTTGAGCGATATGTCTCGAAAATTAGTTCACGTTGACCACTTTTCCTTGCCATATTATTATGATGCAGAACATATTACATCTATTTATGTGCAATATTTGAACGATTTCTATACATAAGTGAAATTCGGAGATCCTTCCTTTAAAATTGAACACGTTGCAAGGAACGGGATCTCGTTGAGTAGTGTTTTTGACTCCCGCTTCTTCTCTTCTCGGACAGAGTGGTCGTGGAGCAGAGTGCGGGCAAGTCACCCGCAGGGGGCGCCAAGACCAAGACCAGGGCCTGCGACCTTGACGCCAAGGACAAGTTCTGGATGTCGCATAAAGGTAGGATATAATAGGCAAATATCCAAATTAGTTTCATTTCTTTATAAAAGCAACAGCACAATTCATAGTGACACTCTTTAAATACTTTTCTTTCAATGGTGTCTTGTATTGAAGACAAAATGGAGGGACACGCAGAATCTGATGTGAACATCAATAGGTTTGTTCGTTGGACTGTTCCGAACCTGCTCGGAGCAGCTTTGGCACTAAAAAGAGTTCGTTGGGTCAGTGCAAACTGCTCCCAGCTGTTCTGATCGCATTCATCGACTAAGGTCGGGGACAGGCTAAGTTGAACCCAGTTTAGCATTGCCAGCTATAGGCCGGCCCATGCTAGCGCAGTTTCAACTTAGCCTGTCATTGACCATAGACTATAATTTTGCAAGCAATTTATGTGACCGCGGGTGTATATATATTTCAGTCTATACAGACGTTCATGTATCATAATCATGTGTTCCCCCAGGCAGTCCGTTCCCCATCGTGGCAGAGGCAATCCAAGAGGAGCTGGAGCAGTACCGCTCCTCGGAGGACGAGGTGAAGAAGCTGAAGGCGTCGATGGGGCTCGACAACGAGAGCGACGCGGCCGCCTACTCGATGGTGTCGAACAACACGGCGCGGCTCACGTCGGCCGTCAACTCTTTGCCGCAGCTGCTCGACCAGAAGAGGCTGATCGACATGCACACCACCATAGCCACAGGTGAAGAAAATCGTATTGTGTCGTGTATTGTGTATCGTGACTGGGGATGTTGCACGTTTCTATGCTCGCTCATCAACGCGTTACACTGAGCGTTTTCCTAGTGATTCAAATTTGAGATGATTTGGTTGGGTTTGGTCTCCGATTGTATCGGAAATTTCATGATTTTGCGCTGATTTGTTGAATAACCGGCGCCTCATTAACAAGGCGCGAGGCAAAAATAAAAAATTGCTACTAATATACAATCAGACTGATCATGTGAACATCCTATCAAAGTTACACCCACTTATGAAACAATTTTTCTCTCTCATTTGCTAAAACGGCCGAGCGCTTGTATCACCTTACACGTCATGAAAATAAAGCCCCTCACCTCCCACTGCCCAGCTACATAACGAACAGCGTTACGATGTCGCCAGGTATCCTGAACTCGATCAAGACGCGACGGCTGGACACGCTGTTCGAGTTCGAGGAGAAGATCATGAGCCGGTCCGCGCTGGACCGCAGCATCATGGACCTGCTGACCGACCCCGAGGCCGGCACCCCCGAGGACAAGATGAGGCTGTTCATCATCTTCTACATCTGCTCGCATTCCATGTCTGAGGTACACATTCGATGTCCGAGGTACACCTTCCGTGTCTGAGGTATACATTCCATGTCGAGGTAAACATTCCGTGTTCGAGGTACACATTCCATGTCCGAGGTACACTTTCCATGACCGTGGTACACATTCCGTGTCCGAGGTACACATTCCGTGTCAGAGGTACACATTCCGTGTCAGAGGTACACATTCCGTGTCCGAGGTACCTATCTTAATAATTTCATTTTTTCTTAGGTATAAAATAAAAGAATTCGAATAATCAAATAAAAACAGACAAAAATGTATAATACCGTATTAACTCGTGTATAAGACGCAATTATAACGCATACCAAGCTTTTTTCCCAGTAAATCCAAGGTGGATGTTTGTAAACAGAGCTGTGGTAGACTGCCACATGTTGTCTATCTCTGCCTTTCCCTCTCACTCTGTCTGGACTACTCATACTGTGTCTAGACACAACACTATTAACATATTAACTTTTTGCAACAAAATGTTTTCTCTTGCATTTAGGTAGATCAGGAGACAAAATATATGTTTACGTCTGAAAAACATTACTCTGACAGACATAAAATAGACTAAACACTGTTGAATGGCGATCTTAATGGAAGGGGAGGAGAGGAGTTTGGTTTGTTTTGGGATGCAGAATGCTGGGAAGAGACTCCCCTCCCCCCTTTCTCAGAAGCAGGAAATTACTGTTTGTTTACAACAAGTTGGCAGTGATTTTCATTCAAATACCTAGCTCAGTTAGCTGGAAAACCAACAGTTAGATGGATATCATGTATACAAACACAATAGTTTTTCATCATTTTACTGCGTCTTATATATGCATGCTAAGTGTTTTTTTTAAATAGACTTCTCAAAACAAGGGTGCGTCTTATACACGAGTGCGTCTTATACACGAGTTAATACGGTACAAAAAGACAACAAATTACAAAATAAACAAAGCACACAAGATGAAATATAAACAAAGATATAAAAAATATATTAATGACTTCAGGCATGTGCTCATTTATCAGGTTGTTTAACCCTTACCCCCTTCTTTTACTCCTCTTACCCCTTCTGCTCAATGACATTCCAGCCGGACTTTGACCGCTACTCTGCCGCTCTTCTGAACGCCGGCAGCGACCTGCAGCCGCTGGCGTACATCAAGCGGTGGAAGGCGTATGCCAAGATGGCCGCCACGCCCAACCAGTACGTCGGCGGCGGCACCAAGACGGTGTCCATGTTCAGCAAGCTGGTGGCGCAGGGGTCGTCCTTCGTGATGGAGGGCGTCAAGAACCTGGTCGTCAAGAGACACGTACGTATCAAGTCTCGTGTCCTCGGGCATGTGCGGGATTTATGCCAAGGGGGGAAGTTTTACAAGCGACTAACTGGCATCAGAGACCAGTTTTGAGTAAATTGTCAAACGTTTTTCAATCTCTCCTTTCTTTGCCACTGGTTAAAGTAACAAGTATTATTAACTCACTGACAGCCTCGTGCTTAAAATATGTAGATATTCGCGATGTCAGTCCTCAACACCACAAGACCGTGAGCTAATCCAGCTCACGTCACGTGGTCGGAATCCAGAAGACTCTGGACACTTGCGTCCATAAAACGCAAGCGTTTTTTTGCGTTGATAAAAATGCAAATTCTTTTTAGCATGAGGCTTCTTGTACTTGGGGCATTCTTGATGAGCACAATAGAGAGAAAATAATCTACTGATTCCAATGCATGACCCCTGGAAATTATATAACTTTATGTCTCTGAAGCATTTTGGTTCATTTTTGACACATTCTGTAGACCTAATCATGTTTTAGACTATTTTCTACAGTACAAAATGATTTAAATTCGTATCATAGAGGAAAGAGGAGTAGAGGAAAGAGGTGAGGAGTGGGGAACAGTGACTGCAGGAAGATTGTGGGAGGACAGAGAGAGGTGGAGAGTCATGGTGGAGAGGTAGCAGCCAGAAGACGTAGAGGAGGAAGAAGAAGAAGAAGAAGAAGAGTGTGATGTGTCTGGACCGGCCACCCGACATCACTGCAAAGCGAAGGCCCTTGAGATTGACGGTGGAATTCCACCCCCCGACCCGGCATTGTGTTGGAAACGGGTGACAGATATTTAATTGTTATTTTTTAATTTGAGAAACATTTTCAAATCATGTCTGTATATCTAGGTACTTTTGGCAGTGTAGCTCAGTTGGTAGAGCTCTTGCCCTGAAAATGAGAGTTGGTCCGGATATGTTTCACTTCTCGCATCCCGTCCTATCGATCTAATATTGATCTGTGTGGTCTAGAACCTGCCCGTGACCCGTATCGTGGACGAGCTGATGGAGGCGAGACAGACGGCGGAGACAGAAGACTACCGCCATCTGGACCCGAAGCAGCTGCGCGGCGGCTCGGAGTCGCAGCTGCACGGCAAGGGCAGGGCGGCCGCGTACCAGGAGGCGGTGGTCTTCGTCGTGGGCGGCGGCAACTACATCGAGTACCAGAACCTCGTCGACTACACCAAGGTCAGTGGCGGACGATCAGTAAAGAATTACATGTATGTGACTGTGAGGAACTGTGGGTTTATTGAAATACTTTAAGTAGAATCAGGATGATGGGGACACTATACGACCGACCCGGGCTCGAACCCGGAGCTTCTCACTTGCCGGCAAGCTACCTGGCAAGTTTACACCTGCACTTGCACACAATGCACTTTTAACGTAAAATGTTGTAACACTAGGAAAACGCTCAGTGTAACGCGTTGATGAGCGAGCACAGAACATGCAACATCCCCAGTCACGATACACAACACGGCACAATACAATTTTCTTTGCAACTTTCCAATCTCCATATACCTAAACACTCTGGATGAATAACAGATCCATTGTGTCGTGACTTTCTACATACTATTTCCAGAAATCTCTTTAGACAACCCATACTAAACTCGTAAAATGATAATTAATACTTTACTGATTGGGCTAAAAATGTGTACAAGTTAAGATAATGTTGCTCTTGATCACCAATCACTATGCAAAATTTGAATTCAATCGGAACATTTTTATTGTCGACCAATCAGAAGATATTATTTAAACTTAAACCAATAGGAGGAATTGGCTGAAACGTTGTAGGATTTGAGACAATGTAGGTCGCAATGACTTGGCAAAATTTCAAATTGATCGGACCGACCAATACGAAGATATTTTTTTAAAAATTTGAACCAATCAGCGGATGTCCCGAATATTAGGGTCTGCAACGCCCAGAGATGGTCCGAACATGTGTGCAAAATTTCAGCTCGATCAAAGATAAACTGTATGTACCTACTGGCAGTAACAGAAAAAAAAAATAATATAAAAATACAGGTCTGTGCCAAATGAGCCAAAAGGAGTCACTCGCTCAATTGTTCAATGAAGATGGGCGTTGCCTTATGAAAAACAAAAGTATTACCATGGTAACTCCAGGGTTCTTAGAAAAATAACAATTTTTCATTCAGACAAATGAAATTCAAAAAGATCAAAGAAATAGCTCACACGTGTTTAAACGTTTAATTTACCACTTGAAATAGTACAATCAATATATTTAAACTCAAATAAATCATATTTGATGATATGCTGTACAATTATTACAGTGGTACAACGAAACCAATTATATTTTGCCAGGTATGTTGCCAAAGCGTTTTACTTTTTAATGGCTTCTGTCACTGGATAGTTTCGTCAACTTAAAAAGGCCAGCCACCTCTCTTATGATAAGTTAATTGAGACTGAACAAGATTCTAGTAGATAGTATAAATAAAGCATTACTATTATTAATGGCAATTTGAAGAATGTAAAACTGTTAAATTCTGTAAGAAACAGCTAATTAGGTAGCTGTAAACTGACAGCTGTTTGGTCACTGACAGCTGTCAGTTACCAAACATTGACTTTTGTTTTATGACATAGTGGTGGGAGGAGATCTACATTGGTCAATTACTTTTGTGTGTATTTTCCAGACCAAAGCTGGCAGTACGTCAAACAAACGAATCATTTACGGATCGTCCACTCTCAACAATGCCAGAGAATTCCTAAAACAGGTGAGCAAAATTGCAGTATCAATCTGAAAAATATCGTTTCTACATGTAGGCTTTCTTTATGATGGTGCAAATACCTGACTCTCTGCCTTTCTTCATTTCAGCTCTCGCTACTGGGTCAAGAAATACAGTAGACGGCCCGTCATATTTTACCTGTAAACCTCTTCTTGGCACCAAACATCTCGGCATGAAGGGAGATGATTGTTCGGCAATCCACAGCAGAACGAAGATTAGCACTGCGTGTCGGTGTCGAGGACAAGATTCTCTAGCTTGCTAGGCTACCAACTTCATGGAGATTAGTTGCAGCATATTTCTTGCATACTCTTGCAAATCTTGTACAAATAAGCACTCTAATTGGAATTAAATATTTAATATATTACAGATGCAGCCATTTATTCATATATAAATAAAATCATTACCTTCTTTCCTTCATCCAACAGCTTTGTATTTGTAGAACCTGAACAAATTACAAGTCTCATATCTTGGCCCTTGGATTTCAAGTTATTTGATAAAAAGAACAATAATTTCAGATTTCAAGTCACCTTTAAATTTTACCGCCACATATAATTATTTCTAGTTCATATGTTGGTACTACATTTCGTGTGAATAGTGATTCATTCGAGAGTCGATTATCAAGGCTCAACTACTGTGCGATCGATATATCGAAATCGATTCTCTCTTGCGGCCATCTTTGTGTAAAAGGCGTCAATAAGCCGCATTAATTCCCGTTCATTTTCTACATATATTGAGGTAAATAACGTGTTTTATTGATAAATACAATATTAAAATGATTATACCAATTGATTTTGATATGTTTACGTAGTTTTAGGCCTATTTGTAGCGTAAAAATCGAGTAAACAAAGTTGCTTTGCCATGGGGCAATGCCCTACCAACACGCCATGGCTGAATGGCTCATCATGTTTTGTAATTGCAGAAGCTAAGAACAATGGACGGAGGATTTATCCCTAGAGGTCGTGGAGGACCGGGTCGCGGTGGTCCGGGACGAGGAATTCCTGGTCGGGGTGGAATTCCTGGCCGTGGGGGACCACCAAGAGGTCGAGGAGGTTTTGTCGGAGATGGCATGAGGGGGCGGTGAGTGGCCACATGAATCGGAAATGTATCCAGTGTGATCTGTTCTGTGCTATGCACGCATTTCTTTCATATTGTTTAAACCTTTGGCCCTGTTGCATTATTACAATGGTAAAAATCAACTTGTGATGCCTTCAGACTCTGATTTTACAAATTTTATAGGCGACTCGGCTCGTTAGGACATCAATTACTAGCAGAAATCCCTACCGTTTTCTGCCGGAACCAATACTTTTTTGTGTACCTACATTCCATTTTGATATAAATATTGTAGTCTTGTGATTGTTAGTTTGTAATAAGAAAATTTAGGGTAGGTAGGTAATTTCTGTACTTTGTGTAAATTTTTCTCGTGTCTATCTACTTAGCTTTTAAGGTGGTGCAAGCGCTCAGCCGTTTTAGCAATTGAGAGAGATAAATTTTTGCAAAAGTTGGTGAACTTTGGTGTTGGTGTTTGTTGGTGATAGTCCTTGTACACATGATCAGTCTGATTGTACTGTAGGTATTAAAGTAGGTAGCACTTTTTCGATTCATGTCTTGTTAATTACGCACCGGTTATTCAACAAAACCGCGCAAAATGATGAAATTTCCGATACGATTGCAGACTAAAACCGTGAACCAATTGATCTCAATTTTTAATCATGATTAGATAAAAGACGAACTTAGGATTACCTATCATTTGGCATATTTTTTTAATTAAATTTCATACGGCACCTAGCGTGACAAGAAAATAGACAATTTTTCACGAAATACCTTAGGTACTAATATTAACAAAGCAAAAAATTAAAAATGTACCAAGTGATAGGTAACCCCAAGTTTGTATTTATCTAAAGCCCCATTTATACGGTGCAATTTCTTGAACAACTTCTGTGTCACAGAAATTCTGCACATGTGCAGATTCCCTTCATCTCAAAAGTGATACTGCGCACAAGCAGAACCTCTGTGGCACAGAAGTTGTTCAAGAAATTGCACCGTGTAAATGGGGCTTAACAATGATTAAAATTTCAAATCATTTCGTCAATCCATTTTTGTCTCCAATCGTATCCAAAAAAGTGCCTGCAACAAGCAGCAAAATCGCTCGCGCTTGCACCTTTAACGTTAAATTTACGTAATAATTAGGGCTGTGCGAGTTTGATATTTTAAGGTCGAGTCGAGTTCGAGTCAAGTCAGTGAGATGAATCGAGTTTTTCGAGTCGAGTTCGAGTCATGTTCAGCAAATGTTCACCTATGTACTATTAGGTCATAAAATTATTATTCGACCATCACAAAATGAATAGAAATATTTACATTAATCATACATCATCTATACATTGTAGGGCTGCTAATTCATGTAATTTCTTATAATATGATAAGATGTATGTAGGTAAATACATTTGATTCTCATACTACTGGAGTTTGAAGTGCTGCTACTAGAAATTTAATTTGTAGCTTGGAATGACAAGTAAAGATCTAAGCTTTAACAGCTACTGTATTTTGGGGGGAAAAATCCATGCAATCTGCAACTAGAAATACTACTAGGTACTAGGCACTACATAGAATGTAAAGCCAATGACCCTAGAACATCCTTAGGCCAAGAATTCTGGGTTTTTGCATTCCCAGAAGTATTGTCAGGAGCACTTAGACCTGCAGTTGAGTTATGTCACTTTATCAGCAGGAATATCATATTTCCCAAATCTCAACAATTTCATCCAACAATGCTTCGTTATTATTTCATTGTGAAACATTTTAACAGAAATGCATGTGTTCTTGTGAGTTGAGGAGTGGATTATTGATAGAAGAAGTATGTAGGGGTCTGTTAAGGATGGAGGCAGGATAAATATTGTCTTCAAAAAAAAAAAAAAAAATTTTTTTTTTGAAAACTCGAAAAAGTCGAGTTTAACCCTTTTTGACTCGATTCACCCCCCAAACTCGACTCGAACTCGAAATTTCGAGTACTCGCACACCCCTAGTAATAATAAGATAAAATTAGGTTTTGTACCGCCAAGCACTATCTTATAGTGCAATGTTGTCCCTCGTTGTTACAGTGGTGCTAGGGGTATGATGCGGGGAGGCCCACCAGGCCGCGGCGGGCGCGGCGGGCCCCCACACGGCGGACCAATGAGCAGGGGCGGCGGGGGAGACAGAGGGGGCGGCAGCTTCGGCATTCCTACCAGGTACATATGTCTTTCATTTCTTAAGTATGATAATATTTTCACCTTGATAGGCTGAGCCGATAACATTCTGTTTAGCGCTAATAACGGTGTAATTACCTTACCAATCTATCGGCCTTGGTGAGCTTGTGAAATTTCAACTTTATTATAATATGGTCATATAATGATCCCTTTTTAACCGTTGGGAGGATATTTTGTTAAATTTCACTTTCCATCCTGAGGGATTTTAAATTTAATTTAGCAAATGACACAAGAGGTCCTTGTAAATTCCATTCCACATGAGTTGTACTAGTATGGTTTCAAAAGATCAAGTTAGGTTTTACAATTTAGAATAATTAATTAACAATTACTGACCACTACCTACCTAAATACAGTAGGGGAGGCCGGTACATAGTGGGACGGATTTCTTATTATTGCTCTAGTTTGTTTATTATTTTAATATTTTGAAATGTTGAATAGCCAATAGTTGCGCACCATAAATTAGAATGCATTGCTATTTTTATGAAATTTTAATATCTACAGATAAGAAATTAATTGCGTTGTCCCACTATGTACCGTTGTCCCACTATATACCGCTTTCCGGTACATACTGGGACACTGCTGGTACATACTGGGACAAGGCTATTTTTCTAGGGAGATACTATGGAATAATTTTTGAAACAAGTGACATGTGATTTATTATCTGATGTATTTACTTATAGGTAGGTAATGTGTCCGTTTTAATCCCGTCATTAATCCACCGCCTTCGAGGAATTTTCTGCATCTTTTTCGGGGGAAAAAATATAGGATGTTAAAAGATTAATTTAGGTCCATTAAAAAATTTGGTATGAATTAAAACAATTAACTACTTGTATCAACAAATAATTTAAGACCCACACAAAAGTTATGAACAGAAATTTAGCCCAGTGGTACATAGTGGGACATGTCCCACTATGTACCGTTCTGACTGTCCCAGTATGTACCGTTTAACAATATTTTTAGTTTTATTTTTTCAAATATGTAGGCAGGTGAAGAGAGCATTCATCAATAAACCTACTTCATGCCAATTGAATACACATCATAACCATACTTTTAAACTAGCCATAATAAGTAAGAGAAAAAAGTTATCAAAAACATTGTAAACACAAAATTTCTACATTTTGCAAAACTGATATTACAAGTTTAGTATCTCAATTATTTCAAATACAAACATATCTTGAAAATATGTCCAGGAGATGAGATTTATTGTGCTGACATCAATTATGCATTTTCACTAGTATTTTTTTTCTTGACCACAAGGCGAGAAATTCAAATGTCCCACTATGTACCGTGTCCCACTATATACCGGCCTCCCCTACCTAGAGCCTCAGTTATACGATTGTATAAGGAATAATCTATAACTGGATATATTTGGTATGAAAACAGTTTAACTAAAAACAATAAAATATATTAAATATATATAGGTATATTATATATTATATATATAATATATTATATAATAATATATATATTAAATGTCTTTTAAAAACACTTCAATATGATAGGTTTGGTAACATTTACATCACTTGTACTACGCACTCTCTTCTTGGATGTCATCAATGATGTCATCTGGGCCAAGTAACAACAACAAATGTGCCCTTGACAAGAGAGGGTTTGAGCAGCTGTAGAATGTGGGCCAGTGGGGTGGGTGGAAAGTTTCCCAGGATCTGACCAAGGGCAATGGGGGCGCCAAGGCCAGGCAGATGCAAGTTTCTTGGAAAAACCACTTATAACAAATGAATCATTTCCCCCCGCCAAAGAAACACTTGTTTTGTCTAGGGGAGTGAGTGGGAAAATCCCCTTTTAGTCTTATAATAATTGAGGGCGAATGATCCCTCTCATTCTGACCCTGGCGTGTGATTGGCAGGATATTCCGAGGGGAGGGGCCACCGGGGCCAGGCAACGGGGACTTCGGCGGCAACTTCCGCGGAGGCATGGGGATGAGAGGGGGACGAGGTGACTTCACTCCACGAGGCGGACGAGGCTTCCCACGCGGAGAAGGTACGTAATTCCATCGCGCCAGGCAAGGCAGTGACGATATTACTGTTTGTGCTGCGAAAGAAGGGATAGATCCTACATGTAAAGGCTCTATGACTTAAGGAGGGACTAGCGAATTTCCTCTTTCATGAGAAATCGTTTAAACTCTACATAAATATAGATACTTTAATTCTACATCATAATATGCCAAGAAAAAGTGGGCAAGCTGAACTAACTTCCGAGATATATCACTTCAAAGTATTGCTTTTAGCCTCTTATTTTAACATGGCGGCCATGCTAGGAATGATTCTCGTACCACTTCAAACTGGTTTGAGACTGACTTCCCGACATAAGAATTTTGTAAAAAACTGATATGATGTGTATCAGATGCTCTAGTATTTTTTTAAATTTTTAGATATACATGTTCCTGAACGTTTAAATGAGCTAGGAGAGTTTTAGTGAAAATAACTTGGCATCACTGGTTGAAAGAGATGGCTCAGAGAACAGCTGTCTCATGGCAGGTGCGCTCTGATTGGTTGTTTGGGATTTGAGGGAGGTGAGAACTGCAAATGCAGTGTTGCCAATTACAGAATCCACAGCCTTCTAACAGAACATTCGTGGTGTTTTTGAAGAAGGCTGTGATTATATCGCTAGTCCCTCCTTAAGAGATCTAATATTCTTCCAATTGACACCTACCAACCAAGTCTTCAAATTTTCTCTCCTAGCAATTCTAACCAATTAGAAAATCCATCCAACTTCCTATCAGGAAAACGCGATTCAGTGGAATTTATGGCACTTAACAAATTTTTAGGGTTGGGCGAACGGGTTCGTTTTCGAATTGAACCGGCTAGCTAGGTTCAAAAAACGAACCTCTAAGGTTCGTTTTCGAACCTTTTTCGAACCTCCCGCCTTTTTTTCCCGCCTTGTTTCATTCAAATAATGCGACCAACCTCTTGTCACTGGTCCAACCTCTTGTCTTTACGGGTACAGTAAAATGGTAAAACCTTGGTAAATAGAGCCCCTGTAAGCCGAAATCCATCATAAATCAAAGAAAACTCAAATCCTGCCACACTATAGGGTGTTCCATGTTCAAATAAAGTTGAACCGAATTTTTCATGCTGTAATTCGAAGTGCTATTTGGTCACAAGTAGCAAAGTAGCATTGATTTCAGTTTAGAAGTCGAAGTAATTTCCTTGTTGAGTAAAATTTTCGAAGTATAAAAACGAAATAATATGATTGTTGCGATCTAAACTAAACTGTGCATTACTTTTGGAACGGAGTGTACTTTTGGGTCCTGCATCTGCTAGCCAGCAGGTACCTGACCCTTGCGGAAGGAAGGATTGTTTTGTTTGTCTCTGTTGAAAGGTCTGCGAACTCGCAGTAATCCAGATGACAAATAACTTGACTTGACGGCATACCTATTTTATTTTATTTTGATGATATTGTATGTTTATGGTATTTGAATAAATAATAGTGGTCATTGAGAAAACCATTCGCGATCTAATGAAGGGAAGATATCACGCAAAAGTTAAAATATAATGGTGTATATTTGAGCTTTCCACACTTCATTGTAACACAATGCAAAATCAAAAATAGTATGACGATGACGAGATAATTTGAACTTTTATTTTCGCGTAAAAATGCGAAGTATTTATGGAGTATACAATCACAGGATTACCATCTCTCAACTGGGGCAAGTATTTTCGAAATGAAATTCCATTATGGCGTTGAAGAGAGGAAGAAAAGTGTTGAAATATATTTAATTTTCGAGCAGTATATTTCGCGTTTTTTTCCAATTGGCAATTATATTATTAAGTCAATGTCTCTGTATAGATACAAATAAAAATAATATCTGAGTAGCTGTTTTCAAGTGTCTAACCACTTGACTTGCGAGAGGGAGGGAGGAGAATGGTGACTGGTGGTTATGCGTGCTTATCTTTACTACACATCTGGAAAACATCATTTTCTGAAAAAAAGGTTCGGTTCGTTTAAGGTTCGAAATTTTGAACCTTTTATAAAGGTTCGGTTCGAGGTTCAGTTTGAAAAAAAATGAGGTTCGCCCAACCCTACAAATTTTAATGTGGAAAGACCACAAAAATTGGAGCCTTTAAACTTTAAAGTTGATTTTATTCCCCTTCACTCATTGTTAGTGATGTAATATTCCCGGGAATTTATTTTTTCGGGAATATTCCCCAAACCGGGAATTTATTGGGAATTTACTACAGGGATGAGTAAACATTAAGAGAAAACATTATTAAAGCATGTTTATGTTTTGAGATGTCATAAGACAGGGGTTGGCAACCTGCGGCTCCTTGGTGGGTTTTGAATTGCTCTTTATAATTTAAATAAAGATCTGGAATCGAAATATTTGAAAATTCGAAAAAACGCCCTGCGGGGCAACATCAAGAAGGAGAGGGAGGGGGCTTTGTCAAAATAGCAGAATAAACTAGTACCTAATTCAATTGATTATTTTTGGTGTATTATATTTGATTGCCTGCTGCGACTCGCATTTTTATCTAATTTATAAATTTTTCGGAAATTGGCTCCGTCACCAAAAAAGGTTACTGACCCCTGTCATAAGATAACAAGAAAATTAATGACAAAATAGAGAATACTAAGAGGTAATGACATACCACAAAATATTAGCATTTTACATTTTAATTTATAATGAAAAAGTAAATTCCCGATTTGGGGAATATTCCCCAAATTTGCTCGGGAATATTCCCGGGAATATTCCCGCTGGGCATCACTACTCATTGTACAGGCAAATTCCCAGATTCATTGACATCCTTTATTTTGGGGAACTTAAGGGTCATAATTCCTAGTTCTACTTCTAGCCAATGTCAAAAAGCTACAAATTTTAGAGGTCTAGGGCAGAGTGTTTGATATTATCGACAAAATGTTAGAATGGTTTACCTACTACTGTTTCTTAAAAAAAGGTTGATGACATCTCTCACTTAACGCTTAAAATTTACAAACCATAATAAGGCCTGATAAGGCTGTGAATCTTGTCAAAAATAAACTAAAAAATATACTACTCCAATCAGCTTCCCTGCCTGCCACTCTCTTTGTAAACAAGGTGATAAGCCGACGAAGGAGTTACTGCGGGCGATCTCGAGTATTGATCTGAATGCTTGTTGCAGGCGGACCGAGGGGTCGAGGACGCGGTGGACCACCGGGCCCCCCACGAGGCGGCGGCGACGGATACAACACCGGGGCCGTCTCGGGGCCGCCCCCACTGGTGCCGGAGAGATCCTACGGCCCGCCCAAGAGAGGAGGTGAGCTTCTAAGTCTTGCATGGCGGTGTGGTGTGGATAGAACAGCTGTTTAGGTTCAATGTGCACATTAGCCTGTCATCTGCACTGGTCTATTTGTAACGTCAAGATGTAATGAGTATTAGATTTTGTTTAAAAAAGCTGCCAATTGCAAATTTCTGAGACCCAGAACACAGATATGTTTGTTATTATAACAATCAACAAAATCTATTATGGTTTTTTTAAGTTTTTAACATTAGGTACTATATTTTATTTTATTTTATAAATCAGTCTATGATTAAGTGTTAATTTATTTTTAAATCAACGTCGATGATAAATAGTATAAATTTATTTTTAAATCAGCGTCGATGAACTTATATGTATACTTCTTTATGATACCAAATGCTGTGAAGTTTTCTAACTTTTCTGTACCTACCTACCATCGGAGAAAGAGAAGAGAATCTGCATAAATAGGCTAATTTTCTTGGTAGGTATTTTTATTAATTTTAAAAGATGAAAAGTTGTCAAAAGTCCACTTTATAGTGTGAACTTACCTACTTGTTAAGTTAGAAATCTCCGAGGAACTGTCACTACGAACTGTCATACCTCCGGTGATGATAGAATTCTCTACCCTCTTTCCATTCTCCTTGGAGATCTCTAACCCTCATCAATGCGTTGTGTCTAATATCCGTCCGTCTGACCGGGTAGCTCAGTTGGTAGATCTCTCGCCCGGCAAGTAAGAGGTCCCGGGTTCGAGCCCCGGTTCGGTCGGATATTTTTCACAACGCACATCCCTTCCTACCATTCTGACTCCATGGAAGTTTTCCACAGAAACCTACATTCTCATGCTTTCTTTACCAAGGAATTGAGCCTTGTTGTGTCGACCTCGTGTTGTGATTATCAACGTGTGGTCGAGTGTAAACCGTCTGATTGCAGCGCCACACCAAGGCGGTGCTCCGGCCAAGCGCGGGCGATACGACGCGTCGTCGAACAACGGCTACCAATCCCACGCGCCGCCAAGCCACCCGCAGTACAACAGCTACGAGCAGCACCAGGCGCCGGCGGAGAGCTACCAGTCTCAGGCGCCCAGCTACCAGAGGTGAGGCGCCTTTTCACAGACGCTAAGTACTTACATCTCGGTCGGGTGATTCCTTGCGACATTCGGCGTGTTTTCATGTAACTTTTGGGATCGATGTTTATTCTGCAGTGTTGCACAGTCCACCCTCCGATATATATCTATATTAGAAGATTATGCTCATTACAGTCGGGGCGCCGAGTGTTTGAACTCTCAACAGAATGCGATGATAGGCAGTTTTTCTGCTAGGCCAAGAAATACTTCATTGCGCTCTCACCTTGCAATTACGTCTTTCTCGGCCTAACAGAGTAAGCGACGGTGGCGCCATCTAGTGAGAGTTCAAACACTCGGCGCCCCGACTGTAGCTATGCTCATTGGTTTTCCTTAATATTCGTTTTTCCTTAAGGGAAAATTATTTTGATTTAAACAGCCTACCTACCAATATTTAATAGTACTCACCAAAAGCATTGCTAAAGTCGTCCGCAGTCGATCTGTGGATTGGAAAAGGGTCATTTTACTTTTCCGTCCCCTACTTTACCTGCGCGCGCAACATGCCCCATTGTTATGCCGAACCTTCTCTTGGGTTGAACTCACTAAGGGGTTCGTAAAATACCTGTTTTTCAAGAGAATCCCAATCCACAGATCAGTTGCGGGTTACTTTAGGATCAGGTATTCCTCATTGCGGTTTTATTGAAAACTCTCTTGTGTTGCAAGCAGAATTGAACAATTTATCCTGGAGCGGAATACGGCAAATTACCCTTGCTTTTTAATTTTTATAACATACCTAAGTAAGAATCTAATTTTTTAGGGGTGTGCGAATCCATAATATTTCGAATCGAATCCGAATCAAAATTTGGATTCGGATTCGATTCGTCAGACGAATCCAGATTCTGAAATATCAAACCCATTCAAATCCTATCAAACCTAGATGACAATCCTTGATTTTCCCGCGAAATTTGAATTTTTAAAGTTCTTCAATACTACCAACATTCTATAGCGGAATACACTAAGAGGTAATACAGCGCTACCAACCACTGAAGCTGAAAATAACCAGCCCAACCCATCAATTGCCGCCATTTTCGTGAATCGTGATCATCAATTCGTAAACATTCGTCAGTAACATGGTAAATAATCATCTTAGTTTTGTTTTTAAATTGATTCACACTAATCTTCCACCATAAATATAATCTCCACATATTATGTGACTGATATAATAGAAATTGACAGCATTTTGATGTATGGGAGTCAACCATTTCACCTGAATGACCTACCTAACCATACTTTCATATTTCGATTTTTCCTTTCAGAGAAATTTGATTAAATGAAATAAGATTCGGATTTGGGTTCGGATTCGCGAACCTTTCAAGATTCGATTCGAGATTCGGATTCGAATGAAAAAACCTGGATTCGCACATCCCTATAATTTTTCATTCATAAAAGTAGCCTACCTACTAGATTTTGTAAACAATTTGAAAATGAAAAGTATCTATTAGACCCTAAAAGTAGGTACCTACACGGTTACACCCAACAAATCATAAAACGGGATTTGAACGAAACGGAATGGCTGCTGGTCAGGTTTCTTAACAATCAATTCTTGTTATTATCAATGAAATCAGAGCTCACCTACTAGAGGTAGATGACTGAAGAGTTAGTATAGACTTCATCGGATGATGCCATCACATTTTTTTCAGACAATCCATTTCTTTCAAATACCGTTTTATGATTTGTCGAGTGTACCTACCTACTAATTAGAACGAGCGATCTAGGTAAAGTAAATTTGAAAGAAATTGATTAGCTGAAAAAAATGTGATGGCATCATCCGATAAAGTCTAGATGCTAACTCGTCATCTAACTCTAGTAGTTGAGTTCTGATTTCATTGATAATGACAAGGATTGATTGTCAAGGAACCTGACCAGCAGCCAATCCGTTTTGTTCAAATATTGTTTTATGATTTGTTGGTTGTTCCTAACAGGTAGGTAAGACTAGTAAGTATGAAGGAACCTGCAAAGTAAAAATACCCATCCCGACTGGCGTTGTTTTCATTTCGCAAGTTCTTTCTTAAAGCACCATCCCTAAGTACGAGTGTCGAGTTACAATAAAATTTTCATCATTTTCACGTACACGCTGATTGTAAAACTGTCAGATCTGGCAGTTCATATCATAATACTACTAGATGCAGTCGACCACAAAGTACTGTTCATTTCGAAGAACGTTAAGCCACTCGCTTGTTCTTTGGTTCTTTTAGACCCGTCAAGAACAAACTTAAGAAAGGATGGATGACGGTCGAACTACTCGCCAAGATTCGCCAACGGGACGTAGTTTTTAAACGGTTTAAAAGTTGCGGCGATTCGATAAAACGGACAGCGCTTCAAGAAGAGTTTAAAAAATTACGGAATCAATTGGTTGATGAAATAAAGAAAGCTAAACTGGCATTTGAAGAAAAGACAGGCGATGGAACAAAAGGTAATATTAAAGATTTTTGGCACGTCGTGAAGAAAAGTGTGAAACATTTTTCCCACCTGCTTCACGACCAATGTTCTTCCATCATTCATTCCATTCTTCTTCCCACAAGGCTGGTTGGCCTTTAAGAGAATGTTAAATGTAAAATAAGTAAGAGAACAATTTTATAAATGCTTCAGATTGATGTTTTCACATAAGTCCGTTTTTTATCGCAAGTAACATCTGGTTTGATTTAGAGAGTTTTGTCCCAGTTGTGGCTGTGCACCAAGTCTCTTTCAAGGGAGTATCCAGGAAGACATTTTAGGGGGGGGGGGGATAATTTATATCTTCAAACATACTGTGAGGTGACAAATGGGGATTGGGGGGCACTCATTCCAGTTTTCAATCGGCTATATTGACTCCACTTTTAAAATCATGAAATTATTATTAAAGTTCTTGATTTTTATAGATTTCACAATGAGTGAGATGTAGCCTAGATAGGTACGTGTACTTGCTTTGTAATCGAGGTCTTCCTCGTAACGCCACAGCCTATTCGACTGAACCGATTTCCTGAAATTTCACCACATGCAATTTTCTCATACATTGCAACACATTTCCCATAAACTTGTTATTATATTCTAATTTATAATGATGCTAATTTGTGTTCCCATATTATTTGAATTTCAACTCTGCCAGTATTTTTGGATAATTGTTTACTTCCCCCGAGTGTATGCGAGGGCGCGTGCTTGAGCCTGGCTAGTACTGGTTACAGCGACCCCAGCCAAGGGTACTCGAGCGACGCCTACGGCTACGACGCCCCCGCCCACCAGCAGGCCTACGGGGGAGGCCAGTACGGAGGAAGCGGCCAGTACGGGGGAAGCGGAGGCGGCGGCCAGTACGGAGGATACGCCTCTCAGAGCTACGAGACAGCGGACTACCAGCAGCAGCAGCAGGTTGGAAGACATTTCATTCCTTTCTTGTTCTTTCAGTCAGGAAGATTTTCTACTAATAGGCCACGACTACCTCCTTCCCACTGTTCTTCTTCGCCTAGAGTCCTTATCATCTTCCTTATAGCATTGTCGCAGAATGGAGCAATGTTAAATAACGCTGAAATAATAATGTCAAATAAACTGGAGTAATTTTAGTTGCTCCTATTTCATTTGAAATTTTAACAAGTTACCTACTTTAACGGAGCAACTCCTTTTGATTTCGGCTGGGATCTCTGTTTCATTTTGTTTCTTTTTTGTTGGATCTTATTTGCTAAAAATTGAAATTGGTCCAAGCAAATACATATTCATTAAGTTAAGACCCAATTTTTTTATTAATTTGCTTATTTTCAGTTTACAGTCAGTCAAAGTATTTCTGCAGTTATTGCCGCTCATAACATTATCGATCTTATCGAGTCTGCTTTCTTCTCCAGGGCTACTCCGCCGCCCCCGCCGCTGACAGCCGAGGAGGCTACTCAGCGGGCGGATACGCCACCGACCAGCAGTACTCCGCTTACAAGCAGCCCGCCGCACACGACGCCTACCCCGACTATAACAGCACCGCACAGCCCGCCTACAACGACAGGGGATACAACAGCGCAGGCGCTTACGGTACGTCGCGCATCGGCGCAACACGCCATCTTGTATTGTTGTGAAGGGTTTTCGAATCGACTACAGTTCGTGCCTTGCGAACGTGCCAGTAGAATCGTTCGGCAAAACATTAATTTGAATATTTCCAGCTGTTAAGAAACTTGTTTACCACTTAAAAATTACCTTCAAATGGGGTTGTTCACTGTCATTTGCTCTCACTCGCAGCGCTAGCGGCAATGGAGTAGTCTCTCTCTGATTGGTTGGTCTCTGAATCCAAGATCTCTGAATCAAACTCCAGCTAAGGTTTAAAAATCTTCCATTCCGCTCTGCTTTGATTGGCTCTCTCTCGGCATTTTGATTGGTTCTTATTACGTTTAGGACAGCAACGCCATCTACAATAGTTTTGCGTGAACAACCCCATTGAAAGAACCACGCAATATGCTGTATGCTAAGCAATATGCTGGAATACTTTAACCTTTAAGTGCTCGAATTTAGTGAAACGATATCGTTCTACTGCCACATTGGCATTGGACAGACTATATATTAATTTGAGTAAATTACAAAATTCTTACATTTTGTAAGTAGGTACATTCGACAATTAATAAAACGGTATTTGAACGAAGCAGATTAGCTGCTGATCAGGTTCATTGACAATTCCTTGTTAATATCAATGAAATCAGAGTTCACCTACTAGAGGTAGATAACGAGTCAGTATAGACTTCATCAGATGATGCCATCACATTTTTTTCAGACAATCCATTTCTTTCAAATACCGTTATATGAATTGTCGAGTGTACATTTATTTTACAATTTGAATTCACACACAGAACAAACTGAATTTAAACTAGGTACCTGCCTACCACACTTAGAAAGATTTAAGAACTGTGCTTCTCTCTAGAATTTGTCCAGTAATGCCCAGTTTAATAATTACCTACTTGTATTATACTAGGTACTAATTGTTGTTGTTGTGATGTTGACTTCAGGTGTATGACCTCCTGCTTTTTCCTTGAAAAGACAGATACCTAATTATTTTTTCAGCTCAGTTGCTTTCTAGTTGTTCTTGCGAGAGTTGAGTTATAGCTAATGCCATTGTTAAAGCGAGGGAACAGTACTTCATTTCCATGTTAAAATATTTTGATGTCAAATTTATTTAGATCTAGTGTCAAAACTTTGACTTGGACTGTCATCAATTTGGTGAATTTGGTTTGGGTGAAGCAATTAGAAATGTTTTTCAGCATTCCTTAATGATACTTGTGAAAGATAAAATTGCATCAAAGACGTTTCGGTGAGTGAAAGGAGGGTGTCGTTTGTTGCAGACTCCCAAGGCTACGGAGGACCCAACGGTGCCGGTGGCGGAGGAGGGGGATACAAATCGGACCAGTATGGTGAGTCGAGTTCAAGTTACGTTCCTAGGTGACCGCGTCGACCGGAATGCAAGCCTTCGTGCTTTTTCATACAACGACCAGAGATGATCGTCTATGTTTGGAGAAATAATTTGATAGTTTTACTTTCCGTTGAGGTAAAGATGCATTTTTTGAAACGTTAAACCACTTCTATGCTACGTAGTGCCGAAAGGCATGTCAAATCTCTTCGAGTATTTCTCAACACGCTGAGATGCAATAAAGTTGGACCCTATTGTTATCTTCCTAGTTTATGATAATTTGTTAAAAGAGGTAGATTATATACTTTCTTTCATACCTATATAATAGGAAATATTATTACGATTCGTAATACGAAGTCTTTCGTGGAATAGCGTACTGTTAATTTTCTAAATAATTCTGGTATTCATTGACATTTGACGTTAAGACTACTTACCTACTCATTATGATTACCTAAATACAAGTAACAGATAGCTGTATTTGGCAACTATTAACTCCGGTGAGGGTACAGACGGAACTTCCCACAGGCTCAACTAAGCTTTTCACAAATAAACTTTAACCGGTCCTCGTTTAATTACGTTCCTTGGCATCAGCAACAATAAGATGGCGTTTGCAGGTGAAGAGCGTGCATTATGGCATCATACTGTATAGGTTGCCATGGCTGAATACAGCGGCCATATTCATTTCAAATACTCGTTGAGAGTGTTGCTTGCAATGGACTGCGGAATGCAAAGTTGATGACTATCCAACACAGCACTGGGTCGTATAAGTTATGGCTTAAACTTTATGACAAGGATAAATATGAGCAGCATTATAATAGGTATCTACTTAAGATTATAATAATGGATTCTTTATGACTAAGGTTGTAAACCTAACAATGCACTGATGAGCTATTAAAAGCAAGGATAGATGGGGAATGACTTTGAGAAGTCATTCTTTATTTTCAATATGAACGGTTGATGTTTCCTTATAATTTATGACAAGTCACTGTATTTGAACCATTTATTTCACAACAAGGTGTGAATTTCTGCGAAAATGACTAATGCAAAATGATTCGCTCACAAATGAGTGGTCATAATATTTTAATGCTTTGTGAAATCTGTTGAAGTCTATCTGCTGCCTATGAAAGCTTGTTTGAAGGGCAGGCATTACGCTGTGATTGCGTCATGCAGTGGAAAAGCACTGATTGATATTTTCTGTTTTTTTCCTTATTGAGTATTGAACGAACATTTGAGAATGTTCTGTACTTGTGACAATGGTAATGAGTACGTACGTATTGATAATGAATGTACAGCACGTATTGTCAACCCAGCCCGATTATTTCCTACTGATATGATGGTACGGAGAGCAGAACGAAGAAAATCGTTCTCTGAACTAAGCACAATATATAGTTTTGTGTTGACTTACTGGCCATAAATAAACACTCTAAATAAATACTAAATAGGTACAAGCCAGTTCGGTAAACCTTTCAATTTTTTGTATTCTTGAATTCTTGGCATTTAGAACTACTAGAACATTTCGTAGTAGGCACATTGACATTATGGTATTATGTTCTGGCACTGGCAATGAATATTTGGACCAAATTATATTGGTCATGAACTTGAAATTAAATGTTACCTAAATAATATGAATAAATAATTTAAAAAATTCTACCCAGAAGTATAATACTAATAATAATAACGCAGTTCTGCCATTAGTATTTGGATGGTGTAAATTGTAAATGATTCTGGCAAAGACGTCAGGAGTACCACAACCTTATAAGAAAGGTTTCCAAATGAAGTGATGATTGTGGTGTTGGTAAACATGTATGAACAATGAGAGGGGAGTGGAGAAAGGGGTGGGTAAAGCAAGCTGATTGGTTCCAGGTGGAGGAGGTGCGGCAGGCTACGGCCAATCACAACAGCGCCGCTATTAGACGCTTACAATCCGTCACTTGCTTACAGTTTGTTGAGCCGAGCCACAGACCGACGGAGAACCAAACATGCCGACAGAATGACTCGTTTTTACCACTTTGATTTACTTTTTTATACGATTTCAGTAATTCTCGTAAGACAGAACGGAATTACACAATATAATGGAAGTTTGGTACTTAAATTTACTTCGAATATGAATGGTGTTTTCTAGCAGACCAGACCATTTTGCAAAGTGGCTTTTATTAATTTGCAAGTTCCTCCCAAAAATGTGGGATAGGTTTATTACATTTTATTTTAAAAAGTAATGATACAAATTACTAAATTATAACTAATACTAATTTATTTTGTTTTTGAACGGATTAAAATGACCAACAGTATAACTTAACCATCCATATGGGTCTACATGTACTAATTTTGATGGTGAATACCTGATTTAATATCATCTATGGTGAAAATAGTACGTAGTTTGTGTTTATATCCGACGTATGTGTTTCATGGAATATCTTGAAGAGAAATCTCCCTTGTCATGTATTCTTAGCATTAGATATACGTAGTAGCATAAATTATCACTTTAGGATAGTTTTCTTTGTCTATCGTAACATAATTTAGTTGTAATCTAAAGAAAATCATCTGTTTCAAATGTTATAATGGGACATTACTAACCCAAACTTACGAGTATTTTCAGTAGCTTGTGACCGTTGGGTTACATTTTCAGTTTCTACCCACACCAGGGCTGCCCATAGAATAATTTTATAAATTTATACCTATAAATATGAAGCCAGTACTAAGAACATGCAAAATCAGGAATGCAAACCAAAAATTAAACAGCGTAAAATGAATGTTCATAACGATAGGAATTTTTGCAGAATCGAATACAAGAATTAACATGATTTGAATTCGACATAATGTTCGACTTTCTTTGCCCAAGAATTAAATAATATACTTCAAAGGGCAGCCCTGAACTCTAACCTTAGATGTAGTGCAACAATTTATTAAACACATTAGATTAATAATCGAAGATACAATATCTTGTATACGAATTTAATTTGAATCTGTGTTGTAATTTCCTAAATGTTAGCTGTTCATTGACCTGTTAGATGGGTATTTTGTAGAGTGGTTGGTATTAGTAATTGATCTTGTTAGGACGGTTGGTAATACTGTGCTGTTTTGACGATTTCTTTAATAAAGATGGCTGGTGATCAAAGATAATGTTGCCCAGTGTTTCTTTAGCGCAAGCGATCTCTTGCGATGATGGTTTCATACCTTTTCCCGTTACCAACAACATGAGTGATGCATTAATAAGGAAGTGTTTCTGGGTATTATGTGATGACTTTGTACACAGAGCAAATGAATGACATTTACGGTCTTTCACATCATTCGAGGAAATGCAGTTGGTAATTCTATTTACTTTTCTGATGTGGTCAAATGTTTTCCTTAAATGACAAAGCAAACAGGTACCTAATCTGTACCTTTTTTATGAATCACTTTCTATTGACTTTATTTTACGTCATTTTTTAAGTTGAATTTGGTAATGAATAGGCATATTTTTTAGGCAAAGTCACTGAGCTTATTCTGTGGGTATTGGGCCATTTTCTTTCAATTGAAGTATTAACTTGGAAAAGTATAAAAGGTGAAGTTTACTGTGTGTCAGTTCGTGTGGAACGAAAAGTTATATGAACAATCACTATTATATAAGAAGTCGCAGAAGTGTGAAACATAATGTAAATGACAAAAAAAATTGCCTGTTTCTCAGCAACTCTTCACCTTCAAGTATTTAACTATTTTTGTCTACTCAGAAGACATTTCAAATATTAATTTTTACTTTTATAACAGCCATATTCTGCGTATTGTGCGCATATTTTTAACTGTTGGACCCTTCTCCAAGATCTTAATTTTTCATGTTGCACTTGCTCTATTTTTCTCAGAAAATAAATAATACATATTTTTAAATTTTAATCTATAGATCTACCTACTCTACAAGCTTTGCAAATGATTCTATACTGAAGGTGGTCATTTAGAAAAATGGCTATGTATACTTATTTATATTAACTTTATAGTTTCTTACACTATATTTAGAGCACAAACAGCGACGGTGTCGGTGTATCAGAAATATGTATGATTGCATTTCCTGAAGCATGAAAGCTGAGGTTTATTGAGAAAGATGAAATGAGTAAGTTTTTATTTTCAGCTGAGCATAATGATCGAAAACTGCTGGCTCTTTTTAAATTCATGTAACTCAGGAGGGAATGTAGTTCTAATTGTTTTAAGTGCCTTCAAAATAAAATAGTTCAGAATATAATACAACATCGGACATTCAATCGACAAGTATAATAATGGAGTGTGTGAATAAACTACGAAATGTGAAACAAGTATTATGGCAACGGAACGTAAAGGGACAAACATGTCTACGTTTGCCTGTTTCTAAAGAGTATGCTCCTCCGATTTAAATGTTCAGAGAAATATTTACATTTTTATCTCAACTTGGAAGGTATTTAAATATATCTTATTGACTATACTCGACGAGTTACTTTACCATTGGTATTTAAACTAAGATACATCACTGAAGGGGAATATTTAGAACAAATACTACATTTACAACAACCATAGTGCCTATTACAATACTTTCTATTTAAAAAAAAATTGCCATAGAAATACATGGGTACATTCACTGAATAAAAAACATTAAATAATGGTGACATACATATTTTTTTTCAGCTTGCAAACATAATTTATCTTGGTTAAAAATAATGAATAACCTTGGCTGTCTTTAAATTAAATGGAAATAAGTGCTAAAAATCTGAAATCGATTTAAATGTACTAATAAAGATATTTTGAATGATGAAAATTATCAATTCCCTTTTAAATGTCCCTACATAAAGAGAATTTCAGTCCTGAGTGGCTTGAGTATTATTATTTTTTTCACAAGTTGTATGGTAAAAAAATGAGAATGGTACCATATTACATGCAAGATGTTGATCCAATTCGTGATGGTGTTTCTGAAATAATATAATGCAATGAAATTGTGTTTTTAGGCCATGTGAGGCGGGATTCCAAGTACGTTTGGACTAAGGAGAAGGCTGGCAAATGAGGGCAACGACCCCTACTGACCTCACAGTACCAAACTTAAACATTTAATTTAAATTATAGAAGACATTATGAAAAGATTGGTTTTTATTTTTAACTAGTTCACCTGTAACGGTATTTGTGTTTATTGACTAAATTTAAGAAGAAAATGTGTGTACCGAGGGGTAAAAAAAACTTACAAAAAATTAGTTGTACACATTAAAAAAAAAACAGTACCTACATAAAAAGAATTAAAAAACAATATTATATATAAAAAGAAATAAAATCTAAAAGGAAATAAAAATAAGTGTACACCACAATAAGTTGATCACCCCTCGGTTTCTTTATAACTATGTACTGTGAATTGGTTTGACTTAAGTTATTATTATTAAATAGTTACTCTTCATATTTAATACCTAGTTTGTGCCAGCTGTAAAATTATGACAGTGAAAATACATGTTTGCATTTTATTGCATTTCTTTTCTTAATGCAAAAATTGCACAGAAATAGAATTATTTATGTAACTTCAGTTCTTGAAAAGAAATTGAAGTTAAGATATAATTTTAACGATTAAACTTCCAAAATATTAAAGCGCAAGTCAATAATAGTCTTGTAGAAATACATTTTATTTTTTTGTTTATATAGTATTCAGTATTACTATGAATAAAGAAAGTAATAAATATTCCCCTCATTTCTTTGTAATATACTTCATAAAAATTGTATGTTTCTTAGTTTTGTTAGGAAAACTTGGTCTTTTAGTTGTTCCATTTTTACCGAGGCTCTGTCCCATTACATAAAAAATTTCATATTTCTAAATTACTTGATTATTCTCTTCAGATATAAAACTAAGAATAAAATATAGTGGATGTATTATGTAAGAATGAATATTGGATTAACAATAAAAACAACGTCGAGGTTAAATTTCATTGCAAATCTTGTCTTTATCAATTTCAAGCCCCTCCTGTGTACGAACTCACAATCCATCAATATATTACCTAAACATCGTCTTCACAAATTTATATAACTCCATTTATTATTTGACTATAATCTATTATTTTGTAGAAAGTTTTAATATTTTTTTGTATTGTAATTAGCCTATAAAAAATGTACTCTACCTAGTGTGGAATTAAGCGTTTATAAATGTAAATAAATATGTTATAATAAAAAAAAAATCCTGAGAAAAATACAAAAATTAGTTACTGAAATATATTAGACTTCAAGAAAGTTCTGATGATAATATGTTTATTAACATTTTGAATCGCATTTTATTAATGTAGGACATTTATAGTAAATTTTCTCCTTTTACATGCAATAATACACAGAATTATTTTGTATCCTCCGAAAAATTGAAGATTCTTACCTTTTATCAGTAACAGAACAAGAAATTAAAAGAGCAATTTTTCCTCCTGAAAGACATCAGGAGGAAAATATTGGAAGGATAAGAGGTGAGTGACATAAATAATTATTTCTCTATTTCTCAAATTAATGCATAATATCAATCATAAACACATACCTTTTGCCCGTGTGCTGAATTAAAAAATTAAATAATATGGTACCTTCACTTTTCTCATGTCAAGTTTCTAAGTGTTCCATATTCGAAGAAGTTCGAAAGAGTTGATTATGTTCAGTAAGCACTACATTTTGTTCAGGGAACATGATTTTATCACAAACTTTATAGTGTAGAAATGGTCGCTTTGAAATTAGTTGATTTAATCAATGACTGGGACTGGACTGAAATACCTGGAAACAGATCTGGCAAAAGGTACAGGAAAAAATGTGAAATGACACATAAAACTTATCCGCGAAAGAAAAGGTAAAGAAATCGAATAAAAAAGTTTTTGGAATTTGCGGCCAATCGGCCCTGTATCCAGGTATAATCATTATGTTATGTAATTGAAATAGCCTATTTGGAGTATGAAAACGCTCTGTGTGATGCATTGAGGAGCAAGAACGTATTATTATTATTATTATTATTATTAAGTCTATATTCTCAACAGAGCCAGGCTCCACTAGTGAGAATGTAATATAGAGAAGGGAGGAGAGGAAACCCGGTACCGGCATGTAGCCTACTCCTGACGAAAGATACCAAGGGGACCAACGGCTTAACGTCCCTTCCGAAGGACGGTGTAACATTCACAGCACGAGCCTCCACAACCCGCGCCGTCGAGAGACTGATAACAGGTGGAGGGAGGTCGTCACACTGACCCTCAAACACCCCAGTCTCTCTGGCCCAACGGCAGCAACCTGCAACATGCAACACATGCTTTTCATTATTAACCTTGATATCCAAAGACTCTGGAAGGAGAAATAAACCTGATACAGTGAACTGGAGTTGCAGTGCCCAAAGTTCCTGTTTTTTTACTTATGAGATGGATTAATTTAATTTTGACAGATGAATTTAAAAAAGCTTAAACTTCAGCGACAAACGATAATTTAGTAAGTTTTATCGATTTAAATGAAAATTTGTAAAATTTATAAAACATTTTGATTTGATCAGATCAGATGACGTGATTTTTTTAAATCTTAACCAATCAATAGATTTCTAAAAGGGTCTGCAAAACCCCAGGCTCTCTTCTCTAGTCGGCTCAATTGAAGAAATGGTGCGACTACCGGCAGTAACAGAAAAAAATGCAGAGGTTATGACACCAGAGCGAAAAGGAGGCAATCGCTAAAAAATAATCGATAAACATTCCGTAAGAAAATGCTGTACAAATTTTAATATGTCGCAAATTGAATAATTTTAACGTACGTAAATGTTAATTCCAATTTGTGATAAAATACGCTGGAACTGTTAAAAAAGAAATCTAGTTAATTTATCATAAAATTCACTTATCATTAAATTAAAATTTTTTATTTTGCCTATAATGTCACTGTAAAAATGGTGAAAAGGTAATAAGGTCATAATATGTGTGCATTTGATAATATTCAAAGGACTATTAAAGTGTGAAATTATTGAACAACGCTGCACAGCAACCAATTTTAATCTGTAGTACCAACCAATCAGTAAGTATTTCTGATTCAGCAGGTGGTTAAATACTATAAGTACGCTCAGTGTAACGCGTTGATGAGCGAGCCTTCGTACTGCATTCGATTTGATAAGCGTTTGCAAGTATCAGCTGCTAGGCCTTGGAACTGAAGCATCAAGGAGGCAGAGATGAACATTTAGTATACATTTTTCAAATATTTCAAGATTATGGAATAAAATGTCCTTAAAGTGACCAAAAGTTTGAAAATAAAAAAAATAAAGACAGTTTATACTGAAAATTTGCAAAAATACCTAAAAGGTTGGTTCCAACCAATGACCATATTAAATTTTAAGTTGATTGGTCATCGGTTCTAGTTTAATTTTAAAAAATCACAAAGATGGATTTAAAATTTGACCAATGGGAGGATTTGGCTGAAACTTTGTTAAGTCCCCAATCTTACAAAGATTTGGCTGAAACGGGAGGATGGGCGGATTTGGTTGAAACTTGGGGAAAATTTTACACCTTAGAATCTTACAAAGAATATAGAAAATAATAAATAATAAAAAAAAGTTTCAGCCAAATCCTCCCATTGGTTAAAATTTAACACAAACTTTCCTGTTGATCATAAATAGACCGATTTAAAAATTATCTTGGTGGCTCTGGTTTCTAGATAAATTCACACGCAGTTTGGTTTTCCATATATAGTACAAGAGAGAACTGAAAAAAAAGGCCGAAAGTCGGACAAATTGCAACAGAATTTTTTCTTTTTGGATAATACTCAGAAAAATGTGCTTATTAACATACTAAAAGTCGTCGAAGATCGGACCATGGGGTATGACCTTAAATTGACCTTAATTAAAATAATTATGCTAATTAATATATTTTTTTTAGCTACTAAATATTAACATTTTTCTGATTTTTTTTTCGCCTATAATACAACTTGTTATGTATATTACTTGACAAAATTATTGAAACATCCATACTTTAAAGCAATTGATTAAAAATTAATTAAAAATTAAAAATGGACTTGATTTGATGTTATCGTGTATGATCTAGGCTGTGGGGTACAAAAATTAACATTTTCGTTTTTTTCTTTTTGCATTGTACTCACAGACCCTTGGTTATTTACAGGAAAAAAGTCGCCGACGATTGAACAACTGCTATGACCTGTAATTGACCCTAATTAATTGAATTCATAACACTACAATATTATATTTCTTTCATTCAATAGTAACATATGTTTATAGCCCATTCAACACTATAACCAAATTTTATTGAGACAATAGTATACTTAGCAATTTATTTTATCTGAAGATAAATTAATTAATTAAAATGCAGGGTAATTAATTAATTAAAAATTGATTTATTTTTCGAGATACCGTAAATATAGGTTGTGAGGTATCAAATTAAAGCTGGTGAAAAGGAGATTACGAAAAAAATATTTGATACTACACATGATGGTCGAATTGTAAGCTTTTGGGGTCAATCAAGGTCAATTGGGGTGTCTTGACACCTAATGATTAATGAACAAAGCGGATCCTGGAAGATCCGTGCCAGTGGAAACTGCGGCGCTTCATTCATACTTCTTGACTTCATGATAAGAACTGCAAAACCCCAGTTTATTCAGTGTATCGATAAGAAATTGGTAAGCCAAGTGGTGATGCATCTGTACGGAAAGTCCAATTAACAGATTGAGACAGAATTCAGTGCAGCCAATTCGGTTCCAAAGCGCGATAGAACCGTTTGATTTCAAGACTGAATGCGTGTTTTGTACCCATTTTGTACAAATGGTACCATGGTACCTTTTGTACCATGTCAAACGGTGAATCAAACGAATCAAACGGTTCTATCGCGCTTTGGAACCGAATTGGCTGCACTGAATTCTGTCTCAATCTGTTAATTGGACTTTCCGTACAGATGCATCACCACTTGGCTTACCGATTTCTTATCGATACACTGAATAAACTGGGGTTTTGCAGTTCTTATCATGAAGTCAAGAAGTATGAATGAAGCGCCGCAGTTTCCACTGGCACGGATCTTCCAGGATCCGCTTTGTTCATTAATCATTAGGTGTCAGACACCCCAATTGACCTTGATTGACCCCAAAAGCTTACAATTCGACCATCATGTGTAGTATCAAATATTTTTTTCGTAATCTCCTTTTCACCAGATTTAATTTGATACCTCACAACCTATATTTACGGTATCTCGAAAAATAAATCAATTTTAATTAGTTAATTATCCTGCATTTTAATTAATTCATTTATCTTCAGAGAAAATAAAATGCTGAGTATGCTATTGTCTCAATAGAATTCGGTTATAGTGTTTAATGGGCTATAAACATATGTTACTATTGAATGAAAGAAATATAATATTGTAGTGTTATGAATTCAATTAATTAGGGTCAATTACAGGTCAAAGGAGTTGTTCAATCAACGGCGACTTTTTCCCGGTAAATAACCAAGGGTCTGTGAGTACAATGCAAAAAGAAAAAAACGAAAATGTTAATTTTTGTACCCCACAGCCTAGATCATACACGATAACATCAAATCAAGTCCATTTTTAATTTTTAATTAATTTTTAATCAATTGCTTTAAAGTATGGATGTTTCAATAATTTTGTCAAGTAATATACATAACAAGTTGTATTATAGGCGAAAAAAAAATCAGAAAAATGTTAATATTTAGTAGCCAAAAAAAAATATTAATTAGCATAATTATTTTAATTAAGGTCAATTTAAGGTCATACTCCAAGGTCCGATCTTCGACGACTTTTAGTATGTTAATAAGCACATTTTTCTGAGTATTATCCAAAAAGAAAAAATTCTGTTGCAATTTGTCCGACTCAAAACAGTTCCTCTCTTGTACTAATATCTGTTGGTGTTTTTATCCATTGTTGTAAAACACCAATAGATATATGGAAAACCAAACTGCATGTGAATTTATCTAAAAACCAGTGCCACCAAGATATTATCTGAATTGGTCAATTGTCAAAATTTAAAATTGATCGGACCAACCAATCCGAGAGATTTTTTTTTTTTAAATTTGAACCAATCAGCTGATTTCAAAAAAGGGTCTGCAAAGCCCAGAATGGTCCGTACATGTGTGCAAAATGTCAGCTTGATCTGTATTGCGTCAGTAACAGAAAAAAAAGAAACAGAGGTCCATGCTAAAAGAGCCAAAAGGAGTCGCTCGCTCATTCAGCATTGACGCAATTAAAAATGCAGCAAATGCAATCAAGTTATACAAAACATCAACTTCACATTATCTTCAATAATCGTTCCATATTTCAAAATTGCCGCTCGAAAACTGATGTTATTTGAAAGGGTACTATTTCATTATCCGATCGTCAATGGCAAATTTTTCATAAGACTCGTCGTCCGGGTGTTCCTTGGTATACCGATCGTCTCATCCTCTCATTGACGCTCGGTGTAGGTACCAATTCCACTGCCTCCTACATGACTGGTCGCTGATGGAATGTTCAGGTGACTGACATTCAGGAGGCCGATTACCAAGATGGCCGCATGTAAACAAAAAAAGATCTGTCAAATGTGTTTTCAGTGATATTTTACGCGAATTTTCATTAAAAACGTGCTTTTATGAAGTAAAAACAAGATAAAAGTGTATTATAGTGTTCCGTTTTAGATATTAGATCGCAGTGATAAATGTGATAGCATCGTAGAGAACGTATTGAATGGCGCACCTACAGGTATAGCATGCCTTAGTTACGTTGCTAAAGTTCATTCACGATTAGAATTGCAAGCCGTAATGGCGGCGTGTACTACCGTAGTCAAGTGATCGTATACCTAAACATGTAAATATCAATATAATAATCAAAAAATTTGTATAATACGGCTGTAGATAAAAATAAATCAATTTTATTGAATTTTTATAATATTTACTACTATTAAAAATTGTGTATTTGACATAATTTATACAATTTCAATAATACAAAGAAGAAAGTCTTGCCATTGACAGGGCAGTGTTCAAGTGACTGACCAATGAACGACGTGATCGACTAAAACGTCAGTGATATTCTTATCGTGAACGAACTTTATTAAATGAAAATGTTTTTGTAAAATCATAACGGTCCCTAGTTTGTATGAGAAAATCTTTTGTTCCCTCATTGTTGACACCATCTTGTTGGCTCTATTCAGAATAAATGTATTAATTCTGTTGTCTACCTACCTAGAGAGCCTAGATGCATCACCCCAGCATCACCCAAATCATCCATTCATTAGCTGATCACCCTCGCATCACCCAAATCATTATATCATTAGCTAATCTCCTTTGCGAAGTTTTGCACAACTCATATTTGGCGTATATTGTATGCACTTGGGTCAAAACTGTAAGGTTATGTTTGACGTAATCACAGTTTTATCAAGTTTTTAAATCCAAACAATACCAAACAAATATAATTAATACGTTAATTGATGTTAATAGTATATAAATGCATTAATACCGAAAACAATGCACAGGGACACAAGAATGATACATAAACAGTGAAAATACAAGCAATTCCCTATACCTGCAGCCATGCATAACTGGATCAGCTGTTGAAAACTAATTAGCCGTGCAGTAATAGAATTAAAATTAGACATTTGTCACATCGGTCTTATAATAAGCTGAAAATTTGCACAAATGTTCTTCGCACCCTAACACATCCACCATTCAAAAAAAAAAAAAAAAAAAACTTTACCGGAAGCCACCCCAAAAAAATAAAAAATAAAAATTATGGACGTCCAGGAAACCCGGCCATTTCAAGCATACAATGCGTTATCCACGAAAGTAATTGGAATAAAATTATGAAAAAAATACAATACACCAAAAACATATTGGCGAAGACATTGGTGCAGATGTCATTGGCCAAAATCTTTTTGTTTTGATTGTATGCATTTTTGAACACATTTTTGAACTGCAATTTTTTGACCGCGCTTATTTTGTATTTTAATCGTTTGAGTAACATTCTCGCGATGACCTATTATTTATTTGGGTGGAAAATGAAGAGTATATATCCATGAAGTTTTGTGAATTTTTTGAGATGTATTGGACGCGATCTTATTAGTGAAATGGTATTTTTAGTTCGCGGAAGTTTTTTCTTGTCCCGCTGCGCCTGACCTGGCAACACACTGCGCTAGTATTAGTACGTACGCGTTAGGTTTGGAAGGTTCGCAATACAAATTACATCATAATTGATAACTTTTACTCTGGTGTAGTATAACATCGGTAACATTATGTTCGAAAACATTCACACTGTAAACAACAAACTTCGTGTTTCGTTTTCAATTATTTTTAGAGATGTAAAATAAGAAACTATTTATATATGAAATGTGAGATGTGAGCTCATATAGCGCTGCGTAAATAATTTTTATGATTCGTTTAAGAGGTTTTCGAGGCAATGACACTCATTTATTATTGTATTACAATGCCGGTATATGTTGCTGATGTTGATATTGTCAGTTGTGTAATCCAATGTTTGTTGTCAACTGCAGGGGAGGGCGGTTTCACTTAGGACAACTATAGGGCCAACTTTTCACTATCTTCTTTCAAAATTACACTCAACAACTAACTATGAAATATCAGTTAGCGTATAGCACTCACACTTGACTATAGTTGTTACTTATTTCCACAGTCCGATTTCTTATGTTCTCTTTACTCTCAAAAAACCTACCATGTTTCTCACAATTCTTAAAAATTATATAAAACTATTTATGATTGGTTGACACAGGCCAATGGTATGAGCTCTTCCAGAATCAGATGCAGTGTTTGGCTTCAAGTTAACTTGAAACCACCCTCAAATATTAAGATGTTTACATTCCACTCTCAACTCTTGACCTTTGACATTGACCAGATGGTCTACCCTTAGATCTGACCCCCAAGAAAGACATTACATTTTATAGGTTTAGAACTAACAAGCACCGAATCTGATTTATTTGACTCTTCATTGCCGCAGGACATGGCTTTTAAACTTCACTTTTATTTCAAAAACCCAAAACTGAAGTTAAACACGTGTAGTGATTAAAATTGACAAGTTGATGAATTTGGAAAAAGACTTTAAATATCAAGTTCCCACTGTCCTGCGGTATGTTGTGTTACAGGATAATGCATTCAGTTCAGAACTCCTGGAGGAATGATGTGCATTTCCGTTTGCTCAGTTTTCAAAGTGCAGTGAAATTGTTTACTATTGACTATTGCGTTAGTGACTATTGCGTATAGTGTATATCTATAGTGCATATAGTGTATATCTATTTGCTTATAATTTGTTTCCTATCATCTAACAATTCTATATTTTATTATATTCAATATTGAATGTGTGGGTGAGAATCACAGTCACATTCGTGAACAATAATGGGTAAGTTAAAATACCTACACATTTTTATAAGCTGTTCAATTGTACTACTCATACGTGACTGATTGAATCTTTTCTCAAATATAGAGAAAGAAGATGGTAAAGTCACACATCTGAATAAACCATCAACATCATCAGATAAATCAGAGATATTTGTTTAGAACTAATCGAGGAACAAACCACCGACCACGATTCATGTGTATTTTGTAATATGAAATTGACTAAAAATGACACGATAGTTAAAATCACAAAAAGGGGACTGCTGTCTCTCATCAAAGCTTGTACGGTCCGGGATGATGATGTGGTCGCCTAACTTTTACCATACAGAAAGAGAAAACCAGAGGATTTTCCATTTAAATTTCATGGAACATGTAAATTGTTATACTCAAACAAAAGACAACTCGAATACGCCACCAAAAGAAAGCTTGAAGAAAGTGCAGATAGAGAAACACCAACACCACCTCCCCTCAAACGATTGTCGAGGACAGACACAATCACCCTTTAAATGGAACATGCATTGTTTTATCTGCAATTAAATTCAGGACAAGCAGAAGACTGGCAGCAAATTTTCACTTGTAAATATGAATCCAACTTCACTTAAACAACGCATTATAGACGCTGCACAACAACGATCAGATGATACAATGAAAGTTCGGGTAACATCGGAGACCGACTTATTTTTAATGATGCAACTGTTTATTCTAAAAGCTGAATCGTTAAGTTTAGGGGAGACTGGGGTCAATTGTAACAATTTTCACTCTACAATTTTTATTTCAGAGATTTTTAGTAGAAAGTAATTCAAACATTTATTGTATCATCATGCATGTTTCAGCTACGTATAGTAATTTTTTCATACTCATACTATTTGTAGTATGTCACTTAAAAAATAAAGTGTGGAGAGCCGACCACTGTTACAATTGACCCCAAGCCAGGGTCAGTTGTAACAAATGTCGGGTCAGTTGTAACATCATTAATATATTGGTAATTATTATAGATTATGAACTTTCAAAGTATAATATTTAAAAAGAAATGGCATATCATTGAAAATAATGATTAATACCAATGTTTGCATGAATGACCACAATTTGTATCCGTAGCTGAAGCACACGCTAAGAACGCGCAGCCTTGAATTCCTGGATGATCATTGTAGATCAATAATTAATTGATAACAACAGTTGAAAATTATATTTTCTACAATGTACTTAGGACCGTAACTTCAAATTATCAATGCAAAAAAACTTTGTTGAAATTAGAAATAGTGTGTGTTACACAATTGCCCCTTTGTTACAATTGACCCCAATGGGTAATTTTTGACAATTGTGCTTTTAATGATATTTTTTAGTTAATTAATCCATTTGAATGTTTGTTGAGCTTCTTCAGTATGAAATTCTCTATCTATATAATATATTATGTTTATTATGACACTTATTTTACTGCATTATAATCGAAAATGAAATTGGTTTTTGAAAGTTACTCACCTTGTAGAAAAACAAACAAACGGTGATAACTTTTGTTGCTAACTTCACACTGCAGTGAAAATTTAGTCAAATGTGCTTCTCACAATTATACAGACTTTACATATATTGTCAAGGAATTTCAAACGTTGTTGTGATGTACAGGGCCTCTGTTACAACTGTCCCGTGTTACAATTGACCCCAGTCTCCCCTATTATGACAGACTATAAAATGACGTGTCGAGTGGTTATGGCTTCGAACCTTCCAAACCAAACGCATACGTACTACTAGCGCAGTGTGTTGCCAGGTCAGGCGCAGCGGGACAAGAAAAAACTTCCGCGAACTAAAAATACCATATCACTAATAAGATAGCGTCCAATAAATCTCAAAAAAATCACAAAACTTTATGGATATATACTCTTCATTTTCCACCCAAATAAATAATAGGTCATCGCGAGAAATGTTTCTCAAACGATTAAAATACAAAATAAGTGCGGTCAAAAAAATTGCAGTTCAAAAATGTGTTCAAAAATGCATACAATCAAAACAAAAAGACTTTGGCTAATGAAATCTGCACCAATGTCTTCGCCAATATGTTTTTGGTGTACTGTATTTTTTTCATAATTTTATTCCAATTACTTTCGAGGATAACGCATTGTATGTTTGAAATGGCCGGGTTCTCTGGCCGTCCATAATTTTTTGTTTTTATTTTTTTGGGGTGGCTTCCGGTGTTTTTTTTTTGTTTTTTTTTGAATGGTGGATGTGTTAGGGTGCGAAGAACATTTGTGCAAATTTTCAGCTTATTATAAGACCGATGTGACAAACTTCTTTATTTGACGAGATAGAGGTTTGTTACTGCTCGGCTAAATGGCCGCCGCGGCTGAAAACATTGTCACCCCATTGGCCACTCTCTTACATCTAGGCTCTCTATACCTACCTATTGATGTTTATGGAGTTAATTCAGACCTGTCAAACGTGCCAAAAGGAAAAATTATTTTTTTGCATTGCTGATGTAAAACCAACTCTGAAATGTTGTAGTAAGATTTTCTTCCCCTTCTATCTCGTGGCTTATGCAATGATAACACAAAGTCTTCAAGGTCAGGCATTCAGCAGCAATTACGATGTTATATCAATGGGCAGAAGTCATTTGAGTTCATGCTCTTATCATTGAGAGTATTCCGAGCTTGATAATAGATGCGAGTTTTATGAACTCCGTGGGTCAAGGGCTATGTTTGTTGACGGAAGTTCAGTTATCTGGTGTTTAAATAAAGAACGACGATAATCTTAATCTTAGTGATTAGTGGTTATTACACTGTGCTTTACGCTGCTCATTTCATCATCACTTTTAAACAGATTTTATTTTATAATTTTAATGAGCACTGAATTGTATGGGGTTGTTTTAACTACAACACGATATTGTAAAGACATCATAAATGCGATATGCAAAGTTTATATTTTAACCATTTGATTAACAATCAGTACACAAGATGTATCTACACCAGGAAGGCGGTTGATTTGATATTCAAATATACAAAATGTCTGCCCAAAAAATATTACATTTGACAGAAAAGTACACAAACACAATAAATCGATCGAAATATTCAAGAGTGATTATTCAGGCAGGTCTAGCCCACATATTTTTAACATCACTTTTAATGTTAGTTTTTGAACAAAATGTAGTTAAGATTTTTTTTCGGGGCTTCCACCAGACGCCCAATTTCATTCATGCATATAATATTCTGCATTTATTATTTGTGTGCGGAAAAGTTAAACGTTGTTTGTATTTTTCTTTTTTCGTAATTGCTGTGCCTTCCCGAGTTTTGATTTGCCACCCTTGAGGAAAATGTCTTATCGCTCATTGTACAATAATATCGAGGAATCCGAACATAATACTAGGAAAACGCTCAGTGCAACGCGTTGATGAGCGAGCACGGGTAAGTGTACGTTCTCGACCCGGAAATGCGTACACAACGCACAGAAAACATATCCATATTGAATTGAAATATGCCACTCAATCAACATAAATGTACATATGCTTTTCATCGAAACTTGAAAATAGCATCTAAGCAAGATTCAATTCAATTGGCACTGGAAAACATTCATTTCGATTCTTCATCTCTGACAGCAATTAAAAATGTCGATAAGTTATTAACTGATTAGGATGAAAAATTGTAAAATAAGAGACAATGTTGGTCTTACTCACCATGGAAAATATGAGTTTGATCAGATTTATCGAATACCATTTTTATTTTTCAGCCTATATAGGAGATGTAGGTACTTATTTAAATTTTAACCAATGAATGGATTTAAAAAAAAATGAGTCTGCAAACAGAAAAGGTTGTATTTTTTTGTCTACATGTGTGCAAAATTTCAGATTAATCGGTGAAACGGTGCGACTTCTATTGCTCCAGTTAACAGCCAAAAGTAAAAAAAAATAAAAATACTGATGAAACTGTCTGTTAGCAATAATTCTCCATTTCATACGGTAAAATGTTGTTTGCCGGTTTGGATCAACAATAAATTACCTTGATAAATACCTCACGGTGCAGCAATACTGACTCAGGTATAACCCATAACCCGGCAGGCACCTTCGTACGGTTTCCTCTTCCCTCGTCTATTATCTTAACACCTCACATTCGTATCATTCCGTTGAGGATATAATAAATAATAATATGCAATATGAATCAGATATTGTGTGCGTCTTGATTGTTGGGGCACCAATGACATGGCAAATGTATGTTAATTGCTTTCAATAAGCAATACAATGCACTTTCCTGCGAGTTATGACGGGCATCAGTGTACACATTCGTGACTCCTTGTAAGATTCACTGTAAACCCCCATAATTTGTTTAACAAACAAGTGTTTTGTGTCTGTTCATGCTCTTATTGGTACGACGGTCGGGGACAGGCAAAGATGAACCCGCGCTATAGCATGGGCCGGCCTATACCTGGCAATGCTAAAGTGGGTTCATCTTTGGCTGTCACCGACTCTAGTGGTGTTTTATTCAGAAAATTGGCGTTCAAATCTTGAGTCCGTCCGTCCTGATTGAAGCTTTTCCTCAGTCAAGAGGCAAATGATGAGAAGGTTCCCAACATAGACCACGACCGCATCCTTCCCACCAGGCGCGTAGGAAGTGGGGAATGGGGGAGCCCCCCCCCCCTCTCTGATTCAACTCCCCTCCCTATGTGTTCTTATACATTGTCAAGATAAAAAATATGCTTAAAATGCATGCCTGAAATTCAAAAAATTTCCGGGGCTGTACGCCCAGGAGCCGCATTTTGCTGGGGCGCCCTGCCCCCAGACCCCCCATTGTCTTCGTTGACACTATAGTAACTCCAGCTCAAGTTCTTTTATAATAATATTATCCCTCCCCCCCCCCCCCCCCCCCCCTCCTTGCAAATTTTGTTCCTACGCGCCTGCTTCCCACTGTCCATCCTTTCTATAAATATAATCATCATAATCATTCATCCGACGCCATTAGCCTAGTTGCAGAACAGTGCGACGTTAAACACCACTAGATTATTTCGTGAAATTGTACCTGGATTCGGAATGAAGTAGGTACAATTTCCAAGGATCCAATGACATCAAGTACCTACGTCTGAATAATTATTGAATAAACATTGCAGTAAATGTTTGCTTCCCTGATTGTTAGTGCCAGTAGAATTAGATCCCAATATGTCCAGTCACACAAACAACATTCTGCCTGGGTTCTGCTCATGCGGTCTCATCATTTGACAACGGACAGGTATGGCTGAGTGGTAACGCTCTGAACTTGTATTCCGGAGGCCCGGGTTCGATTCCCACGGCCGTCCTTCCTGACTGGTTTTTTTTCGTGGTATTCCCTCAGTCGACAGGCAAATGCTGGGAAGGTACCCTACTATAGGCCACGACCGCCTCCTTCCCACCTTCCATCCTTACCTACTCTTCACCATAATCTCCCAATCATCATCATAATCATTCATCCGTCGCCATTATCCTATAGATGTAGATCAGTGCGACGTTAAGCCCCAGATAAAAAAATCATTATTTGACGATGAAGTTATACATGTGCAGAAAACCAAGACGAACAATGTTTATAGTGTTGTAGGTTTGATGTCAAGCATAGCAAGTCGTCAATGTCAACTATTCTGATCTTGTAATTGGCAATTGCATTGAGTTTTCCCAATTGCGATTGCTATCTGGAACCACACTTATCGGTCAAGGTCGAATATTTGTCCGTCTGCAGGTATTAGCCACTTCGGAGATGTTATGTATCTTCATAACAATGACATTGGTGCGAAATTGTTCCTTTGTATTCAGATTTGAAGCGAAGTTCTTTGGTTGGATGCATTCGCATATTCCAGTTTCACATGAACACTATACACTACCTTGAACTACGTAATTAAATAAGAGTGCTGAGCTGTACGATTATTAATAGGATTACGGGCAAGTTATGTTCTGTACCACAGAGATATAAGGGCAGAAGTCCAGTTTAATTATTCTTGAGGTGAGCTCAGGAAGCAGTAATTCTATCGTCTTTTTAATGGTGACAGTCACTGTAAGAGAATACTTAGATTTCCAATTGTGCGCAACGTAAAATCGAGAATTGGACTTCCGTCCATTGAACTCCCGATAACTCTCCTTTTTTTGTCTGGGGCTTAACGTCGCACTGTTCTGCAGCGAGGCTAATGGCGACGGATGAATGATTATGTTGATGATTGGGAGATGATGGTGAAGAGTAGGTAAGGATGGAAGGTGGGAAGGAGGCGGTCGTGGCCTATTAGTAGGGTACCTTCCCAGCATTTGCCTGTCGACTGAGGGAAAACCACGAAAAAACCCCAGTCAAGAAGGACGGCCGCGGGAATTGAACCCGGGCCTCCGTAATACAAGTTCAGAGCGTTAACCACTCACCCAACCTGTTCCGTACTCTCCGTATTAATTTTAAAATTCAAGTTGAATAATTGATCTAATAAAAGGGGATAAGATCCCCCCCCCCCACCCAAAAAATTATGCGTTGGTGGTGATAGGACATAGTTTCACCAAGTTATGATGGTAATAGTCTTATTATTTTTCAAACACATTAAAATCGTTTCGTATAGAATATTAATATTTTAAAAAATAAACAATAATTTGAATGATTTTGAGCCCTTGAGTACCCTAGTGGTTAAGGTTAACTACTCCCGAGTCCCTTGTATTGGGAACCTTCCCATCATTTGGCTCTCGACTTGCTCCACCTTGCTCCATGGCACAGGTAGCCGCGTGAATCACTGCACAGGATTTCCCTGCACCTACGTCACAGATAGAGGGAGGGGAGGGGAGGGGGGAGTGGAGCACGATATAGCGTGCCTCTAGCATCCACTCGGCATTCAGTGAGTGCTCGCAGACAAACAGTGTTGTGTCGTCTCTCTACATACTAGCTCAGCTTACAAGGTAGATACTTCGCTTTTCATTACCGGCGTCCACGGTTGACAGAGAATAATCAGAGTTCATCTGTTAATAGCGAAAAAATCAATATACAAGATAAAAAGTTATTTAGTTTGCTATACTTTTTACAAAATTTCACGTGCAGTTCGACGATCATTTATGTTATTCAACAATGGGTAATAACATAAATAGATAGAAACTCAATCTAGCTGCATTTTCCTTTTTTGAAAAGGCAGAGCTAGAACTAGATAATTTTTATTGTGAACACTACACTGGGTAAATGCCGTATTTACAATATCGAAATACGTTTTATGTTTACTATATTTCTGCATCTCAAGAGAAGGGGAATATTATGTACATAAATGGGCTCCATTTATTGGCTGTACGTTTGTTTATAACAGCTTTAAAGTTGCAAAATGTCAACTGTGAAAGCAGAAAAGCTGATAAAACGTTAAATTCCACTATTCTATCTCTATTTAGTTGTACATTGTTCTCTGTTTATACTGCAAAAATTTACATATTTTTAGTACAATTTTCACTGTTGGCTGAAAGACCATAAAATAATATTGATCTCAAGTTCAATGACACAACATTGTCATTTATACTCGGCGATTCTTAGAATGTTTAGTCCGAAATTGCATTTGTTCTTGATATCATAGTGCTCAAAAAGCTCATATCAAAATACGGTTGATTTCGAAAAATAGTTTTCTTGCAGTTGAAGGCAAATGTCACGTCTTATAAACTAATTGCCATCTCTATCGACATCGTCTCGCCTCCATAAGAATACCATTGCGATGACAAGACCTCACGCGACATTTAGTTGAGCGAGCGAAGCGAGCGTCTCCTTTTGGCACGGACCTCTGTTTTTTTTTTGTTTTTTTTTCCGTTTACTGACGCTATACAGGTCAGAGTTTTTCTTCGATCGAGCTGAAATTTTGCACACATGTGGAGACAACCTTTTCTGTTTGCTGACCCCTAATTTCTTTGAAAAAAATTGATTGGTTAAAATTTAAATAAACATCTCCTGATGGTAGGTTGAAAAATGAAACTGGTCTTCGATAAATCTGATCAAAGTCATATTTTGGCTATACAGGTCAGAGTTTTTCTTTGATCGAGCTGAAATGTTGTACACATGAAAAACCAACCTTCTCTGTTTGCATACCATATTTTTTTTTGAAATCCATTTATTGGTTAAAATTTAAATAAATATCTCCTGATAGGCTGAAAAATGAAAACGGTCTTCGATAATTCTGATCAAACTCATATTTTGATGATCATTAAGGCCAATATTGTCTCTTATTTTACAAAATTTCATCCCAATCAGTTAAGAACGTATGAAGTTATTTACATTTTTAATATCTGTCAGTAATGAAGTATCGAAATGAATGTTTTCCAGTGCCAATTGAAAATTGATTTTGATTTGCTTTATGAACCAGGTGCTTAGATGCTATTTTAAAGTTTCGATGAAAAGCATACACTTTTAAGTTGATATCATAATCAATTCAATATGGATGTTTATGTTTTCTGTGCGTTGTGTACGCATTTCCGATTCGAGAATTTGCACGTACCCGTGCTCGCTCATCAACGCGTTACACTGAGCGTTTTCCTAGTTACAGAATACTGTTCTTGGCGACGTGTACAGAGTCGATTAACAGGCCAATTAACACCTCTGCATCCTTCGCTTTCGATTCGGCATGAAAGTGAAGTGCCAGGCTGGACGTGTAGGCTGTAGAAATGAAGAAAGTTGCAGCGGTTTTCTAGAATCAAAACATAGCTGGTGTACAGACCTTTGTGGAAACATCGTCGGTTTGAAAGACGCCGCTGACAATATGTCCTGATGTCACTGATCATTCTTGCAGCACTCGAAAGTAAATCATGGACATAATATTTCATAATACTCTTCATAACTTTGGACGGACTATTTTTTGGTCGACCTTACCAATATGCACCATCTTATAAGTGCTATATTATGCCTAAGCTCGTGGAAAATCTTACATTTCTCTGTTTTTCAGAATTTTTACGAGTTTGGGCACAAATGTTGTCTATAATTTGGTGTTTCCTGTTCTCTTTGAAAGATCGACTAGTTTATTAGGTCTGCATCGATGTAATTTGTAAAAATATTTGAACTCGCATTTTAACGAACGCTCTTTTTTAATATTTGGACATAATTATGTAATTTTTTAGATCGATTCCACTGTCTTCTGGTATAAAATCTTGTGTACTGACAGTTAATCTAATTTGGCCATACATCGGTTTTTACGTATTCTGGCGACAATATTTTCTTTGCATTTGCTAGACTTTGCATATATTGTCAGTATTCTCAAATCTGATCACAGAAATTATTTCGAAAATTAATATTGTTACTTTTGACCTCCCTACTAATCCAATGTAAATGACTGCGACAGAATTGTTGAACGTAAACACTCCCTTCACCCGTTGAATTATCTACATCCTAGTACCTAGATAATAATAGTCAGTAATTTGAAATGAGACTTGCTCAGCATGTTTTCTGTTACGTTGTTATTAAATACCTCGGTAGCCCTGTAATTTTATTCCCGGTACTCTTCTATCAAAACAAGAGACATTTAATTGCCCCGCTGATAATGGCTACTTGGCAATGACATGTCGTGCTTCGTGTTCATTATTGCATTAGAGTGGGAGGTTCCAGGATGTTCGTTACATATACTTATTTTTAATTTCATTTAAGTTATGTCAGATTACGCTATGCATACCTACGTCAATAAATGTTTATGCCGTCAAAATACTAATTTTATGCATTGATTAACGTAGCAAAAGAGTGGGCAAGGGTGTATTCATGGGGGGGGCATGCCCCCCCTCCCCCCGAAATCAGGGTTTCATCTAAGAAAATAAGCACATTTAAAATGATATGTCAAAAAAACACTTATAATTAATATCATGTCAAAAACGTTCCTAAATGGTTAAAATTTACTTAAAATTCCTAAAAATTTCCAATTTTTGGATATTTTGTAATTTATATTTCCCAAAATAGCTATTCACTGCGATTCAAAACTGCACCTAAATGAATGATCTTGATTCAAAATTTTCTCGGGGGCTGCGCTCCCGAACCCCTTGTTTTTCACTGTGATTTTTCAAAATATTAGTAACGTCGGCCGCCCCCCCCCCCCCCCCCCCCCCCCCAAATTAATCCTGGATACTCCCTTGAGGGGAATTGAGTGTACATAAAAATGATCCTGTGAATCGAATTCTACAAAGCGTGTTCTGATTTCAAGGAACAATACCGTTTTTACTTCTGTTGGCCATAGCCGGTACATAGCGGTTGCCATCTCGTATATATTTTCTCTCCCCATCTAAAGTATTGATGTCTCGAACGTAATTAATTTGTACTGTAGGTTCAGCACGAATATCTTCCGCACGTCTTCCAATTAGACAGGGATACGTGATCATGATGACGAGTGGGGAAGGAGGCGGTCGTGACCTACTAGGGAATCTGCCCTGCATTTGCCTGTCGACTGAGGGAATCCACGAACAATGTCGATGAAGCTGCAAGGGAATTAACAACTCCAGAAATCTAAGATGGGAAATTCCAAATATTAAATTTATAAAATCTTACAAAATCTTCTGAGATCTTAAGAAATTTTGAATCCTCGGAAATTTTAGAAATCTTGGAAATTTTAGAGAACTATTGAAATCTTTGAAAAATCCGGGAATTTTGTGAAATCTCGAAAATCTTGTAAAATCTGCGGAAATCCCAGGAAATCTTTAGGAATCCTCAGAAATCATTGAAATATTAGGAAATATTTGAAAATATTTTTAACCTTGGAAATCTTATAATCTGGAAAATCTTTGGAAATCTAAGAAAATCTTTTAAAATCGATCGAAATCTCGAAAATCTTATGAAATCTTGGAATTGATGGGAAATCTTAAAGTCCGAAATCATGTGTACACCAAAACTATTAGGTGTTAACCCCTCGTGAAGCTGCAAGGAAGTGCTCAGTCATCTGCCTGCATCTCCTATAATATTCCGCACATTAGTTGCTCAGGGTCACGTTGGTTATGAACTGCGAAGGCTGAGTACACTTGAGTACACTGCGAGAAAACCCAGGCGCGTTTCATTAAGTGTTGTTTGTGCAAGTTACTGTCTCAGTACGTGGGTGTTAGGCGTGTACGTTGTCAAACGTAGCAAAACATGACGTATTCAAAGAAATAGAGCCCATAGACCAGGGGTCTGCAACCTGCGGCTCCATGGTGGTTCTTGAATGGCTCTTTATATAAATTAAATAAAAATCTGGAATCGAAAAATTTGAAAATTCGAAATAAAACGCCCTGCGGGGCAACATTTGGAAGGTTATTTGATTCAATTTGATTCTTAAAAATACCAGAATCACTTTTAATTTGTTGAAATTCTTTTAAAAAAATGCCCTGCGGGGCAACAACTTTTAGGCTTTGTCAAAATATCAAAATAAACTAGTAATTCAGCTGATTATTTTCGGTGTATTTTGTTTGATTGCCTGCTGCGGCTCCCATTATAATTTATAATCCAATTTATTAATTTTTGGGAAATACAGGCAAGAGGCAGCTAAGTGGGAAGATATTAGGCATAACATTTTAATGTTGATTTCATAACTGAAAACAGCGTATCCCTTCTGGCATGTTGTCATCGATAAAACAGACGGCCGTGGAAGATCGTGTTGACACTAACTTGGATCTAAACATGTCTAGCAAATACCGAAACTCCCGCGGCCGTGGTGGCTATTTGCAGGACAGTGGGACGTGCAACGACGTATAAGAACCATTATACGTCGTTGGGGACGTGAAACCAAGGGTGAAACCTTAGACCAGACGTCGTTGCGTGAAACATCACTATCTATAAGGAGTATGCACGTGATCGGTGATTTTGATTTTTGGCCGCCATGACGGGTATATCAAGCCTAGGCTCAAGCTTGTCGAAAGTTATTTTGTGCTATATCTTTAGGGCAACTGACAGTGATATTTGACAGCATTTATGTCAAACATACATTCGGGCATTTATTTAATTGATAATCCTCATAAAATAGATATATAGTGGTCAGCATGGCTAGCGAAATTTAACACGTACCTTCTGGAAAATGTAATGTTGGAATCAATCAAAATCCATTATCATTGATTGAATAGTCTAACCATTAAATATTAACACTAATCATTTGAACAAGAAAGCAGACGTAAAAGAGTAGACAAATACTAAAATATACAATTTATAAACTGGCTGTCACGTTTGACTTTTGTTTTTTTGGGACTGTCATGGCGAAATTTAGGCGGTTAAGAAGGCCGTGAGCTTTCTCGTGCATACTCCTTATATCATGTAATATGTGTAATGCACTCGGTGGAGGAATAACCTGACGCACAACGCCAACTATATGGAAGAATCATAATACTTACCAAGACATGTGCCGAGATCAGTGCCAAACGTGCCGAGTGTAAGCGACAGGGTTATGAAACAAACATTACTTCATTGTTGTATCATCTTCAATAATATTCAAACACATGACTTGAGTTTTGTTCGGCTTTTTCACTGGTGTCAATAATGGCATCCTCCCTTCAAACAGCTGTAACCATTGGTTAAGGATCTCACTCGAAGAAATCGTATACAAAAATGTGTTGATTTATGACAACACAAAAGAGATGTGTTGATTACTACACAAAATTTGTGTTGATTTTTGCAAAATCAACACACTATTTGTGTCGTCAGAAATCAAGACATTTTTGTGTTGAAATTAACACATTTTGTAGACGATTCCTTAGAGTGTATACTAAAGGATAATATCGTTTTACTCACAATCTATACCTCAGAGGTAGAAGGCCGGGAGTCCATTTCAATTACTCTTGAGGTGAAACCAGTTATTCTGTCTTCATAATCTCTTTTGTAACGGTGACATGAGTCACTGTGTAAGAGAATACTTCAATATAACTGTATTTGTCGACATCAAATGGCATCTGAAAGTGTGCACCGAGAAAATGGACATCGGGCCTTGTACCTCTGACAGTGACTAAGCTGTGGGTTGCGAAGAGACATCAGGTGGATGATACATGAGATTCCAGGAAGCGTTGGTTTGTTGACATTGTGATAGAGCACGCGTACACGCCGGTATCTTCGTGTGATAACAGCTCATGAGTATTTGCTCTGGTGATGCATGCCAGATAAGCACAGCGTTATTGACCTGTAAATGTAGATGCATTCGATCCCTCATCTTAGGACCAAAACACAACACAAGTGTGGTTGTTCAGGTTGTAACTTGTCTGGGGTTCGATTCTCTGGGACTCGCATAGTCGAGAGGAAAATGATGGGGAGGTTCCCTACTAATATTCCGTGCCGCCTCATCCCCACCGCCCCACCGATTTTGCCGCTTGTTGCAGGCACTTTTTTGAATACGATTGGAGACAAATAGGTTGGCGAAATGATTTGAAATTATAATCATGATTAGATAAAAGACAAACTAAGGGCTATCACTTGGGACATTATTTATTTTTTGGTTTTTTTAATTAGGTAGTAATAATCCCCATAAAAAACACTCCGTGTAAAAATACCAGCCAAGTCTCTTGAACTAAAATAAATTGAAGAAATCTAAAAATTCAGCACTGAAAAGTAGTGATATCAAAAAATTGGCCAAGTCATAACTTTTCAAAAAATACTTGGCTCATCGTGCATATAAATAGTATAGAAGTAGGTCGGAAATAAAATATACTCATCTATAGGTACATAATATGTTACATACATAATATATTATATTATAATATAACTATAATGCCCTAAAAAAACGATGCGCCAAGTTTTTTTTGAAAAGTTATGACTTGGCCAATTTTTTGATATCACTACTTTTCAGTGCTGAATTTTTAGTTTTCTTCAATTTATTTTAGTTCAAGAGACTTGGCTGGTATTTTTACACGGAGTGTTTTTTATGGGGATATCACTCCTTTTTTCAGTTTATTCTTACAACTTGTAACATTGTGGCACCAAAAACTTTGATTCCTTTAAAAAATACGCCTTTGTGATTTGGTTGCTAAGAAAAGTTGTGAAGTATGTATATGCTATAAATAATATGCTATGAAGTATAGCGATTGTTTCGTTCCAATCGGTCCAGCCGTTCTCGAGTTATGGCATTACTTCCGGTTTACAAAATGGCGGTTAACATCACTCCCATCTAAAATTTGAATCTATAAATTTTATGTAGCATATTAATATGCTGAATATGCATATATTCTGAATATAGCTACTGAATATGTACTTATTGTTATTAGAGATGATTTTAGTCAGATTTGACATTTTTATGACGTCATTTCCGGTTTCGGTAATAGTACATTTCTAATTCAACTATTGATATTTTATAAAGATGACCGTCCGAATCGTTTGGCGCTAGTTTCGTCCCGATCGGTTCATCCGTTTTTTAGATATGACGTCATTTCCGTTTTCAAAATGGCGGTATAAAACCAGTTATAGCAAAAGGCACCTCAGACGCCAAAAGTGCACATGTGGTAAAAATTTCAGATCGATCGGTGAACCCGTTTAGGCTGTGGCCCTGTCAACAGGGTTTCAGCTGATATCATCATCTTCATCAGAATCAGAAAGCGGTGTAATTTCACGGTTTTCACGGCCCTCTAGCTCGCAAACGGCATAAACTGTTGTTCCTAAATTTGGTATAGGGGGTGGGGTGGGCCATAGCTCGAAATTAAGATATTTCGCAACAATGTGAGATTTTCGAATTTTAAGATCCAGTAGGCCGAAAATGCCATGCTGTTGCTTACAGTAAAATGTTTGGTCTGCTCCTCAGTTTATTAGGCAGTAACGGTATGTTGAGTGACTGTGAGTGTATAGTACGACTTGGCTGGGTGAAGCGACCGCTCCACTAGATTATTTGATTTTTGGAGAAAAATTGTCTCTTTCCTTGTCTCGCTAGGGGCCGTATGAAATTTAATTTTAAAAATGTGCCAAGTGATAACCTTAAGTTTGTCATTTATCTAATCATGATTAAAATTTGTTTGGTGTCCAAATTTCAGAGTTTTGCGCGGTTTTGTTGAATCCTATTAACAAGGCATGAAGCAAAAATGAAAAAGTGGTACTAATATACAAGCAGACTGATCATGTGAATATCCTGTCGTTGTTACACCCACTTATGAAACAGTATCTCCCTCATTTTGTATCAGCTTAAACGCTTCCATGTGCAACAAATGAAGTCTGCTCAATGAATATCTATCACTATCAACACATTGGCACCTGCGTATGGCGAGACAAGCGGTGACACAATTGTCTGAGTGATCGTCTGGACCACTGCGGAGAAGAGGTCAAGATGATCTACAGTCAGTCGCGCTGTGAGAACCATCCTCTCTCCATGTGCTGCCGGCAGCGGCCCAATGGGGCATGACAAAGACAGGACGATATTGCGTCCGCAGTAAGAGTCATGCGAGGGGTTAAAATAACTCTGGGAATCTGATGTACGCTAGCCTGGAAATATTTGGGAATCGTTAGAAATCTTAAGAAATCTTTCTAAATCTTAGATAATCTGTGGAAACCTTGAAGTTTCGGAAATCTTTAAAATCTTTAGAAAATTTTAAAAATCTATTGAACTCTTTAAAATATGTAGGAAATCATGGGAATCTCGTGAAATCTTGGGATCTTGTGAAATCTTGTAAAATCATCGGAAATCACAGGAAATCTTCACTTAAAAATCATTCGAAATCTTTAAAAATCCTCGAAAATCATTGAAATCTTTGAAAATCTTTTTAATCTGCAAAATCTTTGAAATCTGGAAAATCTTTGGAAATCTTGGAAATCCGAAACCAGTTATTGGTTTGTTATTACTTATAGTTAAGTTTGTCAGCATGCATCGCCGACGAATCCCATCCGTCGAATCGTGGTGTCAATGATACTGCTCGGATGATGCTCGGCGTGGCAGCGACCGTTGATTCGCGCGGCTATGAAAGCTGATACAATCGGGTCATCGCTTTCACTGCCACTTAGACGCACGGCACGGCACGGCACGGAGATGGCCGTGTGTGTGTGACGCGCTCAAGACACGACACGCTCGAGACACTACGCACGGTACGGCACGGAGATGGCCGTGTGTCGTGTCGTGACTCGTGTGACACGCTCGAGACACGACGCGCTCGAGACACGACGCGCTCGAGACACACGGCACGGCACGGAGATGGCCGTGTGTCGTGTGACGCGCTCGAGACACGACGCGCTCAAGACACCTCGCGCTCGAGACACGACGCGCTCGAGACACGACGCGCTCGAGACACGACGCGCTCGAGACACGACGCGCTCGAGACACACGGCACGGCACGGAGATGGCCGTGTGTCGTGTGACGCGCTCGAGACACGACGCGCTCAAGACACCTCGCGCTCGAGACACTACGCGCTCGAGACACGACGCGCTCGAGACACTACGCGCTCGAGACACTACGCGCTCGAGACACGACACGCTCGAGACACGACACGCGGCACGGCACAGAGATGGCCGTGTGTCGTGTCGTGACTCGTTTCACACGCTCGAGACACGACGCGCTCGAGACACGACACGCTCAAGACACGACACGCTCAAGTCACGACACGCGGCACGGCACAGAGATGGCCGTGTGTCGTGTCGTGACTCGTTTCACACGCTCGAGACACGACGCGCTCGAGACACGACACGCTCAAGACACGACACGCTCAAGTCACGACACGCGGCACGGCACAGAGATGGCCGTGTGTCATGTGACACGCTCGAGACACGACACGCGGCGCCATTGTAATCCACCGGTGGCGAATATTTTTCTGGCAGACTTCGTAAATGGGAGAAAAAATATTTTTATAAAATTCCAGTTTTAACATTTTCGAAGTGAAATAAATGGTTGATCCAACTAGATTATGTTTTCAAATGTCATTCACGTTAGTTCTGGGATAAAATTGGGGTCGTAAAAACCCTCTAGAGTAAAAATTTTCGATTTTTTAATTCAAAATAGAGCATTTCGTGTTAATATACACCCTTAATTTTACTGATGTAATAGCTGTCAGAACACAGTAAGTATCCTACACTTCTAAATCAGATTTCTATTTGTATAAATAAGTAAGTTGTTAGAGTTTTTGTCACAGTCAATTTACGTCCCATTTACGAAGTCTTTGCCAGAGAAATTCTTGCCTCCGGCGAGTGGTGCAATTAAACATGTCATGCACAGGGGTGCAATTAAACATGTCATGCACAGGGGTCGGCAACCCGCGGCTTCGGAACCGCATGCGGCTCGTGAATGGCTCTTTGTAATTTAATTAAATTAAGATCTGGAATGTAAAATTTCGTAAATTCGAAAAAACGACTTGCGGGGCAATAACTCGAGAAGCTTCGTCAAAAAATCAAAAAAAAAATAGTAATGCAATTTATTATTTTCAGTGTTTTATATTTTATTGCCTCTATACAGCGGCTCCCATTATTATAATTTTTTTTTTTTTTGTAAATTGGCTTATTGATTGAAAACGGTTGCCGACCTTAGGTCTAGCAGGTGTAACTTCAACGATTCCCCCCCCCCCCCCCCACCCCCCTCCCCGTCACTTAGTCTCTGATATCTATTGGAGAAACCACAACTTATTATTTCCTACGTGTGCAAATCTTCCTCGGTTATTAAAATCTCTTTATTTTTCACATTTTGTAATAAGTGGAGCGGTCGCTCCACTCAGCCAAGTCGTACAGTGCCGCAGTGCTCACACTCTCCCACAACATACCGTTAAAATACCTAACTCAAACATAAAAAGGCTGACGAGCTTTTACTGTAAGCAACAACATGTCATTTTCGTGTAAAATCTCACATTGTTGCGAAATATCTTAATTTCGAGCTGTGGCCCACACCCCCACATTTATTAAATTCAGGAACAATAGGTTGTGCCGTTTTCGAACTATGATCAATCATATTTTCCTTTCACAAACGCATTTTTAGAAGAAAAAAAAATAATGTCTAACCGCCTTCGCGGTGTAAATTTTGTGTACTGACAGTTCATCTAATATTTATCACATCGATGTATACGAGACCTTATTGTATCATACTTTACTAACATCTCTGATTTTCTCCAACTCGCAAAGTTCACCGTTGTTTATAAGGACTTAGTTTTGAATGTGAAATGGAATGTTTCTGCCACTGCCTTCTTCGCGGTTTTCCCATGCAAGTCACCGCCTTCTGGTCGACAGTCAAGAGCAAGGGATAACCCAGGCGGCCGTGACTTGTTGTCAACAAGGCGCGAGATGATTTGGCGGAATCGTGGACCAGAGAAATAGCCGTGACATTATAATATTATGTATCTAGAGCGCCCCACGCCCTTACAGATGTGGGGGCATTGTTCTGGACCTTCGTTGTAGGCGAAATAGAATCTGAATTGACAGTATTTAGAGTCGGCAGTACTAAAAGGTTTGGGGTAATATTGCCTAAATATCGGTATAGCTTTCGAACGATTCAAGCTATGAAATAAGAGATAAATAATTAACTTCTAGCTAATCAACTTATTGAGCGAGCGACTCCTTTTGGCTCGGACATCTGTTTTTTTTTTCTGTTACGGAGGCTACAGGTCGCAGTTTTTCTTCGATCGAGCTGAAATATTTCACACTTGTACAAACCATTTCTGGGCGTTGCAGAACATAATTGTTTTTGAAATCCGTTGATTGGCCATCTGATTCCAACTTTTCAAATCGTAATTCTGCAGTTCAATAGTTTTATTTTATCTCTGCGTGATATTCATATTCTCAATTGTAAATTGTGTGATTGTGCAGTAGTTAGTCCTGGCATAATGCATTCTTTTGCTATTTTTTTCAATTGTGTTAATCGTTGCTTATCAATATGCCGCCGACACTTTCCCTTCATTCAATATTTCTAATCGACAGTTGCAAAAACTTGTGCGGAATCCATGCACCTTTGTTAAGAAGACCGCAACGCATTATCTTACTAAAAGAATTGACATGCCTTCAATCATGTGTGTCTTTCGTTACGTTTTGATAAAAATAGAAAAAACGAGTCAAACAATGTAATGACAATTATCGAAAATTCAAGCGGTCTTTATATCTACTGCACTCTTCATTCTTTACTTTCTCGATTTTTTTGTTGCACACTTTTGGAATCGAGTAATCAAGCTCGTTGTCATTTGACTGAATGTCAACGCAAATACAGTTGCATTGAAGTATTCTCTTTGTTCATCCAATCATATTACAATATATGATTGGATGAACACAGAATTATACTGGTCTTTAAGCTCAGTTCAAATGAATCATTAAAATGGATTTCCGTCCTTCTACCTCTGCGTACAGCATTGAGCATTTAATGGAGCCTTTTCGTGTAGAGCCTTTCCCCATCGTTCGTAAAAGTACGGTCGGTGACAGGCAAAGATGAACCCGCGATAGCATTGGCCCAATGCTAAACAAAGTTCATCTTTGCCTGTCACCGACCATACCTTTGGTCAGAATAATTGACAGTTAACTACTAATTAGTTGTGTGGAGCTCGAATTACCATCAATATTTGAATAAGGAAATAATTTTTAGAACGGAACAGGTATGGCTGAGTGGTTAACGCTCTGAACTTGTATTCCGGAGGCCCGGGTTCGAGTCCCGCGGCCGTCCTTCCTGACTGGGTTTTTTTTCGTGGTATTCCCTCAGTCGACAGGCAAATGCTGGGAAGGTACCCTACTAATAGGCCACGACCGCCTCCTTCCACCTTCCATCCTTATCTTCACTATCATCTCCCAATCATCCTCATAATCATTCATCCGTCGCCATTAGCCTCGCTACAGAACAGTGCGACGTTAAACACCAGACAAAAAAATTAGGTCTTGTGAGGTGGTTGGTTCTCCTTATAATCAAACCCTCCAACCCCCTTAGAAATCTGCATTTAAAGTTCGTTCACGTTTAGAATATCAATGCCGTGTTGATACTATTGTAGTCAAATGAACAATTGTATTCCTACACATGTAAATAGCAATATAATAATCCAAAAATATGTATTTACGACTGTAGATAAAAATAAATAAATTTTATTGAATTTTTCTAATATTTTCTACTATTAAAAATGGTGTATTTTACTTAATTTATGCCATTTCAATAATACAAAGAAGAAAGTGCAGTGTTCATGCGAACGACCAACGAACGACGTGATCGACTAAGGCCGGGTAGGACCAACTCTGGATTAAGTTAACTATCGATGGTTAACCAATGAAAAAAGTTGGCGCGAATTCCATAGCCAATAAGATTCACTAATTTCCACTAACCATCTTAAACGTCAGAAATATTCTTAACGTGAACGAACTTTTCGTCTGGTTTCATCTGGATAATAAGTCTGTACAACCATCCCTGCAGTGGCCTCTAACAACAGCGACAAACCGACGAACCACCTGTTGTTTGGAACGTTCGATTGTTTTGAATGCGCCACGGTTCCGCGCCACTTGGTGACCTCACGGATGCGGGCTCATCTCATTACCCGGCACGTAACCGTGATAATTACGTGTCTGCCGTCACGTCTATTGTGCTACACTTTTACCACCAGGGTGTGTCAGGTGTTCAGGTTCTGTCATCGTGCACTGGGGTTTTACACGATCGCGCAATCGGGAGAAAGTCATCGATATACAGGATGGATTCACTAACGAAAATGAGATTCTTGTTGAGAAGAATGGAATTATTGAAACCGGAGTCCAGTGCTGTAACACCTGAGCAAGGTCGTGGCTGATTTTTCCAATGCCAATGCGAAATGTTTCAAACCATATTTAAAACTTCCAAATACAGTTTTAGAGACGTTACGAATTACTATTTTTTGTTAATATTTATAGATTGTTTATAAAATAGGTACATCATTCAGATTAATACTACAATAGGCACATACAATACACATACTATAGGCTTTAAAAGAACACACATTGTTTTGATTTTTAATGTCTAAAGGCAACCTGTCGCTGTCATTAATTTTGCTACCAGTGTTGAATAATGTCTTTAAAAAATCAATCGAATCGAACGTCTTTCGAAACGTTCCAAATATCAAGAAAAAAAATCATTGGAATCGGCCTTTTTATAAATTAAAACCCGATAACCGAAAATAATAATAGTGTAGCATATTTTACATGTCTGTACGTACTTAACTTTCACACGTTTTACACCGAAGTATGTTCATACTTTAGTGTTTCATGTATTTTTGTTCTTGTGAATCAATCTATATGTCTTATGGCCAGTCTTTCAATACCTTGCTTACTTTTAAACAGTCGATTAGGATTATTTTGCCATCTGATGGCAACAACCAATGACAATCCTGGTTTAGCAGGCCATTGAAAAACCGGCCCTTCGTCGTATAAATTATCACCTTATTTTCAAATTTCATGAACCAATTGTCCTTAAGAGGGCCGAGTAGTAAGCGTGGCCTTGAAGAGTTTTTTAATCGATTTTTATCAATATCTTTTACCAATGTAATTGATAACAAATTAGGGCTTTGTACGAGTATTTAGAACAGTTCAATGAAAATGATTTCATAGTTTGGAATAAGTTATTAGTTTTATTTTGTCCAACAGATGTTTAGTGCCATAATTTTACTCATTTTCGGGCACTAAACGTCTGTAGGACAGAGTAAATCTAATAAACCATTACAAACTATGGAATTATTTTCATTGAACAGTTCTGAAGACGCGTACAAAGCCTTATTTAGTTAACAATTACATCGGTAAAAGATATGATAAAAATCGATTAAAAAACTCTTGAAGGTCAAACTCACTACCCAGCCGTCTTAATTTCATTAAAATAGTTTTAGCAGCCCTCATGTGCAGACGTATTGTCGTTGATGATGCCTCTATTCTCTATCAAGCGCAGAATTTACGTAATCAATAGCGATCTCGCAAGCACGGGAGAAAGTGTAGGCCAATCGGAACGATGTGAGGCTGATCATTGGTGACATCGACACCGATTATTCGACGGTGTATTTATAGAAGCGCCGGCCGGAACACGAGATTGAGGTCACTAGTGACTCTCATTTGTTTTGTTTCACATTGTTGACTGTCATTTGTCTCGCATTGTTGATGATGATTGACAGTTTGCGTGCGCACAGATATGGCATTGTTTGTTTTGACGTTTTTGTTCATGAATTGTCTTCAATTTGGATGTGAAGTATGAAGGTTGCTCGAATTGTTTTTTACGAATTGTCTTACCTTGAGTGAAGGGAAGTTGTAATCTACAAATCTACATAAAAGGCTCCATACCATTCATTTTGTATAGTACCTTTGTACAGATTTTAAGTGAAAGCTCTATAATTCAGAAATACCATAATAAATGGAGCTCTTTGATGTGGATTTCATGCTCTGACTGCTCAACACCGATGATATTTTAGACTCCGTAATGACTTTCTCTAATTAGCGACAAACAATTAATTGTATGCTTCTTTGTAAAATTATTGTTATATCAAAATAAAACTATTAAAAATAGAACATAATTAAGTATTTTTTAACGAATGCAGAATGATGATGATACTAAGTTCTAAATTATGTCAGTCACCAACAACAATCATTCCAAATACACGCACTTTCAGCAGATTTTTGCGTGAAATGGATGTGATGGACCGGTCAAATAGTTTTATGGGGAAAAAATATATTCTATAAATTAAAAAAAATTACATGATTTATGACATTCGCATAATTGACTGAATACCCCTTAAGGAAGAGTCCTTCTGTCTTAGCATAATCTAATTGAAACTGATTTAGTCCATGAAATTAGTAACTTATTAAACAGTTTGGTGAAACATCTGGCATGAACTTGTAACTATTTGATTTTACAATGGAACTTCCCCCGCGGTCGCAGCCACCTGACAGAATACCTGACCTTCAGATATCATCGACTGTCAAAGTCGCTTGCCAATGAAGATAATCGGTGTCGTCAGATCGTCCGCACGACTTGCGAGTGAACAAACAATGGTCAGGACTCATAAACTCTATGATCTCGCGATAACCGTGCTCTTGAGTAATCGCTGCATCACCTGGGAATACTTGCTGTGATGCAACATGTTCAAGGAGATGTCAGCTTGATCGGAATGTGTCTGGAGGGATGGGATAATCCGCAGTATATGATCGTTTTCACGTATTTTACTTCTGTCTTTGAAGAGAGATGGATATTATGGTTTATGGCGCTCAACAGCGAGGTTACCATAAGTTAGCATTAACAATGGTCAGTAACTGACCTAACAATAGGCATTGACAACTGTTGTCAGTCATTTTTTTGCATCTGGCCCATATTTATATTTTATGTTAAACGTTAACCAACAACCAATGCCATTCATAGATTGAATGACATTAGAAATTAACATACCATTTAACAATTTCTTAGTAGTATTCCAGAAATATTCTTATAGGGTCAGTTTTTCAATATTCTGCTAAATTTTGAACAGTTGATTAGGACAATATTGCCATGACAAAAACCAATAAAATTCCTTAATCGACCGTTTAAACTTAATTGCTGGTTAACTTCATGGTATTGTCATGGCAACAACCAATGACATTCCTAGAATGACTGTTAACTTAGGTACTGGTTTTAGCAAATTATTGAAAAACTGACCCTTAGCCTCAAAGGGCCAGTTTTTCAATGCATTGCCATGTCAGTGGTTATTGTCTATTGAATACAGTCCTATAATTAACTGTTCAGAATTGAGCAGAGTATGCATCTTCCAGGCTCATTGAGCCTATGGTACTTGGCCTATTTGCTACAGCCGTGTGCTAGATCAGTACTACCATGTAATACCTGGGGGTTAGGCAGTTGTTGCTACATGCATGTAATGCGGGTGGTATAAGGATAGATGTGTTTGTACGCACGTAGACACCGACCAATCACATCGTTTGAAAGAGAGATGAACTGATGATCCCATTTTGTAATCTGTTATTGAATACTAATAGCTTACAACAATAAAGGACATTATTTTAGGTTTAGGTTAGTCTTGGTTTAGGGTGGCAATAGCATACTTAAATAAATTTGATAATGTAAGGTGGTTTTCAGTTTACAAAGTAAAACAAACTGAACGAAAATTAAATAAACTTGTCCCGATAATAGCTCCCTAGAAATCGTTGTCGAAATCAAAGAATTCACATATTTTACTGGAAGATTTGCTAAAAATATTATCGAATGCTATGTTATATTGAGTTTTTTTTGTACCTCACTGCAGTTGCATAATATAATGCTATACCCAGTGGTTGGTTCAATTATTTCAAACCATTTTTCTCTCCCCAGGATGATGCGCTCTACAGTGTTCCTCGTGGCGCTACTGCCGCTGCTGGCGCGCGCGCAGTGCCCGAGCCTGAACGCCACGACGTCGCCTGAGTCGCGCGACTCGCTGTACGCCGGGCAGCGCGCGTTCAGCTTCGACATGCTGTGCGCGGTGAACGAGGCCATGTCCGACCCGACCGCCAACGTGTTCTTCTCGCCGTACTCCACGTACAGCGCGCTGCTCATCGCGTACTTCGGCGCCGCAAACCACACGGAGGCGGCGCTCAAGCAGGCGCTGCACATTCCTCAGGACCACGTGAGTGCTCGCGTCATGTTGCTAGGGATCTTTGTTGTAGAGTTAGTTGGTGATAAATAGGGCCACTCCTTCAATGCTCTGCTACATTAAAACAGTTGATTTGGACTACATTGCCATTGCAACAACCAATGACAATCTTAGATTGAACGCTAAATAACTGTTATATCTAACTTCTGAATACCTACATTGAAAACCCAATCCTTATGGTACTCAGTAGTAGTAGTAGAAGTAGTACGATATTGAAGAAGATACCGTCAATCGGGGTGGCTTTGGACGATTTAAGTTTATTTTGAAGTCCTGTGAACTCATGGTGGTCAAAACTTTTATTTTGGTTTGGCCAAAAGTGCTGCTGGGGTCTTAGGAAGGCATAAAGACTCACACATATTTTTTCTCTACATCATACACATGTTTTTTTTAAATTTTAAAGTGTCCAAACTCACCCCAGGCCGGGGGTGACTTTAGACACGCTCATAAAATCAATGGAAAATAAAATCATATTAAACCAACAGCAGGTGTGACTTTGGACAGTATTTATGTTTTAAACAAGATTTTTGATCATATAAGCCTTTGCATGAAAAAAATAACATTATTAGCCAATTTATTATAAAATACTTGAATATTCATTACAATACCAAAAGGGCACTTCGATTACTAATTAAATAAGAGATAGTACTAGACTAGATAGTAACATATGATATCACAACATACTGATTAAAAAGCACTTTGATAATGCTTTTTGGTAATGCCAAGCTCCCTTTTGTATGTATGTAGCATTGTCCAACTTCACCCCTGTAAAGCACAAAAATCAGAAAACCGTGTAAACCACCCACTCAAACTCCATGAATTATTTTTTTTAAATCAAAACCTCAAAACAACACATCAAATTGTAAACTGATTCAGGTCTGAACATATTTTAAAACATATGCTATTGTGGGACACAGGAAGTTTACAGCCTATGAAACAAGCACCTTTTTGGACATACATCTAAAAATTATTTTAACAAGAATACTTTCAAATTCCCAGAAAGTGTATTCCCTCCACTCCTCAAAGACCTGAAGCAACCTGCGATTTTTTGTAGTGTTTTCAAAGTTTCAAACTTTTTTCAAAGTTTTGCCGCTTGGGCACAGCAGATCTCTGTTTATGCGGGAATTTCAAATTGGCCAAAGTCACCCCGGCGTCCAAAGTGACCCCGGTTTACGGCAACTAAAAATACAAATATTTAAAATATGTTCTTATAAGTCCAAATATCACTGATCCTCCTAATAGAAACTCTTTTTATTTATTCTTGTTTTTTTATTTAAATGATGTGAAAATATGTATGTATTACATTGCTGGAAAATGCTAAACTTTTTTAATAATAAATTTACTTTTTATGAATCTAGGTAGTCTATAATTTTAATTTCTTTTACCTACATAAAAAATAAGTGCAATGAACAATGCATTGTCCCTGAAAATGTGGTAGGAAGGGTTAACTAAGGTCTCCATTGCATTCTGAGCTGAATTCTGTGGCTCCAAGGAAATTCCATTTTTTCCCTTCAATTAATTATTTCTTTAAATGGAGTATTTTGGTTTTTAAATCAATTTTATCTGCTGCAGCAATTAATCACACTCTTAAAATTGTCAAATTATCAGTGGCTGTTTCAATGGACTACTCCATCTCTAACCGACCACACATTGTTTCAGTCGAAGCTGTCGACGATGCAGGCCTACAGCTTCGAGCGTTTCGCTCGCCAGCTGGCCGAGACGGCCGGCCCCGTGAGCTACGAGCTGTCGTCGGCCAACCGGCTGTACGTGGCGTCGCAGCTGGAGCTCACCGACTGCGTGACCGCCGTGTTCGACGAGGAGGTGCGCCGGCTGGACTTCACCGCCGCGCCAGAGGCGGCACGCAACGAGATCAACGAGTGGGTGTCCAACGAGACGAGGAGGCAGATCAACGACCTCATCCCCGGCGGAAAGATCTCGCAGACGACGCAGCTGGTCATGGTGAGCCTTGCGATATGTGAAGGATAGTTTTGTTAGTAGTGACGTGATTGAGCGAGCGTCACCACGGTATAGTCTTATGGCACTTTCTCTGTGTGTTTTTGCCAGCATTGTCCAGGTCAAACTGTTCAGCCAATCCGTCTGAAATTGTGCACACATCACAGCGGTCTTATTTCTAGTTTTTGAACAGGATCCTAAATTTTTACTGAACCATTTGACCGATCAACGTCCAATTTTAATCGGTACCAAAATTTTAGGTTCTTCTGATGATTGTCAGACTAATCTGTCGTTATCTTCAAAAGTGATTTACATTTTATGTTCATTTTAAGTGGGTTTGTAAATATTTGTAAAACATCTTGAAGAAAATTTCAGATAAACTATCACTGCTTTTTTTACGCATTTTGTTTCGGCTCCTTCCAAGGTCTGTAGAGCAGAAACTTGCAAACGCATTTGAATTTGCATGCAATGCGATGGCTCGCTTATCAACGCGGTACACAGTGCGTTTTCCTAGTTGTATCAGAGTTAGTATTGGTCATTAGTGATTAGAGCTTCTTTGATGCCCTATAACCGCAGACACAATTCGCCTACGTAATGAATGTGTCATGGAGCGTGCATTAAGACTTTGTTGGTCACCAGGTGAACGCCGCGTACTTCAAGGGACTCTGGCAGTCGCGCTTCCAGCTGGAGAACACAAAGATGGCCGTGTTCTACATCTCCCCCTCTGAGCGGACCATCGTGCAGATGATGAAGCAGAAGGGCACATTCAACTACCGTGAGTTCAATCAATCCTTGTTAAGCGGTTGGTACTACATCTTCTTGCAAAGAGAAAGAGCATGAAAAAGTATGGGAATGAAATTGAATACGTACATTCAAATTTAAAGAGTATGAAAAAAATAAGATTAGGTACACCCGCAGAAAACTTTTGTGTCACATTCCCATTTTTCATACAATTTTGTATTTATACGACGCAACTTTCTGTCACAGAACTTAAAACATGTTCTAATTTCCATTCAAGAAGTGTGACAGAAGTGTGGTACAGAATTTGTACATGAGATTGCACCGTTTAAATGGGGTTTAAGTGAGAATGTAGGTTTCTGTGGAAAGGATGTGCGTTGTGAAAAATATCCAACCGAACTGGGGCTCGTACCCGGGACCTCTCATTTGCCGGGCGAGAGCTCTACCAACTGAGTAGAACCAATCCTTTCTATCATCCTGATTCCTGACTATGGAAGTTTTCCACAGAAACCTACATTCTCATCATTCGAGCTGAAAAGCAACTCGTTAAGTCGACTAAAAGAGGGTTGTGCACGCAAGTGCAAAGAGACTTGGTGACAGCATCGTCACCGGTGGAATGACAGTTCGTAGAAGCATTCTCTACCTTCATTTCATTCTCCTCGGAGATCTCTAACCCTCATCAGTGCGTTGTGTCTAATGTCCGTCCGTCCGATCGGGTAGCTCAGTTGGTAGAGCTTCCGCCCGGCAAGTGAGAGGTCCCTCATTCGATCCCCGGTTCGGTCGGATATTTTTCACAATGCACATCCCTTCCTATCATGTCAACGTGTTGCCTTGAAACTTGAAGTGTGTGTAATGTCCCGCGTGGTCTAACGCAATGTGTGCTTGCAGTGATCTCTGAGACGCTTGGCGCGCACGTGCTGGAGCTTCCCTACAAGGGCGACGCCGTCTCGCTCTACATCCTCCTGCCGCCCGTGAAGCTGGGCGTGGACTCGGTCATCGCGCGCCTCAACGAGTCCACCTTCAACGAGCTGCTCAACGAGGACGAGGCCACGCCGAGGTCCGTCGAGATCCAGATCCCCAAGTTCTCGGTGGAGCAGACGCTCGAACTCACTCCGGTACGTCGCTTGGTCGGAATAAATAACTTGGGAGGGCGTGGGTACATGTTCTATATCTTTTTTTGATCTCGTCGTGACCGCCTTCATTTCACTGCCATTAAGATAGCATTACGCTAGGGGTGTGCGAATAGTGATTTTTGACTTCGAATACGAATATCGAATAATTGACAAAAATATTTCGAATATCGAATCGAATATCGATTTGATTTGATTTGATTTGATTTATTTTCCATTCATCATACATTTACATGTTGACAGTGACCCTCCTGGAGGACTCCAGTAATGAGGGTATAAGGAAAAGATTCCTTCCTATAAGGAAGGAATATTAATAAATATAATAGTTATATTAATAATAATAATAATAGTACATAGTAATATTAATAATAGTTATATTAGATAAGTGTTACCTATTCAGATAATAGAGAAACTAGGTTATAATTATTTATCATCTAAATTAACAGTACAATAATAATAGTAAAAATGATAGTAAAACAAGGTTAGAATTATCTATCATCTAACTTAGCAGGTCATGCTCTTACATTTTTAAGACAGTCAAGCTGGTGTGCTTCATTAAATTGTATCTATAGGTGGGTACATTTAACAATAAATTACATTGATACAATAAATGCGTAGTTTACCTATTAGGTACTATTAGTAGGTATATCTCACTTGTATGTCAAATATTCTTCAATGGAGTAGAATGCCTCCTTTGTTAGAAATAATTTTAACTTATGTTTAAAACAATCTATGTCAGATGTGTTTTTTATGATCTCAGGGAGGTTATTGTATAATTTAAGTTTTTCGTAATTTGAGTTTTTTTGAATTTTTTTTGTTCTATGGTTAGTTACATGTATATCTTCCTTCCTTCTTGTATCATGTGTGTGTACATCTTTATTCAAATTTTGATTGTGAATGTCCTTTTTTATGCTAATGCATGGTACAAGCTATATATTGTGAGGATTTTATGTTTCTTGAAATGGGGTCTGCAGTGTGGTTTTATAAAAGTATCTTTAGTTTTGTTTTTTAGTCCGAGAATGATTCTAATTGCCCTTTTCTGAATTTTGAATATTTGTTCTATTCTAGTGCGAATAGTTGGAACCTAAATAAAAATACATAATATCAATAAAAATAAAAAAATGGACACCAAACTTTTTTCATATACCAGAATGAAAGATGGCCATATAAATGAATATACTGATTATGATGTAATATGCCAGGATTATATTGTTGTCATTAATCATCACAAAAAATGAAATTAACAGGAACAAATGGAGTATGAGGAGGAACAATAACCTACAAATAATATTCCCTCGAAATTTAAATGGCGGCCACGACTATTTCCGGTTGGAGTTTTAGACTTTGCAGCAGTTGGCAGCATTGAAAAACACTCTTATTTGAGAAATGGCGGGATAATTTTGAATTAAAAGACATGAACTATTCAAAAATTTTCGAATTTTCGAAGTATTCGAAATTTTGAATACTTTATTTTCGAATACCGAATCGAATATTCGAACCAAATATTTTCGAAGTATTCGAAATTTTCGAAAATTCGCACACCCCTATATTTTTTTGATCTTGTCGTGACCGCCTTCATTTTACTGCCATTAAGATAGCATTACGTCGAAATGAATTCGGTCGCGACGAGATCAAAATGAGATATAGAATAAGTACACTGAAGTAGCGGGACATGAGTAGTTTTTCTAACAAGTTTTTCTTCAAACTTACACATTTATTAAAAACGTGGATTAGTGCACATTTGAAGCTTACTAAACTACCTAAATAATGCCACACACTGGAGTACAGTTTGTTTTTCCTATGTTTGAACTCTCACCAGATGGAGCCACATTTAGTTGTTCTGCTAGGCCGAGAAAGACTTCATTGCGCGCTCACCTTGCAATGTTGTCTTTCTCGGCTTTACAGAACAACTGACGGTGGCTCCGCCTGTTGAGAGTTCAAACATAGGAAAAACGAACTGTACATTCAAACCTCTGGTGAAAGCTCAAATTTAAAAATTAAACTTTTTTTTAAATAAATTTCATATTAAACCATTGCCATTGTTTAATGTATTCCTTCTGATCTTATATAACTAGCTACACTTGATTTACACCCCTGATTTCATTGATATTAATAAGCATCGATTGGCAATTAACGTGACCAGCAGCCAATCAGTTCCTGTCAAATACTGTTTTTACTTTTACCTACAGTTCAAACTTCAAAATGGAATAGTACAACTACCAATGGCAATAAGATATATTAATTGTTACTTCTGAAAAGTTAATTTTAATAAATGTAATTAAAGAATTGCAATAAAAGAGTCAGAATCTAGAAAAGTTTCAATGAATTGCATTATGAATCGTGAAAAATTAGAATCGTCTTTTACAAGTCTTCATGTGCTGATGAATGTTCTTGGCTTCAGATCCTGGAGAAGCTGGGTGTGGGCGACCTGTTCCAGCCGAGCTCCGACCTGTCTGGCTTCACCGGCTCGCCTGGACTGCACCTGGACGAGGCGACGCACAAGGCCAAGATCGAGGTGGACGAGCAGGGAACCACGGCCGCCGCCGCCACCGCGCTCTTCAGCTTCCGCATCTCGCGGCCGCTCACGCCGCAGAAGTTCATCGCGGACCATCCCTTCGTCTACCTGCTCTACGACAAGACCGCCAAGACGGTGCTGTTCCTCGGAGTCTTCAGATCACCGCCGCCGAGGAAGATGTAGACGTTTATCTCACTTTCATCTTCACACTCTTTAGAAACAGTATCATCTGCTCTACGACAAGACCGCCAAGACGGTGCTGTTCCTCGGAGTCTTCAGATCACCGCCGCCGAGGAAGATGTAGACGTTTATCTCACTTTCATCTTCACACTCTTTAGAAACAGTATCATAAACTGAATGACTCCTAAGTTTTAAATAGTTGAGAGAAGAAGAGTACTTTTGCATGAGGTAGCCGAACACATTGTTCTTTTAAGTGTTCATTTTTTAGTTTTATCTTCAAACTAACAGAATTTTTAATAATCAATGATTAACCCACATTTGTCTCGCATTATACTAAATAATGTGACGCACTGAAGTACATAACGATCTCTGGTATGACCTGTAATTGTAGAAAAAAAGGATTATTTTACAATTAATTTCATACTTAATTCTTTGAGTTTGTATGTGAGGTCGTAATGTATTGTGTGTGGCATTATTTAGGACAGTTAGCTTGGAATGTGCATAGATTATTCTTAAATCATGTCAGTGAGAAGATAAAACCTAAAAGAGCAACTTTGACGAACTGCTTGCAATACCATACCCAGGTTATAAGTTAGTTACCATCTTGTGAAGTTCCATATTGAAAAGAAAGAATTTTATAAACAAAAGTACCAAAATTGAAATATTGGATTTGTGGCAAGTAATATCGAAGCGAATGAACCCATGCCGCAATGATAAGATGTGATCGTCATAATCGGGCCAGCACTTGTCTCCACTTGAGTTTCTGTGGCCGATCCCCCGAATGTCGCAAAGTATCTCATCGCATGCTCAGTGGAGACAGGCGGTCTTCCAGCCCCTGACTTTCCTAAGACAATGATCAATTGATCTTGTTCCTCACCATCTTCTTAGAGTTCCACCTTTAGTTGCAGAGAAATTATAATTTGCTTTACCCACCTTCCATCCAATAACCTTATCAATTTGCCTACCAAAAATTAAAAAGCTTCATTTCTCTATTTGAAGTGTCCACTTTGAAGGCTTGTGTATATGATTGGTTGACACTTGACATTCTTGCTTCTTGATAGTATATTCACAACTCGAAAGTATTAAAACGTACATAAATACCCCAAGAAGAGGAGCATTATTATGTAGATTCTTACCCCTTCTCTAAATGCTACCTATATGAAATTGCAAACATGTAACTTACTATTAGGCGAAAACAATATGTGAGAAATCTAACTATTTTTCAATTCAATTTTCCACAAGTTTGTATATTGCAAGTAAATTAACGAACATTTCTTTCTGGTCAATTCTTTGTAATTTTATTTTTATTTTATAATTTTGGAAAACAAACTCTTCGATATGTTAATTTAATTGTCCAACATCCAAATTAAAAATGTGCATGCCATTTTGTAAACTTCGGAATGCTTCGGTTAATTTGAGGAGGACACATTCTTTCCTGCATCCTTTCCTCTATCATTCCATTTCCTTCCATCTCATCCTAAATCATTTTAATGTTCATAAATGTAGAATAAGGCACAAATTATGTACTTGTAAATTTTTTGAACCAAATGTTGCGATGCTGTATTGTTTTAGAATTACTATTTATAATAATGTCTGTAAATGAGCAATCACATGTGCCGAGTTATTTTGACGGAGCGTAAAGAGAGCTACGTACGTACGATGGAATAACTCCGAGAGTACAAATTCAATGAACAGATGTCCTATCTTTTATCGTAATCGTAGTCTAGTTGTAATGATTTTGAAGTATTTTTATTTTTTATGTTAAATTGACGATTTAAAATATTGTAGTTTGATTGAGGCACTTAGATCTGAATTGTCAGTATTTATTGTAATTTGTTTCAATAAATATTACCTACAAATTGAAATTGTTATTTAATTAGAATGCGTTTTTACTGTAACCTTTTCCCTCCCTAAACTTACCTTTAGGTATCTGAAGAGCAAGAAGTAGACTTTGTAATAATACAATTTCCTCGCAAAATGAGTAAAAAAAAGTAGTGAAGGCTACCTACCTATTTACATAAATTAAGTACTAGGTACTCATTTGATTCAGTTAGTTTATTAAAATGAAATAAAATGAGAATTGTTATTATCCTCGGCTTCATTGGTCTCCGAGTGGCTGAACATGGATCCAAAGTTAATGCCGTAAGACCACGATTACGACTCCAGCTTAGACTCGAACATAGAATATGTTGAGATGTTTTCACGTGGGCTGGATCTCTCAACACTGCGTGAATGCTTTTTTTTTATTTATTTATTTATCTGCAATTAGAGCACAAAACTAGAAGAGGTTGCAGGTATACAATGTTGTATGTATTTGAAATACACGCATATTGATTTTGAGATATGATTTCTCAGTAAAATTAAAAAGTAAAGGTATAAAATAGCATTGGATACGGACGGTCATGGATAATTATTTTGTGTCATAAATAAGATAACTCGTCGGCTTAGTGTACTTTTTGTCCTATCCTCTTTTTGCGAAAAAAAATTGCTATTCATTCTTAAGGTGTTCTGGAATAATATCTAGTTGTATTTTTCTACCCTGGGGTTCGATTACATAAAATGATAACTTACTTATCACGGTGACAAGACCCAAGAAGGCCGTGAATAACATTGAGATGAGACGCTTGTCACCGTGACAAGGTAGTTCTCATTTTATGTGATCGCACCCCTGCACTGCTTACTTTATATGCCTGTACTCTTCTTACCCCAATAAATGGCACTCCCCGTTTGGATATAGGACAAAGAAAGTCATGGGAACAAAATATTTTGTTACGCATTTTGTCCTATATCCAATATTTACGTCGTTTTTTTTGCACAAGGTAGGTACATTTCAATTATTTAAGCATTTTGTAATAATTGTGACACCCTTTCATTTGATTTTAAGAAAAAAAATCATGCACATTTTTATTTCAAATATAAAACTTTTGAACAATTTTTTTCATAAAATAAAAAAAAAATTAAGCAAAAGACTATGTTTTTTTGTTATCAACTTTGAATTAAGTTTGTTGGGGAATTAAATCTACTTCTAAGGTATTTTTATTTTTTATTTTGGCATGTTAACAAATTTTTCAAAATTCCTAGAAAACAAAAATTCCTTAATTCAGAAATTTAAGGGATACTGGAAACATTTTATTTTTATGTTATATATGTATGTATTAAAGGAGTATCAATAAGTAATAGGTATCCTGCAATTCCGAACTCAAAAATTTCAAAAAAAAAGTGGATATAGGTAAGGTATAGGTATACCTAGGACAAACAATATACTAGGCCGGCGAACTATAGGAAGCCGCTAGTGTAACGCATTGGGTTTATTTTCTTCGGACTGGGGAGTTGATGGTTCACCCCACTTTGGTGTAAGAAATGAAAGAAGGGGTTTAATTTTAAAACCATCGAGAGAAAAGCTGTGTAAATTCGCGCCCTGCTGGCCACTATTTCCGTCCTGCACACTGCACACTCTGATACTTGTATCATGGTATTAGATTTGTTAAAATGCTACATCTGTAATCAAGGGCGTATTCAGGGGAAGGGGGGGGGCGAGGGGGCAATCCCCCCCCCCCCCCGAATTCAGGGGTTTATCTAAGAAAATAAGCACATTTAAAATTATATGTGAAAAAACACTTATAAATAGATAGACCATGTCAAAAACGTTCCAAAATCGTTAAAATTGAGTTAAAATTCCAAAAATTTCCCAATTTTTTGATATTTTGTAATTTATAATTTTCCAAAATAGCTATACACTGCGATTCTAAATTTCACCTAAATGAATGACCTTGATCCAAAATTTTCTCCCTTGTTTTCCACTGGGAAACAAAATATGTCAAAATATTAGTAATGTCCACCCCCCCCCCCCCCCCCCCCCACACAAATTGTAATACTGGATACGCCCTTGTCTGTAATGTTATAACAAATTTGGAAATAAAAACTACTACTACCTACTATAGAAGTATTTACTCTTACATCAGCTCCTACTCGGTTTCTTTTCAAACGCACGCATAATCTTCTCAACTCGCTGTTAATTAATAATTATTCTAATCCGCCTATCACTTCACTTATCAGTTTAGCTATAGACTGATACATTTACTGGCTACAATGAGATTGTCAAGTGATACGTTAAAATATCCTGCAAAAGCACAGTTGATAAGAGTGATTTCAAGAGGACTGACAGCAGAGGTAAGTTGACATTTTAGTTCACTTTCGTATGAATGAAAGAAAGAAAGAAAGAAAGAAAGATAGAAAGAAAGAAAGGAAGAAAGGAAGAAAGGAAGAAAGAAAGATTCAATATTCAATATTTTCAACCCTTAGAGGATTAAAAAATTAATACAGCAAATCGTGAAATGAACCTCTAGGTTGCCAAATTTCAGCGTCATCAGAGAAGATATAATATTTTTTAAATATACGAAAAGTAGAGCGATCTGTTTATATTTCCAGCTGAAATATAGATGGGCGTGGCCTTGGACCAGTGGCGTGCCGCCGTGGGTCGCTGGGCCGGAGGCGCAGGCCCCTTGTGTCACACGCCACTGGCAACATGGCGGCAACCGCTGCACTGGCTGGGCGTGGCCTTGGAGCCGTGGCGTGGCGCCGTGGGTCGCTGGGCCGGAGGCGCAGGCCCCTTGTGTCACACGCCACTGGCATCATGGCGGCAACCGCTGCACTGGCTGGCCGTGCTGACAGCGCTCCTCGTCATCGGCGGCGTAGAGTCGAACCCGGGACCGAGGCAACAGGTAAATCACGTGACAAGTAGAGAGAGGTCGATTAACTTCGTTCTTACTACTGAAGAATACAACAGTTATGAATGCAATATTTAAAAATCGCAATGTGTGCAAACAATCCCGAGTACGATAAACGCCATTCTATTATATTAAGCAAGAAATTAGATTCAATAGACTTTGTTTAACATGGGTAGGTATATTGTGATATTTACCAGTCTAGAGTCAACAAGTTGGGTAAACAATTGCGGTCATGTGTTTGCACCACTAAGACACATTGTTCTCCACGTAAAATATTTGCTTATGCCTTTAATAAAATACACGCTATTTTAAAAGTAATTAAATATAATTATGAAGATTATTAAAATCTATAAGCTTTTAGTAAACGAAATGTTGTTTTATCAGATAAGAATTGAGATAGCACTATAATATCACACTTGGTAACTTCAATCTATAATCATTGTCCTGTAATCTTAGATTCATTTGTGATGACTGATTGTAGTTGCCAAAGCATTTGTGAAGGAGAAAATACAATTTGTAAAACAAGGTTTTCGACATACAAAATAGCTTTTCAAGGTCGTCTGTATCTGGGTTTCAGCGCAGCTTATCGGAGCGGCTTGCTTGACTTGCTGGAAACAATAGCTGATGTTCTTGGAAGTCCAGATTGTAATCTTTGACACTTGAACCTGTAATTTCAGCAAGAAGGAGGTCAGAAGGTCAAAGACGAGGTGAAGAAGTTGAAGGATGAAATCCGCAGCTTGGAGAAACTGTTGAAGCTGGAGCGAATCCAGCGGGGAGAACTGGAAATGCAGCTCCAGCAAAAAGACCGAGATACGACATTGCGAGTACAGGAGCTGGAGAAGAAAATTCGTGAACTTTTAGGAATCGAAGAGAGACTGAAAATTCGTCTTTTGGCACAAGAAGAAACATTTCGAAAAGAATTGAAAGAGCAGACTTTTTCTGAAACAGTTTCGACACACGAGGTAATAATTGGCCGTGGAAATATTAGATAAAGGATAATCAGTTTTACGTTTTCCTTCAACCTAAAAGTAGGTACAGGGTCAACTCCAAGAGAAAGGTTCACCCTTGCAGTTAGATTACCATGCATGACTGGTTTAGCAGCATTGCCAGTAGGTAGAGACCTCCTGTATCTAGGCAACACAACTAGCGAGCTGTACTGCGGTGTAGATACAGGGTTTACATTTCACTTACAGGGGAATACCTCTGTGCCAAGAAGGTTTAAATACCATTTAAACCTTCTTGCTCTGTGCATACAGCATGTTTCATCGTACATAAACTAGGTATTACTTCCTATTTTATTGTACTTGGAAATGTTGTTATGTTTTTTTGTTTTAACTGTGTAATCCTCTTTTGTTTCTAGAATCCAAACGTTGCTGGAAGAGTTCCTTCATTCAACGCACAACCAACTCATTCAGGGATAATAAGGTATATAAATAATGAAACCCAATGGATGTGTTTAAGCAATGAACAAATCAATATGGGTAACGGAATTACAGAAAGTATTGACATTAACACTAAATATTCATATATTGGAACACAGCCGCTGCAATATGAACTGCAATATTGTAGAGCATCGGACTGGATATCGGAAGGTCGTGGGTTCGAGTCCCACTCGAGGAAATTTTTTCATATTGCAGTTGGTATTTATTAACATTCACCTAACTGAGGGAATCACTAAAAACCATATTTCACACCTATGGACTGTAAACATTTAACTCTCGGATATTATGGGATTCAACAGCTTGTATGTTCTGCCCAGATCACCGTCTCCCCCGCGCTACACGAAGACGCCGAGCAGTGCCGACATGTCTGGAGAGTTGTTCGAGGTGAAACTCGCGACGGTGATCTTCCTGCGCGCCATCAACTGCGCACTGCACTTCTTCCTAGCGTCCAACCTCCAGGCAGCGGACAAGTTCGACGACCTGGTCTTCAGATACAAGACTGACGTCACTTCCGGATGGAAGACTACGCTCATTCAGCTCAAACACAAGCAAGACAACAGGGTGGGACGGAAACAACTTGTTAGCATGAGTCCGACGGCAAAGTTTAGTTTGATTAAATATTGTCATTCGTATTTGAACGTCAAAGATAACCATCAGTCTAATGATGATTTGAAGTTTCTTGGTGATTTCGATGACTTTGAGTTTGTTTTGTACACGAATGCTTCTGTCGAGGGTGTTGAATATGACCACCAGACTTCAGAGAGTTTAATTGCTACTGGAAAGCAAGGTCAAGGTTACACAATCAATGACAAGAAGGACTCAGATATCTTCCAAGTACTCAGGGAAATGGCGTCTCTCAAAGAACTGCTGATCGAGATTCAGAACTCAGGAACAGAATGTGGAGAGAATGACTGGAAAAGTAAGCTGGCTGCATTTAAAGTTTCAAAATCTCTAATAAATTCAGAAATTCATAGAAAATTAGATTCGGTTAAAAAGATTGAAGATGTTACAGAAGTTTTAACCGCCCTTAAAGATTTCTCAATTGTTTCTGACTTTTCTTCATACGAAGAGTTTTTCAAAAGGTTTCAACTGTTTTCCAAGCAAGCTGACCAGAAAGAGCTAGATGGTGTAATTGAGAGAGAGATCCTGATTGCATTGGGTGTTTCTGACCAATCAGAGCTCAGCAGGATTGCCAGTGACGTAACAAAGGCGGTAGAAAGTTGGTGGTCCCAAGTAAATGACATCGAGTTCCTGACAGAGGAATCTGGTTTCTGGAAGGAGATTGTCTTGTCCAGAATCAAACACTTTTCACATCCAAAAGCCGAGGAGTACGAAAAGTCTATGATCAGGTTTGAGCAGAGTTCGATATCTTCTCTTCAGCTGGTTCTTCCCAAGACAGGAATCCTGAATATCATCTCCAGCGGGAAGTCCACTGATCTCAGTTGTCTGAAGGTCCACCAGGCGTTGCTAGGTTACGATGATAAACAAGCTATCTTCATCTCTCTCGGCTCCTTGTTTGACTGTCAAGAAGAAGTCCTGCATCTCTGGCAAAACAGATTCTGTAGAACTCTAGTTGTTGATTGTGGTTCTGACTTGGACAAGTCTGCAAAACTCTGCTACGAACTGATTGGAATTGTTAAGCAAACTTTGAACATCAGAGTAGTCCTTGTTTCTTGCAACAACACTTCTTTATCTGACTTCTTCAAATCAGACAAGTTGAACTATGACGAGGTTCGTGATGATTGCCGCTGGAGCGAGCTGACTGAGGCCTCCCAGGACGACTTACTGCGCAGGACAGTTAGGTTCCAAGGCGTACAGGTTCCATTCAACCTTCTCATAGATCAGGAAGAGAGGCTCTCGAAGCAACTGAGGGGAGACACGCTGTGCAGTTTGCTGTCCGATGAAATGGTGCTCGGTTTGGAATTACCTCCTCCCATCGAGTACTACATTCCTCGTAAGCTGGTTCGCTCTAGAGTCACCGTGGACGTGGAATCTGTAGATGACATCTCGGAGAGATTGGTGCTGATTGCGGCTGAGCCCGGCATGGGCAAGTCGACGCTGCTCACTCAGTTAGCGTACTCAGCCAAACAAGATGACCCGTCGACCTGGGTCATGAGAGTCAACTTAAATGACTGCTCGGAATATCTGGATTATGTTAAATCACATGCAGTAGAATCAATACAACCCTTGGAATTCTTATCAAAATTTGGACTGAACGTGAATCAAAACTCCCGTCTTGAGGAAGCTCTTCTAGAACATTGTTTATACACGTCTGGAAATATCACAATATTTCTGGATGGTGTTGATGAAATCGCTCCTTATTATGAATGCCAAATTTCTTTAATAATAAAATACTTAATGGTCATAAAATTTAAATCAATCTGGGTGACTTCGAGATTAGCTGTATGTGACTTCCTTGAAAATGTCATGAATGTCAAAGCATTTAATTTCCAAGCTTTCACTAAAAATGATCAAAACATCTTCCTCCAAAGGTTCTGGCAACAGAAATTTACTGGTATTCCTGAAGACCACCTCCAGAGTTTTACAAAACGAGTTCTTGATCTTGCTGCTAACGCATTCCGTGGAGAAAACCTTGTAATTAGTATTCCTCAGCAGACCCGAATGTTAGGGGAATACTTTGAAGATCAACTGATTGTTTTCAAAGATGCTGAGGAAATCAAACTTTCAGAGAAACTCAATCTTTTGAATCTATACCAACACTTTGTAGACAAGAAGTTGGAGGTGTATGCAAGAGAGAAAAGGAAAGAAGATCCAACAAATGCTTTTACTTTGGGTGCCAATGAAACTCTTCACAAAAGTTTTATTCAGAATCACAAAATGGCTTCTCTGATTCTTCTACTTTCTTCAGAAGACCTGAAAGAGTTAAACATTTCGGCATCACAAAGTTCTGATTTTCTCAAAATAATCCAAGATGGGCGAGAGAAATCAGGCATCATTGACAAAATTATTGAGGGGAAACCCCATTTCATTCACAGAACGTTTGCAGAGTATTTTTTCCGCTATTTGGTTTTCAGAAAATTATTGCACCTCCCAACAATTCATAGATGAACATTTCTTCCTCCCAGAGTTTGAAGTAATCAAAGAGATGTTCGATCGTCTTTTGTCTGCAGATTTCCGCTTGCACAGTGCAGTGATAAGTCGGGAGGTTGAGACGGTGGAGAAGTTGTTGGCATCAGGAGCTTTGGTTGATGAACCAGACAAGGGAGGAAGGACAGCTTTGCATCTATCAGCTATTTACGGACACACTCATTCCGCTTACAAACAAATCACACAAGTTCTTCTCGACCACGACGCTTCCATTGACACCCGAGACAAAGTGTTGAACTTCCGGCCACTGCAGTACGCAGACGCCACTGACTCGTGGACTGTAGCTGGTTTGTTGATGCAGAAGGGTGGCGATTCAGCTGACTTCAAACGAGCTGAAAGTAACTTGACGGGTGAGGTTTACACAGAGCTTCTTGACTTTATAACAGATGGAGTTCAAGGCTATTGCGGACTCCTGCACAGTGCTGCTCGGTACGGTGAACTCCGAGTACTGAAGTTCTTGATGAATGAAGTTGGAGCTGACGTTAACCTTCCCCAGGAGGAGGGTCACGTGACTCCTCTGCATCGGTCTGCCGAGGGTGGTCACGTTGAGGTTCTCAGCTATCTGGTGGGGAAAGGGGCAAGTTTGACATCTTGCGATTCCAACAAAAGGATTCCGTTGCATTACGCGGCCCAACACGGTCAGTTGGAAGCGATCAAATACTTGGTGGAGCAAGGTTTAGATGTCAATTGTTCTGACAAGGACGGATGGTCGCCAGTCCTAATTGTGACACAACAAGGGTTTAAAGAGGTTATGGAATACTTCAAGTCAAAGAATGTCACGGTCCAATCAACTACAAAGCAGTTGGGAGTAGGTCTTCTCTGGTCCGTTTTCAGGAACAATTTAGGTTCAGTTAAATCATTTCTAAATCAAAAATCTCCACTGAACCATGTTGATGACAAAGGCACAAGTCCACTACATTGGGCCGTAAAGAATAATAACTTCGAAGTGGTTAAACTGCTGATTCGAAAGGGATCAAGCATAAATGTTGAAAATTCCGAGGGATACACTCCGTTGAACATATCTTTATGTGGACAAAATATTGATCAGTATTCTTCAAGTTTGAAGTTCGAGAACGAGAAATTGAAAATCGTTCAACACTTGATTCAGCACGGGGCTGATGTCGGTTCTTTGGTGGATTGGAGTCCCACCCAGGCAGGAAAATTTGCGTTGAAGCAGGGTTGTCGTCCGGAGGAAAAAGTTGTTGCTTACTTTTCTAAACACCTTTCTGGTTTATCCCAACAGCTAGTAACAGCCTTTGAGAGTGGATCACTTGTCGATGTGAAGAAATATATTGACCAAGGTGCCAATAAATTCATTGCTCTGAATGATATGACAAATATTTTCAAACCTAGAAACTACGAGTTGGTCCAGTATATTGTTGACATTATTCCGGAATTCACAAATTTTGCGCACAGTGATGGTCGGATTCCATTGCATTTTGCCGCATTATTCGGGCATACAGAAGCTGTACAGCTACTCCTCGACAAAGGATCGGATATCAACAAACAAGATGCGCAAGGAAGCAGTGCCTTGATGATGGCTCTTCTACAAACAGAAGGAAAGAATTGTGACATGTCAGGCACAATACAATGTTTGATAGACTCCGGAGCTGATGTGGAGTTGTTCGATAATGAAGGTAAGTGTCCACTTATACTGGCAGCTTTCTGTGGAGACCTGAACACGGTCCACGCGTTAATTAGGGCAGGATGTAATGCAGATGTTCATGCCAAAAGTAAAACAACTCCACTTATGGTGGCGGCTCAAGAAGGACACGAAGAGATTATAAGAGTCTTGATTCAGGCTGGAGCCGACGTTAATGCCACTTGTTCAAGGGGACAGGCTGCTTTTCATTATGGAGCTTTGAAAAATGCCGGACTTCCAGCTCTGGAAATGTTAAGCAGTAGTGAAGATTTCGATGTGGACCAGGTTAACTATTCGAATGTAACTATATTTGTGCAAGCTTGTCGCAACTCCTCTCTAGATGTAATCAGGTATCTAATAAGCAAGGGTTCTGATATTCACCGGCGAGCTCCTGATGGTTCTACGTGCTTGCATTTTGCCGCGTCTGATGGTAGGATTGAAATTATAGAGTTCTTGATTTCGCAAGGAGTCGATGTCCAATTAACAGCCGATAACAACGTAACAGTATTGGATGTCGCTCGTGATCTCAATCATACTCACGTTGTCAAGTACCTCGAACAAATAAATAAATCTTATAATTCCTAAAATAATTATTTGTAACTAAAAGAGTAATACAGATCTCGTATCAAAATACAATTTTCCCGTACAATCATTTCTGTATTTTCTCGACTTTCAGTTTTACACAATTGGAATCATGTACTCGAACAAATAATAAACGGTATTGAAAGAAAATGATTGGCCGATAAAGGTTTTATGGCATTATCCCATGAAGTCTGTGCTAACGGATCATCTAACTCTAGTATATGAGCTCTGATTTCATTGATAATAACAACGAATGATTGTCAAGGAACCGGACCAGTAGCCAATCCGTTTTGTTCAAATATACCGTTTTTAATTGGTTTGAGTATAGGGTCGTGGAAAAATGTCAATGTGTCGATCATCCCTACGCTTATACCATCCCGCCATACAACGGAGCTCTGGTATACCACTGTACGATCTCCGTTGTATGGCGGGAGGGTATAAGCGTAAGGATGATCGAGATATTATTCCAAAGCTGTACCTACTGAAGACCAAGGAGGAAACATTTTCCTGAAAGCCACTAAACTACAATAAATTCAATTCAATTCAAGACCAAGGAAATGCGCATCAATTTCAGATATATTTAATGTTCACCCTACTAGCGTATATGTATATCTATAATTTTTACATTTTTAATTCGTTGTTTTTAAGTTATAAATGAATGTTCTGGATGTTTAATGCTCCCTTGAAAACGCCAAACGGCATTTTGGCTCACACTGTTCTGTGACGTCACTAAACTGGAATGGAACACTGGGCGCAGCCATGCTGTTACAACCTGGTCTGTGTTTACGGTTTCAACTGAGATTGGCATGATTAAAAAATAAGCAAATTTTATTAAAGTGCCATTATTTTAATTTGCGCAATTAAATTTATATTAAATTAAACTGTGAACTGAAATAGCTATGCTGAGATAAAAGTGATTAAGGATAAAACTAGTTTTATAAATAAACTGAAAATGTATTTTTTATAAAATTGCTTTAATAAAGTGAATGACTTTATACTATGATTATTAAGTGGACCCAGGGCTCCAGCCATGGTGCTTAGAATCTGCTGTAATTCATACACATTTCTGATGAAATACACCTCAAACAATAGCATAAAATAAAACAATTTAATTATTCACTATACCGAATTAAATATATACCGGGTGGCGCATAAAAACGCACATTGGGCGAGATATTGCTGCGACGAAACAACTGCATACACCGTGCTGAAAACTGCTCTTCATATAAACAACATCGTAAGGTTTAATGTGTGAAAGTTTCAAAAACATTACTTTTGTATGAAAAATGTTACATCTTCATTATCGTAGCCCAATCATCATCATAATCATTCATCCGTCGCCATTAGCCTCGCTGCAGAACAGTGCAACGATGTATGTATATCATCGGCAGCTGCTGTTTAGTCTCTACTACAGCCTCTAGATGGTGTGACATCTCATAAAAATAAATTACAGATAAGTAGGTATTTAACTGGAAAATTCAGTGATTAATATTTATTTTTATTATCAGCATCTTGTACTTATTTAAACATATTTCTTGCACAACTATAACCACTCTTTCTGTCACATATTGTACCGACATAATTTCTGGATTTATCTACTCCAGGGCAGGGACCCGAACCGGAACCGGAACCGGAACCTAGAACCGGTATGAACCTTTATAATTTCGGAACCAGAACCGGAACCGTTATACTTTTTTTCCCAAAGAACCGGAACCGGAACCGAACCTTTAAGATCATTTGTTTCAGAACCGGAACCGGAACCCGAACCTTTATAAAATAAAATAGTGGAACCGGAACCGGAACCCGAACCTTTATTCTTAAAGGTTCGGGTCCCTGCTCCAGGGGCCGGCAACCTGCGGCTCCTTGATGGTTCTTGAATGGCTCTTTATATTTTAAATAATGACATGGAATCGAAATTTTTTAATATTCGTATAAAAAAAGCCCTGCAGGGCAACAATTGGAAGGTTATTTTGTTTCACTTTGTTCATTTTAGTGTCCCAGAATCACTTTTAAATTGTTGACATCCTAAAAAAAAACGCCCTTCGGGGCAACAACTGGGCTTCGTAAAAATATCAAAATATACTAGTAATTCAAATTTTTATTTTCGGTGTATTATAGTTGATTGCCTCTACTGCCGTCTTTCCTGACTGATGTTTTATCCTCAGTCGAGAGGCAAATGATGGGTAGGTGTCCTATACTAATAGACCACATCCTTCCCACCGGATATCCAATTGCCTATTCTTCGTAATTTTGATCATCATTCTGCGTCGTTAACCTGCAGGACAGTGCGATATTACAAACTACTAATTTTGTCCATTTGTGATATTTGATACTCGACGATGTCTTTAAGGGGGCTCAACGGTTAAGTCACATCTTCCAAATCAGCTTATTTTTGGCAGAGATATCAATACTTACTGTTTACACGATACTGTGAAATATGAACAACTTCTCGTGTCTAGATTTTGAGATATTTCAGTTATACATTCCTATTTTTAATATGAAGTCTTATCTAGGCCATTAAAATCATGACGATTTCCATGCTATTTTTAAATTTTGAATTTTACTGAGGTTTAACGTTTTTTCAAAAAACTGATTTCTAGATAGATAGTTGAACATTCTATTAGGAAAAAAATTTTAAACAATACCAACGTGTGCTATTTTAAAAGTTATCAACCAAAAACTAAATGATTTCCCTATACCTCCTGTGTTAACAGTTTTGTTCATTCTCAAGCAATAAATTGAAACCTCGCTATAAGACAGGAGTTGCAAGTTAAATGACATTTTATGATTCTTTTATATTTAAATATAGTTGAAATGTAGGAAAACGTTTTTTGAACTTGTAATTTCAAGAAATGCTCACGTGAATGCTGGGATAGTTCCAAAAAAGAAATTCGATGTCGATTGTATGGGGAGGGGGGAGGCGATATATTATCTGACCAGAAAACATAATCTAGTTTTCTCGTAATAAAATGTGAGTTCGGTGAATAACTACAATTTTACAAAATTCTAAAGCTTCAATTGTGTTTGATGCTTTTTTATACTCTGCTAAATTTTAAACACTATAGGGTACGGATTCACAAAGCTTTTCTCGTGGGGAATTGATAGTTAACCCCACTTTGGTTAATAAAGCAGTGAATGAAGGGGTTTTATTTTAAAACTCCCCGGGGGAAACGCTTTGTGAATCCGGGCCCTTGGATTAGGAATATTGCCTTGGCAACAACTATAATGGCATTCTTGAGTGTGAAAAACTTGTACATAACTCCTACCTCCTGCTTTCCCAGTAAAAACCCCCTCTAGTGTAAATATATTAGTGTTATACTTGTGAATGCTGACATTGCCCATATCTGGATCATGTACAGATCTACGGGAAAATCAATAAAAATACAAAAAAGATGTGTCTGCATAATTCCTGATTCGCAAAGCAGTTTAGTGATTATCGTAACAAATAACAATGCACACGATCAGCGGAGAAGACTAAATTATGCTATGCATGCTCTTTACACCAGCTGATACCAGCAGAGCACTTCGAACAATAATTGTTCAATAACAGCAATACCTAATATAGCAATAATTATTATAGCTACTAGGAAAACGCTCAGATGAGCGAGCACGGGTATACGTGCAAATTCTCGAACCGGAAATGCGTACACAACGCACAGAAAACATATACATCCATATTGAAATGAAATATGATCCACTCAATCAACATAAAAGTTTATGCTTTTCATCGAAACGTGAAAATAGCATCTAAGCACCCTGGTATACATACAGCAATCAGATTCAATTCAATTGGCACTGGAAAACATTCATTACGATACTTCATTAATGACAGATATAAAAAATGTCAATAAGTGCATACGTTCTTAACTGATTGGGATGAACATTTGTAAAATAAGGGGCAATATTGGTCTTACTGACCACGCAAAATATGAGTTTGATCAGATTTATCGAAGACCATTTTCATTTTTCAACCTATCAGGAGATGTTTATTTAAATTTTAACCAATGAATGAATTTCAAAAAAATTAGTGTCTACAAACAGAAAAGGTTGTCTCTACATGTGTGCAAAATTTCAGCTCGATCGAAGAAAAACTCTGACCTGTATACCCACAGGTAAAAGAAAAGACACAAAAAAAACAGAGGTCCGTGCCAAAAGAGCCAAAACAAGGAACAAGGAACACGACTGCTCCCTGGTGATAACATGTGGTACTAGTTAAAGGGCCGGATGTAAGGGGCACATTCTGTATACAAATCTGCTTTAGTTGTTTGTTATGGCTAAAATTGTAAACTTATTACTAAATACTAGGAAAACGCTCTGAGTAACGCGTTGATGAGCGAGCACGGATACGCAGAACACCTCGAACCGAAATTATGTCTATCGAAAATATCATTAAAAGCCAATAATTCTTGAATTTCGTCAGAGTTGAATAAAAATCTCTAAATATTCCTAAAATGTTAGTATCAACCTTTATGATTGAACTGTTCCTTGTTAATATTCAAAAATCACAGGATCTCTTTAAAAAAAATATACCTGGGACCACTCAAATCATATGATATTAGTGTGTTGTGTACACAATATCAGATCAATCTGTTGAACGGTCATTATTGAGCGAGCGAAGCGAGCGTCTCCTTTTGGCTCTTTTGGCACGGACCTCTGTTTTTTTTTGTTTTTTTTTTCTGTTACTGACGATATACAGGTCAGAGTTTTTCTTCGATCGATCTGAAATTTTGCAAACAAGTACGTAACATTTCTGATTGTTGCAGACCCTAATTTTTTTGAAATCCATTGATTGGTTCAAATTTAATGATAATGATAATGACCGTTCATGATAATGATAATGATAATGATGATAATGACTGATAATGACCGTTCAACAGTCGATCTAATATTGTGTAGACACACTTATATCATATGAGTGGTCTCAGGTATATTTTTTGAAGTAGATCCTGTGCTTTTTGAAAATTAACACGGAACTGTTCAATCATAAAGGTTCAATCGATCAACTTAAAGCTTTGCATGGTTATTTGGACCAATATTTTAGGAATTTATGAGATTTTTATACAAATCTGTGTCGAAATTTTAGAATTATTGGCTTTTAATGACATTTTCGATAGACAGAATTTCGGTTCGAGGTGTTGCGTGTATCCGTGCTCGCTCATCAACGCGTTACACAGAGCGTTTTCCTAGTTAGTTTCATTTTGTTTGAAACTTTCCGCTCTAACTACCTTGCCTTGAACTGAAGATTCGAAGTAGCCGTGAATTTGACAGCCAACACGCAAAATGTCCCTAAAATTACAAAAACTTTTGAAAATAACGTCAGATTTAACTGAAAATTGGCAAAAATACCTTAAATGATGGTACCAATGACCATGCAAAGTTTTTAGTTGGTCGGTCAATCGGTTCTAGTTTAAATTTCAAAAATCACAGGAAAAATGGTTTCAAATTTGAACCAATGGGAGGATTTGGCTGAAATTTATTATGATTGGGTACAATGTTGGTTGCAATGACTTTGCTAAATTTCAAATTGATCAAACCAACCAATCGAAAGATAATTTTTTTTAAATTTGAACTAATCAGGGGATTTCAAAAAAATTAGGGTCTGCAACGCCCGGAAATGGTCAGTACATGTGTGCAAATTTTCAGCTTGATCGAAGAAAAACTGTGACTTGTATATCGTCAGTAACAGAAAAAAAACACAAAAAAAACAGATGTCCGTGTCAAAAGAGCCAAAAGGAGACGCTCGCTTCGCTCGCTCAATAAATTTCTTTTGTTTCTCCATTTTCACTGCACTTAGAAATGAACTGTCAAAACCAAAAAGTGCATCTAAAGTTTCTAACAGCCATCTCGCCAGAAGTGGCTCCATCATGTAGAAATTTGCTACGAATCTATAAATAGATTTGAAACTCCAAGATGCACAGGCGCGTAGGAAGGGGGGAGGGGGAGTATGGGTCAATGACCACCCCACTTTTCGTCTTGACACTCCCAACAAAAATGTTGCAAGAAAAGATGCAAAAATGCATAGATTTGTTCCGTATGAGATTGAATTCTCAAATTTTTCAAACATGTGCAAATCTGTATGAATGGAGTAGGTAGATATTAATCCAATGAGTCAATGACTCATTTGCCCAACACTATTTGATCATCCATATTATAACAATTTAATATTTACACATTCAACTATTTGACAAATTAACACATACTATGAACTGTATTTCGTCTAATTTCTCTTGAGAATATTGTTTGTCATACGTTTTATTTTTCTCACAAGATTTTCAAATCGTTAAATCGATTTTCTTATACTAAAAATTTAAAAAAATCTCTTCGGGGCCATTGGGGAATTCTAAAAAAATACGAACAGTGACATATTATATTGCATTTGGCTACTCTCCACAAGAACATTATAATTATACAATATATTACATTTCTTGGAAACTGATACCAAAATTGATGGCCAGACACGCATTTATCTATTGATCGTTTATTTTTAATTTCTTCGCTTGTCCAAATTGTGTTGAAATCGTTGTCACATGCGGTCAAATCAAATATCGCTTGCGTGACAAGATAGCGATCGCCTACCTCTCACATTGTTTACATCCCAGTCACGACCTAGTGAAATAGTTGCAAGTTTGTTGATATAATTATGTCGACTAATCAACAAGTGCAAGTGCAACGTCAACGAAATGCACCAGGTGGTTTTGTTTAAAGACACGCTTCGGGAATGGTCAAGAGTATATAACAGCGTGCTCGGTTTGATTTATTTATCTTGTATCTTGTATCTCGAGTCAAGAAGATAGAATGGAGAAATCAACTATCCTACTGCTGGTCGTGTGTGGTAAGATATTTTACAACATTCTTTCGTATTCATTCGAAACTTATATTGTCTTTCTGCTCTTTGATTGTTCTGTGTTCTTTTCTTTGTACAGGTTAAAGTATAGCTAGGGCTCTAACCATGGTGCTTAGAATTATTTGTTAACTAAAACTTATAACGTGGTGCAGTCGCGAGCGATTTTGGCGCTTGTTGCAGGCACTTTCTTGGAAACGATTGACAAAATGGGTTGACGAAATGATTTGAAATTTTATTCATGATTAGATCAAAGACAAACTCCGGATTATCACTTGGTACAGTTTTAATTTTGTGCTTTGTTAATTAGTTATTATTAGATGATTTTTTAATAAAAAATTGAATATTTTCTTGTGACATGGCTTCATTAATAATTGATTTATGAGGTAATATGAGGTAAAATGTCCATTTGCTTTTACAACATCACATTTGTGATTTTTTTTTTCAGTGAGTGTAGCGAGCGCCCATACTCTTCGCAAAGCCGAAATATCAAAGGTAAGATAATCTTCTACTTTGCCCTTCATTCTAACCATTCTATCACCCTCTATAAGCTCAGAGGCCCCCCCCCCTACACTGCCGTTGTACTGGAATAAGAATACATTTAAATAAAAATCACAGTGTACAACATCCGAATATTAATTCGTAATTCACTTTCAGTCTTTCAATACTCTGCTAACTTTTAATCGGTTGATTTGGACTGTGTTGTCATGGTAACAAGCAATGACTTCCTTTGAATGCCTGTTTAAGGTGATATATTACTGATTTTAGCAGAATATTGAAATCTAGACATTAAATTTTAAACAGTTGATTAGGACTATTTTTATTTATTGATTGATTTTAAATTGTTTTGGGCGCTTTAGCTCGGTCACAAAGTTATCACAATTACATCCACAAACAACAATCAGTTTAACAGCTTGAATCAACAAGTTGGCTTGCCATGGCAACAACCAATTATATTGTTTGAATATCCGTTTAAACTTAACTACTGTTATAAACAGAGTAATGAAAAACCGGCCCTAAAACGCGAAAGGACAATTTTAATGCATTAATTTCACAGGCACGCTTAAAACGCACTCAGTATTTTAACAACAATATTGAAGAAAAAAATTATATTTTTTTTCATGTTGTCCCATTGTTGTAAATGTAAAATTACATCCGGAAAATTGTTCAAATCTATTAAACCCTCTTACTTGATCTTCTTGATTAAGGGCGGTCATAATTTTTCCCCCGTTAATGGTTGTTTTGGAGCGGTTTTAGAGGGAAATACGAAATATAAATTGCCATATTTGGCAAACGGTTATGAATATCGAAAAAGCAAGAAAGACATGACATGTATTGAACCTTTATCTACATTTTCATCGCTTACTGTCATAACTTTGCTCCTACTATGTAGTCAGCATTAGTCGGGCACGAAAACGCTCCGTTTCTCGTCCGTCGCTCGTCCGTCTCTCACACTAAGCGTGAGAGCGTAGTTTTGACACTTAGCGATGAAAATGTAGATAAAGGATCAATACATGTCATTTCTTTCTTGCTTTTTTGATATTCATAACCGTTTGCCAAATATGGCAAGTTATATTTTTGTATTTCGCTCTAAAACCGCTCCAAAACGACCGTTAACGGGGAAAAATTTGTGACCGCCCTTAATCAAGACTCCTCTGCAGTGACTAAGCCTGTTTAGTGTTTAGCTACTGAGAGGCCCATGAAAGTCACGTGACTGTTGTTTCCAGTCCGATGCTCGTTTGGCTCGTGATGTCGGCGACGACGACGTACCCCCAGTGGAGTATTTGAGAGGCGTTCACAAGAAACTCGATGACTCCGTCGACGACCTCCTAGTGGGGATCAACCAAGTGGAGGCCAAAAACAGAAACGACTCTGCCGAGAGGGTGGCGGCGACCGAAAACCTCAAGCTGACGTTGAAGAGGCTCGTTGAGGAGAAGATTGAAGCGATGAAGAGTAAACTCGTAGAGCATATTATCAAACATGATCCGAACAACGTTGCCGCATCATCACCTGAGTCTGAAGAATCTACGTCAAACGAAGTGACACCTGCTATTAATGAAGAAGCTCAAAGTCTTAGCGAAGAGGACTCAGAGGATAACACAGCGGAAGACACGATAACGGAATCAGGAGTGGAGGCGGCAGAAGAAGGCGATGACGCTGACAGCAACGAAGAGGATTCCAGTGGGGATCTAAGTGAGGGTGACATCACAGAAGAGAGTGGGGACTTTAGTGAGGGTGACAACGCTGACATCACAGAAGAGGCTTCCAGTGGCGACTTAAGCGAGGGTGACAGCGCTGGCATCACTGAAGAGGCACCCAGTGGGGACTTAAGTGAGGATGACAGCGCTAACATCACAGAAGAGGCTACCAGTGACAACATCAGTAACGGTGCACGCATGTACATCGGAGAAGAGCCTTCAAGTGAGGACTTGAGTGAGGGTGACAGCGGTAACATTACAGAGGCTCCCACTGTCGACAACAGTCCCGATGACAGCGCTAACATTACAGAAGAGGCTCCCACTGCCGACATCAGTACCGCTAACATTACAGAAGAGGCTCCCATTGCCGACAACAGTCCCGCTAACATTACAGAAGAGGCTCCCATTGCCGACAACAGTCCCGCTGACAGCGGTAACATTACAGAAGAGGCTCCCACTGTCGACAACAGTCCCGATGACAGCGCTAAAAGCACACAAGAGGCTCCCATTGCCGACAACAGTCCCTCTGACAGCGGTAAAAGCGCAGAAGAGGCTTCCAGTGCCGGTGACAATGTCAGCAAGGACGAGGATTCTATAAGCACACAGGAACTGATCTCTCAAATACTCAACGCGATCTCCAAGGCTGACATTGGGCAGAGGAAGTTAAGCGAGGCCATAGCCGATAGCGGGGTCGCGCCAACGTGCGGCGGCAAATAGTTGGAACTTATCCAGATTATACTTCTGTATCTCTGAGATAAAAAGCAAGTCAATTGAGGCAAGTCAATTGAGTCGATTTTGCGTTGTAATGTAGCCCTCTATTGCAGACTTTCACTGACGTAAAAAAGTAGTAAGATTTCTCTTAAAAATAACTAGTGTCTCTGATTGTGGAAGGCAGAATTAATGGTCTTTGAGCTTACCTCAAGAATCTTGAAATTGTTTTCGGCTCTTGGAATTCGGAGGTACAGAATTGTGTTCCGATGACATGTTAATTTTTTGGTTGCATTTTATTCTTATACCTTAGCTTCATTACTATGTAGAGCATTAATGTTTGAAACGAATAAAATTGAATTGCATGCGATTTCAACAATATAACTAAACTGTTGGGTTATTTTACTTAGTTATTTTATATTTAATTCAATAAAGACAGTTCACACAGTTTCTAGATGACTGAAATTGAGTTAAACCCGGACGATGGTGTTCTATTACGCGAAAGTATTGCAATATAGGAAAACACCTAGTGTAACGCGTTAAGGGGATAGCACCGATACGTGCAACATTCGCTTGCTATTGTCATCTTGATAGACTAAACGTTTTCGTTCATTCAATACATTCAATATTATTTAATGAATATATGTATCGACAGTTTTATAGGTATTGAAATTGTTGGTACGGATTAAACATAAATCCCAAAAATGTCGGCCAGGGAAAGGTCTCGTTAGAACCCATGTAACAATCTCAAACTTCGAATACGTTTCCATAAACATTAATTCCGTAAGTTATCATTAATTTGGACTTATGTAAGTAATACAATAAAGCCCAGTTTACCCGTTTCAATATTTCATTCAGTTCATTGAGTTGAATCATTTGGTTCAACAAATCTAACCGTGTAGACAAAAATTGAAAGAAAAGTACGATTCATTTAGAACCGGTTCTATTTTTCCTTCAATTAATTAGTTAATGAATTCAATGAATTGAATGAAACATTGGATCGTGTAAACTGGGCTTTGGGCGGTCATATTCTTCCCCCCGTTAACGGTCGTTTTGGAGCGGTTTTAGAGCGAAATACAAAAATATAACTTGCCATATTTGGCAAACGGTTATACATATCAAGCAAGAGAGACATGACATGTATTGAACCTTTATTTAAATTTGCATCGCTTACTGTCATAACTTTGCTCCAACTATGTGGTCAGCATTTGTCGGGAACAAAAACGCTCCGTGTGAGAGACGGACGAGTGACGGACGAGAAACGCTCCGTGTGAGAGACGGACGAGCGACGGACGAGAAACGGAGCGTTTTCGTGCCCGACTAATGCTGACCACATAGTAGGAGCAAAGTTATGACAGTAAGCGACGCAAATGTAGATAAAGGTTCAATACATGTCTTGTCTTTCTTGCTTTTTCGATATTCATAACCGTTTGCCAAATATGGCAATTTATATTTCGTATTTCCCTCTAAAACCGCTCCAAAACGGGAAAAAATATGACCAGTCTTAAGACGGCTGGGTCTAGTTAGAAAGGTATAGTCAGTTTGACCATCGAAGAGTTTTTTAATCGATTTTTTTTACCAATGTAATTGTTAACAAAATAAGACTTTGTACGAGTATTCAGAACAGTTCAATGAAAATAATTCCATAGCTTGTAATGGTTTATTAGATTTACTTTTTCCTACAGACGTTTAGTGCCCGAAAATTAGTAAAATTGTGGCACTAAACATCTGTTGGACAAAATAAAACTAATAACTTATTCCAAACTATGAAATTATTTTCATTGAACTGTTCTGAATACTCGTACAAAGCCCTATTTTGTTAACTATTACATTGGTAAAATATATTGATAAAATCGATTAAAAAACTCTTCAAGACCACGCTCACTACTCAGCCCTCTTATGGAAACGAAATACTCCAGGTTTCAATGAAGGTAGACAATTGATTCTATGTGAGTCTGAGTTTTATTGCACCGATTACTGTCAATGACGTAATTCCGGCTGCTGCTGCCTCGTAGCATGGAAAGGGAACAGAGCTCTGTGCCCTGCGCACCCTATCACCATGTATCCGTACAGGACCAGCCTGTATTGCACCTCATTGTTGTACGCGCCAGCGCTCAGGTGCTGATTCTTTGCCTGATCGAGTCGTCGCTCTATCCCCCTGTATTTGTCTCGGAGCAAGCCCAGCTCGACCTGGTACAGAAACAGGCGCGAAGAATTAGTAATAAGCTTCGCTAGATAGAACACGGAACGTTTAGTTTCAGACAAGCGCTGACCACATATGGTACAGCAAACACAGGAGCTCCCCGGGAGCTCCCAATCAAGCGAGCGGAACGTGCGACTTCATTTGAAACTTATGGCTCGAATCTCTTTTTTTATCTGCTTTTTGTGTTAAATTTCAACTGTTAAATGTCTGTGTTCGGTGTCGGTGTCCCACCAGTGAAAAAAGGCTTCACTTATATTGGTGGAGTGGAGTGAGCCTACCTCTGTCATAAGTGTAAGTGTACCTAATCTTATATCGCTCTGTCGTGTATTAAATATAGCATCTTGAAAAAGCATTCATCCTCCCTCCCTCCATCCCTAGGATGTACCTGGGACCCATTAAGGATCCCCATTAGGAAGCTGCCCGATGACGGCAACAAGATACTTTCTTTTAAAAGCGTTACAAAGAGCGTCTTCCTGGTGTACAGTGAACGTCAATAGAAGCCAGCCAGTGGTCCCCATGAGCCCGCTTGGCACGCTTCCCGCAATACACAGATGACAGTTGTGTTGACTACCCTCCTGCATTAAATGATAACATTCGATAACAACTCTTTGTCGGAGGTTAGACTACACACAGGGTTGCCAACCGTCCGGATTTAATCCGGACACTCCGGAATTCTACAACATTGTCAGGACGACGGAATTACCTCATTCCGGACAGCATTATGTCCGGAATTGTTGAAAATATGAAACTTACACTGTATAATGCAATATTCATTGAAAAAATGAAATTTTCAGATAAAATTGAAGTCGTTGTTCTAGATTTTTGAAGAGATTTTCAACATTACTATGGTCAAATCGCCGAAGATTGTAGTCCAGAATGCATGAAAATGACCCAAATGCACGTTCTAAATCCAAAATTTCCCCGCACAGTACCTACTGGGGGGCCCTCCTCCCAGACCCCCTATTGATTTCGTTTGATACCGTCTTTTCGTACGCATACATGGATTCCCCAAAAATACCGTTTCTGTAATCCATTTTCCCTCATAGATTTCGCTGAATTCGATTAATCTAAAGTTGACAACCCTAGCAACACAACTGCCCTCTATGCAATGCGGGTTGCGTCGAGCCTGGGCTGCGAAGTTATGAACGTGGCTGTACAACTCACATCGGCCTGAAGTTGGTAGTACCTTCATTATACATATACAAAAAAAATAAAATCTTGAAATTACAACTTCAGAAAACGTTTTCCTACATTTCAACTATATTTAAGTATAAATGAATCATAAAATGTCATTTAACTTGCAACCCCTGTCGTATAGCGAGGTTTCAATTTATTGCTTTCCGAGAATGAACAAAACTGTAACACAGGAGGTATAGGGAAATCATTTAGTTTTTGGTTGATAACTTTTAAAATAGCACACGTTGGTATTGTTTTCAATTTTTTTCCTAAAAGAATGTCCAACTATCTATCTAGAAATCAGTTTTTTTTAAAAACGTTGAACCTCAGTAAAATTAAAAACTCAAAAATAGCATGGAAAATCGTCATGATTTTAATGGCCCCCATAAGACTACATGTTAAAAATAGGAATTTATAACTACAATATCTCAAAATCTAGACACGAGAAGTTCTTCATATTTCACAATATCGTGTAAATAGTGATTATTGATACCTCTGCCAAAAAAAGGCTTATTTGGAAGATATGAGATATCAGTTGTGCTACCTTAACGTGGCTGTACAACTCACATCGGCTCTGTGGATCGCCCTGTCCAAATCGCGAGCTGCCAGCCATTTGCCTTCCACCTCTGCCTTAAGATCCGCCACCTCCTGCTCCAAGTCACGACACTTCTTCTTCGGGCTCGCGTTCGCGTCGTTAGTGCTGCTCTGCTCATTCCGCGCCTCCCATTGTTTCTACAGTCGCAAGTACAGCATTATTTCTACAGTCAGAGTACAGCATTGTTTCTAGAGTCACAGGTACATCATTGTTTCTACAGTCACAAGTACAGCATTGTTTCTACAGTCACAGTACATAATTGTTTCTACAGTCAGAGTACAACATAATTTCTACAGTCACAGTACAACATTGTTTCTACAGTCACAAGTACAGCATTGTTTCTACAGTCAGAGTACAGCATTGTTTCTACAGTCACAGTACAACATTGTTTCTACAGTCACAAGTACAGCATTGTTTCTACAGTCGTAAGGACAGCATTGTTTCTACAGTCACAATGACAGCATTGTTTATACAGTCACAGTACAGCATTGTTTCTATAGTCACAGGTACTTCATTGTTTCTACAGTCACAAGTACAATCTAACTCGCAATTTGTTTCTACAGTCACAGTACAGCATTGTTTCTACAGTCACAAGGACAGCATTGTTTCTACAGTCACAGGTACTTCATTGTTTCTACAGTCACAAGTACAGCATTGTTTCTACAGTCACAGGTACATCATTGTTTCTACAGTCACAAGTACAGCATTGTTTCTACAGTCACAAGTACATCATTGTTTCTAGAGTCACATGTACATCATTGTTTCTACAGTCACATGTAGGGTCGTAGAAAAATGTGTCGATCATCCCTACGCTTATACCATCCCGCCATACAACGGAGCGCTGGTATGCCACTGTACGATCTCCGTTGTATGGCGGGAGGTTATAAGCGTAGGGATGATCGAGATATTATTCCAAAGCTGTACAGTATTATATCTAACTCGCAATTACCTGCAGCATTGTTTCTACAATCACAGGTAGGTATAGCATTGTTCTAAGCATACGGCATACCTAAACATTAATTCACATCATATGGTAAAATATGAAAACGCCAAGTGACGTTGCAATAAACTGAAGTACATCACTGGCCGAGTCTATGAAATCTGTTATAAAGACAATCGCGGATGAGTTGTGGAAGTACATGGAGATCAGTGGTTGGAAGGAATCAAGTAGGATTTACCGTCAACGCCTGCACTCCCATCGGTGTGTCCGGAGAAGACATTATATAATTTAACTCCCAGCAGGTTTCGAAAAGAGCTGTGGGTTTCTTTGCCAATGTTTCACTGAATTGTATGTTTACTTCTGCACTTTATAATTTTGTCCGACGTGATTCCTAAATTTTAATAAGTTTCTGGTTGTTGCTTAACAACGGTCAATGGATGTTTACAAATTGTCGGAGCTCTTTCTTGCTTATAGATTCATTGTTTGACCATTCCCAAAGTACCAATTGTTCAATTACCACCTACTTTATCTTCAACTTTTCTCCTTCTCACTAGGGATATTTTGTGTAGAAATGATTCACATCTAGTGGAGCGGTCGCTCCACCCAGCCAAGTCGTACTATACACTCACAGTCACTCAACATACCGTAAATGCCTAATAAACTGAGGAGCAGACCAAACACTTTTACTGTAAGCAACAACATGGCATTTTCGGCCTACTGGATCTCAAAATTGGTAAATCTCACATTGTTGCGAAATATCTTAATTTCGAGCTATGGCCCACCCCACTACATATACCAAATTTGGGAACAATAGGTTATGCCATTTGCGCGCTAGAGGACCGAGAAAACAGTGAAATTACACCACTTTCTGATTCTGAAGATGATGATGATTCTGATGATATCACGAAACGTCGCTATCACCGCCACAGCCTAAACGGCTGAACCGATCGACCTGAAATTTTTACCACATGTGCACTTTTGGCGTCTGAGGTGCCTTTTTATAAAACCAACCGGAAGCCGCCATTTTGAAACCGGAAGTGACGTCATAACTCAAAAACGTCTGGACCGATTAGAACGAAATTAGCGCCATTCGATTTAGATGGTCATCTATATGAAGTATCAATAAAAAAAATATTATTTTCTTATTTTCTAAACCGGAAGTGACGTCATAAATACGCAATATTTAACTTATTTCAACAAATTATACTTAAAATACGTACATAATTAACTTACATTGTAACATAGACAATACAATTTATATATTCAAGGTAGCAGTGTTCTCGGCCGCCATTCCTGAAACCGGAAGTGACGTCATATATCTAAAACGCCTGTACCGATTGCAACTGAACTAGCTCCTGCGTATTCATTCTGCTATTTATTTGAAAAATCAATTGTGAAAAATGAATAAATAAATTAATGGTACCGGAAATGGCGGCAGGAACCACTAAATGAAACCGGAAGTGACGTCATATATTACAAACGGCATTACCGATTTTACGGAAATATAGGGATTAGGAATTCAGATGGTCGTTCATGAAGGTATCAACTAGATAAAACTAGATTGTTTTCTTATTACCTATACCGGAATTCGGCCGCTATTTCAAAACCGGAAGTGACGTCATGTATCGAAAACGGCTGGATCGATTATAACGAAACTTAAGCTATTCTTCTTGGATAATCATTTTCATCTTATACCAAACGCAACTTTTCATAGTAACCAAATCGGTTGAGGCGTATTTTTTTAAAGAAATTAGTCCCTGCTCGGACATGTGCTACAAGCTGTATGAATAAACTAACAAAAGAAGTGATATCCCAGAAAAAACACTCCGTGTAAAAATACCAGCCAAGTCTCTTTAACTATAAAAAAAAATAGAAGAAATCTAAAAATTCAGCACTGAAAAGGAGTGATATCAAAAAAGGAGCCAAGTCAACGAATTTTCCAAATTTTAATCGTACCATTGAAATAAAAATATCAACCCCCGAGAAATACTTAAAAAAAGGACTTGGCGCATCGTTTTTTTAAAGACATTTTTCTATTCTTAAGCTTATGCCACTCACATACTACGTAGTTCAGAAATGCCTAGAAAAATTGGGACAAAACTTTCAAATTAAATATTGAACATTCTGTAAAATATTTTAAATTTAAATATAAGTACGCAAAGAAACATAGCATTGTCTTACAAGCAATAAATACAGAACAGTTGTGTTTGTGATTGGTAGGTACCTATAGTTTTGTGGGTACATCAACATACCTACTACAGCATTATACTTTGAACCTTCTCGCCGTGTAATTAATTGCTATTAATTAACATTTTATACCAAAAAAATTCATAAATTACATAACGTATTACTTTAGATAAAAATCTAGTCAGTAATTATTTGAGCAGCATGGCTCAGTGCACTAGTCACTTATACAAATCTCATTGACGGCCTTCTTGTAATGAGCGCTTTCGCTATTTCCCTCAGTCACGATATTGAGAAGTATGATTGATTAATATGACCCTAGAAATAGTGGCAATAACGAATAGACTAGGCCGCTTCCGTTTATTCGTTATTCGTTTATCCGTTTATTTCCTCTGAATATTGACAAAATACCAAAACTGCCAGTAGGTAAGAGTACTAGTTTTATTAAAACGTAGTATGATTCGTCGATAATGAATGTGATATACTCAGGAAAATATACTTGTAGAGTTCTTCCTATACTTTTAGGATAGAAAAGTGTCTTTAAAAAAACGATGCGCCAAGTCCTTTTTTTAAGTATTTCTCGGGGGTTGATATTTTTATTTCAATGGTACGATTAAAATTTGGAAAATTCGTTGACTTGGCTCCTTTTTTGATATCACTCCTTTTCAGTGCTGAATTTTTAGATTTCTTCTATTTTTTTTTTATAGTTAAAGAGACTTGGCTGGTATTTTTACACGGAGTGTTTTTTCTGGGATTCTTACTTCTCTATCAAAGATAACGATTAGTAGTGGAACAATTGATGTAGGTAAGTAATGAAGTTCAATATTTGGTTGAATGTTCGATAAAAGATTTTCTATTCATTGTTGGCATTCTTTTGAAATTTGCAAGTATTGCTTTTGTAGCAATAGTTGGTGGAGCTAAAGTGACCCGCAGTCGATCTGTGGATTGGGATTTTCTTGAAAAAGAGGTATTTTACGAACCCCTTAGCGAGCTCAACCCAAGAGAAGGCTCGGCATGAACAATGGGGCATGGTGCGCACGCAGGTAAAGTAGGGGACGGAAAAGTAAAAAGACCTTTTTCCAATCCACAGATCGACTGCGGATGACTTTAGACAATTCACTTCGAACGACAGTAGATCTAAGGGAATCCATTATAATAGTGCACGAAGAAGATGGTAAAGAACATACCTAATAATAAGTGAAATATAACATTGTTGTACAGCAATCTCCAAGGATTTGCTCACAAAAACAAACTCAGGAAGTAAAAACCTAAATTGTCAGTGATTGGTTATGTCAAGACCAACGTGAAGAACAAAATGAGCGCCAAAGTCAGGTATGTGAATCAATCGAAGTTGACATAAAGATACCAAACTGTTCGATTTCTTTATAAGATTAATAAATGTTTACAAGGATGTGTTTACTTGACACTAACTTCAAATTTGATATCTCCCAGCATGTCAAAAACGTCCCGCGTCTATAAATCTCGTCTCTAGATTTCGCAATAACCGCTCTATCGTATAAATCGTGTTTTCTGTTTCGCTAATCTCTCGCACTCGTGTGTCACTTAGCGACAAGGGCGTATTCAGGGGGGGGGGGGGGGGCAGGGGGTTAAGGCCGCCCCCCCCCCCCCCCACGAAATCAGGGTTTAATCTAAAAATAATAAGCACATTTAAAATAATATGTGAAAAAAACACGAAAAAATAGATGGATCATGTCAAAAACCTTCCAAAATGGTTAGAATTTAGTTAAAATTCCAAAAAAATTCCGGGGCTATTCACCCCGGACATGCATCCGTAACAGTTCAATAAATTTACCTATTCTTAAATCTCTTAGACCAATTTTTGGATATTTTTAAAATTATAAATCCCCAAAATAGCTACGTACGCAACAAGGAATTTCACAAGGAATGTTCAACAGCGAAAATTCTATTATCTTTTGAGAATTCCTATTTTCCACATTAATTTTGGCTAGTTTTCTGGCACTACCTTTTCCTCACCTCATAACAATAGAGGACCAAAGAAAATCCACATTTCTGAGGAATATACAACGTTTTATTGGCGTTTGCATTTTGGCATTTGCCCTCAGGCGCTGAAAGGTCCTTGTAGAGCGTTGTATACACTGCGATTCAAAATTGCACCTAAAAGAATGACCTTGATCAAAAAGTTTATCGGGGGCTGTGTTTCCACTGTGCCTTCAAAAATATTACTTTTGTCCGCCCCCCCCCCCCCCCCCCCCCCCCTCGAAATTTCATCCTGATACGCCCTTGCTTAGCGACATCTGTGTCGTGGATAGGAACTACGCCCTGGTATCGTATGAAAACAAATCCATGTTCAATATGAATTGCCATGGTAACGTCTGTAACGTCCATGAAGTCCAATAAGTAACCTAGGGTACACGAAAAAAACAATGCAAAGGCAATTTTTTACAATTCGTTGAGATAAACGCTTATGAAAAGCGAGAGTACAATAATGACAACCCGTGTTTAATTGTTTAATTTAAAGGAATTGAGTTAATAGTTCCTACACCCTGAATTAGACCTGAATTATCACGTGTTGCTTTTATTTATTGATTTTTCCAAAGCATTCGATACGTTACACCTGGGTAAATTAGTGAGTGCTTTGGAATTTATTGGAATAGGGAAGTCTCATGAAATTTTATTCTAATAAATTTGTATAAATAAACACAAATAATAATGACAAATACACTAATTACCTATGAAATCTTAAATTTTCATTCATAAAAATCGAGTTCAAATATCATAGGATTTTTGGCGGGAAAAACGGCCTGTAACAAGAATCAGAACTGTGATGTCATTTCCAAGTCATTAACATTGTGTTGACATGGGGATTCCCTTGTTGCCATGGCAATATAGCAAACTGTGATGTCATTGCCAATTTTCCTGTTTTTAAATGAGAGGAGATCTATCAAACTTTGTAAATTAATTACATGAGAACTATTCGTCCAACAACAAAAATAATACCACATCTGTGTTCAGCAACATCTCAACTTTCATAAAATAAATATTATTCTGAATTCAAATCTTCACGAGACTTCCCTATTAGAGGCCCCTTATTATTTTGGTTTATAAATTATTTTGAAAATAGGAAAATTATTGTGAAAGTTGGTGAGTTTTTCAGTTTTCCCAAATTAATTACCTCTGGTGTGCCTCAGGGCAGTATTTTAGGACCTATTTTATATTTAATCTATGTCAATTTTTTATTCACTAACTTATCTAACTGTGAAACTTATCTCTATGCTGATGATACGGTAATTGTCTCCTCTCATAAAAATTTGAATGCGGCAGTTTTTCATTTACAATCTGCTTTTACTAATGTTTTGAAATGTACCCATGATAAAAATCTTGTTATTAACGCCAATAAAACTAAAATTGTACATGTATGTTCACCCCACATTAGAGAAAGGATCTTGATGTTAGAATTTTATTTCATTCATACGATTGTCTTCATGGCCTCTGTCAAGGCAATGCATGTATTGGTTGTTCGCAACAAATTGAATCTGTATCGAGTTGTGTGTATTTGGGTGTTACCGTTGATAGCAGCTTTTCTTGGAGACCGCACATAAATGTTATTTGTAATAAGTAAAGATTATGTGCTTAAAGGCTGTACATTTAAAAAAAATATCTTTCGTTCAATATGTTACGGTCGGTGTATTTAGCCTTGGGTGAATAAATTGTAAATTACGGCATCTTGGCGTGGGGTAATGCTTCTTACACTCATATTCATCAAATAACCATTATTCAGAACAAAATTATAAAATCCATATTACCACCTAATATCAAGTACAGCTTTAGCTCCGATTATGATAAAATGTATAAATATTGTAATGTTTTACAGGTTACTGATTTGTTTTTTTTTAAATTTATTGTTAAATATTATTTTTCTGAAACTTTCAAGCATGTAAATTCTCACGATTTTAATACTCGACACTGTTTGCTTGGTAATTATTTGATTCCACATTGTACGAATAAGTATGGCAGACGTTCTATTAAATTTCAAACACCTTACATTTTCAATACTATCCCTTCCAATCTAAGACAATTAAATAAGTACAAAGAAGTTAAAGATCTCATCAAGAATTGGCTCATTGATGAGAGGTTTAATTAATAATTAACTTTGTAGCTTCAACAAATCCAACTAGATTCAACTAGATTCTAGATTCAATTAGATTGATTCTAGTAGTTATTTGGTATAAGAAACTTTGATCTTGTATTTCCTTTACTTAGGTCCAATATCTTCATTTTATGTCATGCCTATAGCTTATTGCTGTTTTCCTGTGTTTTGAAAGATTTGTGTACAATTTTTTGCTATGATTGATTTAGTGTGTAAATTATTATTGATTTAATCCACAGATAAGTCCCTGTTAGGGATTTAGTGGAAGAGTGTAACTTTGTATTATTTTCGTGTGCTAATAAAAAGTAAGTTCAATGAAACCACTTATACAAACCACTACCAGGATGTTTTTTCTACATTTCCTTGTCGTCTCTTATCAGTTGCTACGGCGTCACTACTATTTAAATTGTGCAGTGATACCGTATCAAGTGAAACGAGACGACAAGCTAATTCAGAAAAGACCTCCAGATGAATACTTATCTCATTTTCTCCAAAAACTGACTTGTAACGTTCTGCCCGTGTATCCTCTAACACCAGTAATCGTGGCGAAGAACAGAAGGGGAAAGAAGGTCACAGCTGCCGCTGCTCTCATCCAGAAGCGCCACCTGCAAAGTCAACTAGCCCACCACCTGGACCACCTGGACTGAAAGCACAAGCACCTGGCTCTCCACTTCGACCTCCACACTGCAATCCAACCCACTCATCACCTCAACAACCATTCTCTCCAACACACTCATCACCTCAACAACCATTCTCTCCAACACACTCATCACCTCAACAACCCCCGGGGTCTGAACCCTGTCCTCCAGCTCAATTACCAGGTAAATCACCACAATATGGACGAGAACTTTGTTTATTGTCGACAGTTTTTTCGTAAGACCAAATCGGCTCTTGAAAAATCAAACAATGAGGCTTAGCATGCTTAAGTGACAGGTTTGACGCGTGTCAACATCAACATTGGCAACAGTGTAAGACGAAGAGTTTGGGGAGTATTTAACGGTCAGGTAGCTTGAAAGAAAAACTGGGCGATAAAACTGGGAACAACAGCATCTTCTTCTTACTCCCGTGAAGGCGATTTGTTTTATCGTTTGGTCGATTTTCAAAACTTTCTTGTTATCGAACGTTCTGATATTCGATGAATTGACAAAAGATTTTTGTACTTAAACTGGTGTAGAATGAAACTATTTCAAGTATCAACAATCGGAAAACTGGATATTGTTCGTTAGATCAACCAACCTGAACCACATGTCACTGAACTTCTTCATTGACTCGTAATAAAACTGGAACTTCTTGAATACGTTTCCTATATGTATCTACTTTCGCCTCCGAAGTCGGTCAACTTGGGGTAAGCTGGAGGGTCATCGAAAATTCCCGCCCTTGTTAAAATTGCACCGTGAAAAATTATAATAGCGTACATACTTATTTTAAGAAATTGTTTAATTAGGCCATACAGGATGGAAACGGTCCACATTCAGTTTCGAAATTCAATATTTGTCCGGAGGGGAACTTATTTCAGGATTGTTTGCTGAGCCGAGCGTTATGCGCACACTCAGCAACTATTGCCAACATAAACATGCACCAACTTCATGTTACAGGCATAGAAGATCCCCTCGTAACTCGCTTGCAAGAGTTGTCAAACCTGCTGGAACCAGGTACCGGGCACTATTCGCACACCCAGCGGGCTATTGCTAACCTACAGGCCGAACATCAACGCCCAAATGAGCTCGAAGTACACAAGAAGAAGATGAGCCATACTGCTGATCAGCCAAAAGGTACGTTGGAGCCACAAGGTGGATACAATGTTTCAATGGAAATATAATGAATTTAGGAGTGCCACATGGGAGGGTTTTAGAAATTTTTATCCACCTGATAGGCCAGAAGGTATAGTAGGTGTCAAAAGTTAGGAAACAAAAATAATTTAGTAGGGCTTCAGTGGGGAGTATAAGGACCAATTTGTTTAGAATGCCGGTACCAGTGAGAGGACACTCTTAATTTTAAAAGCTTGGAATTAGGAAATAATATTTATTTCTAAGGTTTCCTGTAATTAAATAAATAACAAATAGGTAAATAACAATTAAATACATATTATTTATATTATTATTTTTAAAGTTTCCTGTAGGTTTCCTGTAGGAAACATTGCAACAATAAAATACATATTATTTCTTAATCCAAGCATTATCAAGCGAGCGGAGCGAGTGTCTCCACTTGAAACTTATGGCACAAATCTCTGTTTTTTGTGTGTGTGTATTTGTGCTTTTCGCATTAAGTTGTAAACGAAGTAAAGGATCTGGCCAATTTTTTTCACAAAATATTCATTACTATCCACTGCAGAAGGCTATTAATTTCCAGCAAGATCCATCTATTACTTTTATCAGAATCTTGATTAAAGTTGTACCTATACTAAGCTTGGCAATGTAAAAGAAACACAACTCTGTGTGCAATAAAGCTGGAATCGGTTAACCGATCATCACCATATTTTGCATGGCCATTGGTTTCAGCATTATAAGTGTTATTTTACAAATCTGTAATCTGTAATGAATTTTAAAAGAAAAAGACATTTTACTGACACTTGTAAGCTTAATGTATAATGGCCTCTAGCCACACCCCCATTTGACCTATCAAATGTGAAATGGTCTTCGATTAATCTGATCAATCAAACTCATATTTTGCATGGTCGTTCAGACCAACATTGTCTCTTATTTTACAAATTTTCAGCCCTACCAGTCAAGAACATAGATGCACCTATTGACAGATTTAATAACTGTCAGAAATGACATTTCAAAACAAAAATTCCACTGCATTCTGGGTTGCTCTATGTAGCAAAGCAAAGTTTATAGATGGCTATTCTCAATATCAATGTAAGACAGATTCTTTTATTAGTGGATCATATTGCAATACATAATGTAGTCAAAATGTAATGTAGGTATTTCATATACATAGGTTTAGGTATACCTTATCTAAAATAATTTATTTTACGATATGGATTGTGTTTCACAGTTATGAAAACAACGTTTTGACTAGATAGCATCATATTTTACACACTTCCAGCCCAATCGGTCAAGAATTTACAGACTTATTGCTGTTTTAAGTGTTTGAATATCTGTCCAAAGAGATTGATGGAAAAATATCAATACAATAATCTGTTATTTAATTGATCCAGAGTGTTTATGAAAAGTTGCAAGGAAAATTGGTAATAAATAATGAATAGTTAGTTATCTTTGATTGAATGGATCGTGCTTGATTGGCGATGTCGTGCGTGTCGGTGCTCGCTCATCAACGCGTTACACCGAGCGTTTTCCTAGTTAAATTAAGAGTGAATTAGGTGCTCACTGGTGCCCCGTCCGCTCACTATGGTACTGGCATCCTATACAATGTAATTCACTAACTAAAAGTTTCCGTAGTTACGACAAAGCTTTACTTATTTGAAGGCAAAACTCAATATGCTTTACTTTGTCCGGTATACTCTACCCTGACCTCCCTACGGAACCCTTGGAAGGTCTCAGAGGCCCTACATATCAGGAGCGTATCTCTGAAACTGACATACTGATTTATTGCCTACAGTCCGAGCTTACCAAGAAGACATACAGAGAGAATCTGCCAAAGCGCTCAACTGTTCACCAAATCCAGAGAAAGGCCGTTTGAGCGCGACCGATGCACGTAAGACCACCAATCACAACCCTTGATATTTGGCTTGTAGCAAATACAATCTTTATCTACGAAACTATGAGCATTTTTAGTACCTCAGAGGTAGAAGGAAGTAAATCTACTGATATAATCAAGCTCTATCAATTGCTAATTGACCGATGCCAACAAATACAGTTATATTGAAGTATTCTTTTAGAATTACTGTTTTTGGAGCTTACCACAAAAATGGTTGACCAGCCACACCGTTCGCTTTTACACGGCTGCCATTGTTGAAGTATTTATTTTGCAAATTATGTATGCAATTTCTAGTAGGAATCTCATACTCTGGAATTTGCCTCACAGCAACCCCACCCTACCCCCAACAGCAGCAGAAGCATAACCCTTCTTACCTCTAAGACAGAAGTAAGATAATATATATTTGAGCGAGCGAAGCGAGCGTCTCCTTTTGGCTCTTTTGGCACGGACCTCTGTTTTTTTTTTTTTTTTTTTTTTTTTTTTCTGTTACTGACGATATACAGGTCAGAGTTTTTCTTCGATCGAGCTGAAATTTTGCACACATGTACGTAACATTTCTGATTGTTGCAGACCCTAATTTTTTTGAAATCCATTGATTGGTTCAAATTTAAAAAAAATTAACTTTCGATTGGTTGTTTTGATCACATTGAAATTTTGACAAGTCATTACCCCCAACATTGTACCCATTCAAACAAAGTTTCAGCCAAATCCTCCCATTGGTTAAAATTTAAAACCATCTTTCCTGTGTTTTTAGAAATTTAAACTATAACCGATTGAACGATCAACTTATAACTTCGCATGATGGTTGGGACCAACATTAGCTGCATTGTTGACAATTTTCATACAAATCTGTGTTTAAATCCAAACGTTATTGACATTTTACGGACTATTTGCGTGTTGGCTGTCAAATTCACGGCGACTTCGACTCTTCAGTTCAAGGCAAGGTAGTTAGAGCAGAAACTTTCAAACGCAAATGAAACTGATAATGACCGTTTAACAGTCGATCTGATATTGTGTAGACACACTTATATCATATGAGTGGTCTCAGGTATATTTTTTGAAGGAGATCCTGTTATTTTTGAAAATTAACACGGAACAGTTCAATCATAAAGGTTCAATCGATCAACTTAAAGCTTTGCATGGTTATTTGGACCAATATTTTAGGAATGTTTTGAGATTTCTATACAAATCTGTGGCGAAATTTTAGAATTATTGGCTTTTAATGACATTTTCGATAGACAGAATTTCGGTTCGAGGTGTTGCGCGTATCTGTGCTCGCTCGTCAACGCGTTACTCAGATTCATTGGTTAAAATTTAAATAAATATCTCCTGATAGGCTGAAAAATGAAAACGGTCTTCGATAATTCTGATCAAACTCATATTTTGCATGATCATTAAGACCAATATTGTCTCTTATTTTACAAAATTTCATCCCAATCAGTTAAGAACGTATGAAGTTATTTACATTTTTAATATCTGTCAGTAATGAAGTATCGAAATGAATGTTTTCCAGTGCCAATTGAAAATTGATTCTGATTTGCTTTATGAACCAGGTGCTTAGATGCTATTTTAAAGTTTCGATGAAAAGCATACACTTTTAAGTTGATATCATAATCAATTCCATATGGATGTATATGTTTTCTGTGCGTTGTGTACGCATTTCCGGTTCGAGAATTTGCACGTACCCGTGCTCGCTCATCAACGCGTTACACTGAGCGTTTTCCTAGTTAATCACCATAAGCAATAATCCTCATCTTCTTTTGAATGTGTTCTTCAGCCCACCTTCTCTTCCAACTTTTAAATCTAGTGGAGCGGTCGCTCCACCCAGCCAAGTCGTACTATACACTCACAGTCACTCAACATACCGTAAATGCCTAATAAACTGAGGAGCAGACCAAACACTTTTACTGTAAGCAACAACATGGCATTTTCGGCCTACTGGATCTCAAAATTGGTAAATCTCACATTGTTGCGAAATATCTTAATTTCGAGCTATGGCCCACCCCACTACATATACCAAATTTGGGAACAATAGGTTATGCCATTTGCGCGCTAGAGGACCGAGAAAACAGTGAAATTACACCACTTTCTGATTCTGAAGATGATGATGATTCTGATGATATCACGAAACGTCGCTATCACCGCCACAGCCTAAACGGCTAAACCGATCGACCTGAAATTTTTACCACATGTGCACTTTTGGCGTCTGAGGTTCCTTTTTATAAAACCAACCGGAAGCCGCCATTTTGAAACCGGAAGTGACGTCATAACTCAAAAACGTCTGGACCGATTAGAACGAAATTAGCGCCATTCGATTTAGATGGTCATCTATATGAAGTATCAATAAAAAAAATATTATTTTCTAAACCGGAAGTGACGTCATAAATACGCAATATTTAACTTATTTCAACAAATTATACTTAAAATACGTACATAATTAACTTACATTGTAACATAGACAATACAATTTATATATTCAAGGTAGCAGTGTTCTCGGCCGCCATTCCTGAAACCGGAAGTGACGTCATATATCTAAAACGCCTGTACCGATTGCAACTGAACTAGCTCCTGCGTATTCATTCTGCTATTTATTTGAAAAATCAATTGTGAAAAATGAATAAATAAATTAATGGTACCGGAAATGGCGGCAGGAACCACTAAATGAAACCGGAAGTGACGTCATATATTACAAACGGCATGACCGATTTTACGGAAATATAGGGATTAGGAATTCAGATGGTCGTTCATGAAGGTATCAACTAGATAAAACTAGATTGTTTTCTTATTACCTATACCGGAATTCGGCCGCTATTTCAAAACCGGAAGTGACGTCATGTATCGAAAACGGCTGGATCGATTATAACGAAACTTAAGCTATTCTTCTTGGATAATCATTTTCATCTTATACCAAACGCAACTTTTCATAGTAACCAAATCGGTTGAGGCGTATTTTTTTAAAGAAATTAGTCCCTGCTCGGACATGTGCTACAAGCTGTATGAATAAACTAACAAAAGAAGTGATATCCCAGAAAAAACACTCCGTGTAAAAATACCAGCCAAGTCTCTTTAACTATAAAAAAAAATAGAAGAAATCTAAAAATTCAGCACTGAAAAGGAGTGATATCAAAAAAGGAGCCAAGTCAACGAATTTTCAAAATTTTAATCGTACCATTGAAATAAAAATATCAACCCCCGAGAAATACTTAAAAAAAGGACTTGGCGCATCGTTTTTTTAAAGACATTTTTCTATTCTTAAGCTTATGCCACTTACATACTACGTAGTTCAGAAATGCCTAGAAAAATTGGGACAAAACTTTCAAATTAAATATTGAACATTCTGTAAAATATTTTAAATTTAAATATAAGTACGCAAAGAAACATAGCATTGTCTTACAAGCAATAAATACAGAACAGTTGTGTTTGTGATTGGTAGGTACCTATAGTTTTGTGGGTACATCAACATACCTACTACAGCATTATACTTTGAACCTTCTCGCCGTGTAATTAATTGCTATTAATTAACATTTTATACCAAAAAAATTCATAAATTACATAACGTATTACTTTAGATAAAAATCTAGTCAGTAATTATTTGAGCAGCATGGCTCAGTGCACTAGTCACTTATACAAATCTCATTGACGGCCTTCTTGTAATGAGCGCTTTCGCTATTTCCCTCAGTCACGATATTGAGAAGTATGATTGATTAATATGACCCTAGAAATAGTGGCAATAACGAATAGACTAGGCAGCTTCCGTTTATTCGTTATTCGTTTATCCGTTTATTTCCTCTGAATATTGACAAAATACCAAAACTGCCAGTAGGTAAGAGTACTAGTTATATTAAAACGTAGTATGATTCGTCGATAATGAATGTGATATACTCAGGAAAATATACTTGTAGAGTTCTTCCTATACTTTTAGGATAGAAAAGTGTCTTTAAAAAAACGATGCGCCAAGTCCTTTTTTTAAGTATTTCTCGGGGGTTGATATTTTTATTTCAATGGTACGATTAAAATTTTGAAAATTCGTTGACTTGGCTCCTTTTTTGATATCACTCCTTTTCAGTGCTGAATTTTTAGATTTCTTATATTTTTTTTTATAGTTAAAGAGACTTGGCTGGTATTTTTACACGGAGTGTTTTTTCTGGGATTAATATGACCCTAGAAATAGTGGCAATAACGAATAGACTAGGCCGCTTCCGTTTATTCGTTATTCGTTTATCCGTTTATTTCCTCTGAATATTGACAAAATACCAAAACTGCCAGTAGGTAAGAGTACTAGTTATATTAAAACGTAGTATGATTCGTCGATAATGAATGTGATATACTCAGGAAAATATACTTGTAGAGTTCTTCCTATACTTTTAGGATAGGAAAGTGTCTTTAAAAAAACGATGCGCCAAGTCCTTTTTTTAAGTATTTCTCGGGGGTTGATATTTTTATTTCAATGGTACGATTAAAATTTGGAAAATTCGTTGACTTGGCTCCTTTTTTGATATCACTCCTTTTCAGTGCTGAATTTTTAGATTTCTTCTATTTTTTTTTATAGTTAAAGAGACTTGGCTGGTATTTTTACACGGAGTGTTTTTTCTGGGTTCCCAATTACACTGGAATTCGATTCCATGCAATGTTAATCCATGTGGCCGTGACCGGATTCCATCAGAATGGAATTAAGAAACGTTCTAGAATATGCCTCCAGTTCGTCTTTCATCTGGCATTCTTCTCAAGCCATTTCATTCTACTTGTAACAAGAACCCCTCGTGTTTCAGAAAGTATTTTAAACTTGATGCGAGACCGTCTCTACGAATTTAACGAGAGCCCTGAACCTCGTCCGACCAACAGCGGTTCTGCCTACGACCAAGAATCAGGTTACGACGGGCCGTGCTTTGAGTTCGGACAGGAGGCTGTGATGTACGAGGGCGCGGACATCCTACCAGGTACAACATCAGACATCCTACCAGGTACAAAATCTGACATCCTACCAGGTACAGACATCAGACATCATACCAGGTACAACATAAGACATTCTCCCGAGATACAACATCGGACATTCTCCCAGGTACAACATCAGACATCCTACCAGGTACAACATCAGACATCCTCCCAGGTACAACATCAGACCTTTTCCCAGTTAGTACAACATGAGACATCCTCCAAGGTAGGTCAAACAGTGAACATTTGTAGGTTCACTGTTGAAGTTCCTGTTCAAGTTTCTGCTCTTCAGTCTTTGCAAAGAGCTGAAACGAAATGGGTCAAAGAATTAGTCATAAAATTATGAAAAGAAACTTCCTTCAAGAAATTTGACAATTATATCCAAACAGTAGAGAGACATGATCTCCACATATTTCTGATGAGAATTTAATGTACACTCCCCCAAATAATAAACGGTACTTGGTACAAAACGTATTGGCTGCTGGGCCGGTTCCTTGACAATCAATCCTTGTTATTATCAATGAAATCAGAGCTCACCTAAAAGAGTTAGATAATGCGTTAGCACTGACTTCATGGGATGATGCCATCAAACCTTGATCAGTCAATTCATTTTCTTTCGAGTACCGTTTATTATTTGGGGGAGTGTACCTAAACAGTCTTCCTCTAGTACCACATTCCTACCACCAGACTAGAGTACTGTGCTGAACTTGATTGGATGTTGCAGCCAACTTTGCCGACCATCTCGTGGTGGACGGCATCCGGCGTCTGATGGCACGACTCTCTCCTGGTGACGAGGATCATGCGCAGTGCCAGACACTCTTGGATCAGTTCGCGCAGGACGCGGAGCAAGTCAAGAAACTACCAGGTATGCGCATGCGTTTCATTCCAACGGTGAGGATTTCTTGTGAAAGAGGCACCAACTCTCCGACCTTGCGTTACACGCAAAACCAAATTTAAAATGCATTCCTATTTTTGAAAATTAACGTGTTCATTTTCGTCACGTTATACAGCACAACGTTTACCATACATACTTTAAATAGCTCGTTTTGTTCATGAAGATTAGGCGGATGACATGAATGCACTGTTCCTACTTTCATTGTATATACCACCAACAAATTCACTACTTAATATTTATTTTAGTCCGGTTCGAGGTTGAAATAAAAGCAAACAAAAATCCGAGCCGTCATCAGGATATGCATATTATGAATATTCACACCATCTTGAATATCGATGAATATTCATCGTCTTTTTGCAATTTTGCTAGTTCTTTGGCTGAAACACAATTTAAAATGTCTTGGATTTCTGTGACTTGGGTACGCATTTAAATTACCACCTCCCTCTGATATTGACTTTGACTCTCTGCTTGCCTGTGCGTTCATGAATCAGACACAAAGCGACTTCTTGTGAACTGAGGTTTGTTATTTGTTCCAGAACTGGAGGATTGCATTGACGATCCAACTCGTGAGTTAATACGATATATTATTATGTCTAGGTAAGTCTTATCTACTTAAAAATACAAATTTAGCAACTTAAATATTTACAAGGTTCTTCTAATTCAAATCTTTATCTTTATCTTGAATTTCAAGAATTACGACCACTGACATTCGCTCTATCCTGGGATTGTCAATTGATACAGTGGATTTAATTTGACACTATGGAAATCAAATTTAGCTATTCAATTATTATACAAGACCCAAATTGTCCAATTTCAAAATATTGAGCAGTACATGAATTACTTTTTACTCATTTCGCACATTCTCCGTTTGTTTTCGTTAGAGTGAAAGTGGCATACCTGTAGTTCATTTCCTAGCAGAGCCTGTAGAATTAATGTCGTTTAAAACTTAGCAGCTAAAGATTATGAATAATAATTCCAGACAATGGAACTGAACTCTCCCAGTTTACTACAATTTGTAGAATGTAGATATGAATGTGATTTGAATATTCGGCACAGCTTATTCAATGAGAAATTCAGTACTTTCAACGGCTGAGAGATGTTTTGACAATTGTAGATATTTATGACAGAGTTTCGCCTATTGTGAAAGAGAAAAATGTGTGTGGTAAATGAACTGTAGAAGTGTATTACAGTGTGTCAGTGCTGTGTTACAGTGAAGGAGTACCAGTACATGCTGCTAGAGTTCTATGAGGATGCATTCCACATCAACGACGAGCCAGGGAAGACGAGTCTCGATGCCAGTAAGTGACGTCGCGCTAGCATGTTGTTGCGGCAAATAGTCATTCGCGGGGTTCCGTGAGAAGGTTAGGGTGTAGTGGTATAGGGTCAGCGTCGAAAGAAACCAGCCAAATCCCCATGTTGGTATAAGTATGGGAAACCGGTATAGGAACTATTGGAAGTGGGTGTACATTAAACGCACTACAGGTACAGTGTCAGAAGAAAGCGGTCGTAGTGCCCCTGTACCAGGCAGTGTGCACAGGGGCACTCCGACCGCTTTCTTCTGAATCTCACTGTAATACACGAGGCTGTACGAGGCTTGTTCAAGGTGTTCCAGGGGTGGGATTCCATAAAAATGATAACTTTCTTGTCACGGTGACAAGCTTCTCATCTCAATGTTATTCACGGCCTTCTAGGGACTTGTAACCGTGTCAAGAAAGTTATCATTTTATATGATCCCACCCCAGGTCGTTAATTATTACGTACCAACGAATCAATTTAGTGGGATGCGGTTGGTAGCAATAAGTTTCTAGTAGGCTTCGCCACGCGGCCACTCTAATATAGCAAGGTACTCTTTGGTACAGACCCTTCAAGTAGTTGCCAAGTCATCAGTTTGGTTGACATCTATTTTGTTCGATCGGTGATAATGTCGCCATCATAATTGGGTGGAAATTTCGTAAATGGATTTACTCAAACTAAACTGACCTAGCTTGGGTATTATTTGAAGTATGGACAAACGGATAAAGTGGAGGTTATTCTTCAGATGATCTGCTGAACAGTGTGACCAACTATCGTCTAAATCAATTCATTGGTGAGATATTAAACAGATTTGGACATTTTAATGATTGCCGAACTCCGAAAAAAGGTTTTATTAGAAATGATGTAGCTTGCCAATAAAATCAAACTTAAAAAAGGGACGCTGTTCTCTTTAGGTTCCCAGTTAAATAATGAGACCAACCGCTTATAACCTGTTCACACTGAGGATTCGATCATGATCCAAAATCTCGATTACAATCGAAACTGTGTGTGAACTGAACTCAATCGAACTCGATCATGATCCAAATCTCTATTGAGTTGTAAGAACGCAATCGACATCTGAATCATGGTCGAACTCAAGGTCAAACAAAAGAAAAAGAAATCGTGAATTTTAAAAACGAAAACTTACAAATGCATGCTCTAATTGCATGTAACAAGCATTATGAAGTTTAACTTGAATCTTGCCTCCATTTTGATTTCGATTGTAATTGAACTGGATCATGATCGAATTCTCAGTGTGAACAGGGTATTACCAATATTATGTCGTTAGTGGGTATACACGGAACATTTCGAACAGCCCTGTACATTGTCCGAACTTACGACGTCCTGTAATTCCCACAGGACGACTGCGGGATTACCTGGAGCAGCGCCTCCAGGACCTGGACACATTCAACGCGCAGGCGCCGCCGGGAGCCGAGGAGTTGCAGTTCAACTACCTGCGCCTGCGCAAGGCTCTGGAGCGTCGCGTCATGGAGGCGGAGTTCAGGACGGCGACGAGCAACCTCTACAGGGACGCGAGGACGGGGGAGTTCATACTGCGTGAGAACATCCTAGATCTAAACACCTTAACTGCACCCCCCGATGGACTGCCACCTTGACGCGGTGGTGGGTCTTAGGGGCCAACCCACATTGCAGCCGAGCAGTTCAGGGTCGACCTGGCCCATGACCTCCCCAAATTCGCGGACCCCTGGGGCCGGCCTCCCTCCCCCCTCGGTCTGTCCTCATTCTGATCTGGCTTTCCAACCAGTTTCAGACTCCCCCGGATCAAGCCCGTTAGATCGACCCCTCCCTATGTCCTCCTTAATATTCAACAACGTTTACAAAATCTTAATGTGCACAAAATGACCTCGCTGTCGACGCGCCGTTAACACTACAATACTACTGCTTGCGGGCCTACAGTCCGTGTCATACGGAGTTGTCCGCTAAGATATTTTGAATACCCCTTGTCCGAGAGAGAGGGATGGTCTCGGAAGACCGCTCGATCGCTCACAGCTGAGGGATGGACAAAAAACCAATTATTTGCAACATTAGGGGCCAAGTCTGGCGGACAACTCCGTGTGACACGGACTGTAGCTAAATCCCAACAAATCCCCACCACCTAGCTAAGGTAGCATCTGCCGGTGGAACTTAGATCGAAACTCCAAACTACGTTTGGTCCCTGGAGCCGGAGAATCATTTAATTTGCCAAGCATTCATTACGCATAGCCAACTGACATTTCTTGGATGTCAGTTGGCTATGCATTAAGATATCGAGGATTTCACATCAGAACTATCAAACAGAATATCTTTCACTGAATCTAAGCCTTTCTACCTTTTGGACAATTACTCCAAACGAACTAGAAATTGCATATTATGCCACCGTAGAACATAAGTCATGATTCTGACTCACTCGGAAAACCGTTCATTCCGACTGTTTCAGCGATCAAAGCTCTGATAATTTAATACATCAATCAAAATATTAAAACACCTACCTCTGGTGTTCTAATTATGCAAACTGCAATTAATGTTGAAAGATGTCCATACTCAAGGGTTTGCTGAAAAGAGCATCAGTATGTTTGAATGCTTACAGCGTCATCTGTTGCAGCGACGCAGGAACAGTGTCGCCCTCTCTCTGCCCCGCCCCCTCTGTCTGCCAGTGGCGACTCAGAGTGGCAGGACGAGGACTTGGATTGCTCTGAGAGATTCAACGTGTCGGGATTCTCCGGTGAGTCGAGATCATCCTCTCTGTTCACTTGGAACCAGCGGACAAGGGAAGTTATGACAGCTGGGTAGTGAGTTTGACCTTGAAGAGTTTTTAATCGATTTTTATTAAGATCTTTTACCAATGTAATTGTTAACAAAATGGGGCTTTGTACGCGTGTTCAGAACAGTTCAATGAAAATAATTTCATAGCTTGTAATGGTTTATTAGATTTACTTTGTCCTACAGACGTTTAGTGCCCGAAAATTAGTAAAATTGTGGTACTAAACATCTGTTGGACAAAATAAAACTAATAACTTATGCCAAACTATGAAATTATTTTCATTGAACTGTTCAGAAGACTCGTACAAAGCCCTATTTTGCTAACAATATTGGTAAAAGATATTGATAAAAATCGATTAAAAACTCTTCAAGGCCACGCTCACTACTCAGCCCTCTTGTCTCACTTATCTCTTTGTTCGCAGAACTCGAAGGCGAATCTGAAGACGAGGGATACAACGCAAAAAATGAAAGTGAGTGCACGTCATGTAATGTTCCCTTGAATCCAAATGATTCAGTTGCCCGATTTTAATAATGGAAAACAACAACGAACTTGTGCGAGATTGATTGGGCGCGACCCCGCACGAATCTCATCTTTAATAAAACACGCGAATAAAACACTTAATTTCTCGAAGTATGGCTTTGGAATTGTGTGTCGATCATCCCTACGCTTATACCATCCCGCCATACAACGGAGATCGTACAGTGGTATACCAGCGCTCCGTTGTATGGCGGGATGGTATAAGCGTAGGGATGATCGACATACAATTCCAAAGCTGTACACCCAACAGGCAACAAATCATAAAATGGTCTTTGAACGAAACGATTGGCTGCTGGTCCAGGTTCGTTGGCAATCAATCCTCGTTATTATCAATGTAATCAGTGCTCATCTACTAGAGTTAGATGACAATTTAAGCATATACTTCATCGGATGATGCCATGAAATCTTTTTCAGCCAATCAATTTCTTTCAAATACCGTTTTATCATTTGTTGATGGTCTACAGAGGGCAGTAAATTAGTTTTGCTGTTAACTGTTCGACCTTTATAATGGACTTTACTATTTGAGGTTTCGGATCATGTTGACGGAGAATAAAATCGCAACTGTGTCGCGTGGTACTGGTATGGAAACACAATTATCATCCCTCGTACAATTTCGATTTGAATGCGATTCGTACGGTCTGTGACAGGTAAAGATGACTTTAGTATTGCCAGGTATAGGGCGGCCCATGCTAGAGCTGGTTCATCTTTGCCTGTCACTGACCATAGACACAATCTTCTTCCTTTCTCGCCCTTGGTATACGGTAAAGGGACGCGCTCGGTTCATCAAAGTGTTTTCTTGAGTTGTGTCTTCACACTAGTGACTAACAGAATAATAAGACAAGGAGATCGCTTAAACTGACTTCTGGTGGTGCGATCTAACATTTTTCAGTCAATCGGATTTATTGAACGATCAATTTTAGTTGTGCGAAGAGTACATTACGATACCTGGAAATTATTATACCAGGATTATTACCGTAGTTAATACTTTGAGGTTGTATACTAGAGGTCGGAATGTACACTAGTGTGTGTTCGGCATTAACTAGATAGTGAGTTTGACTCTTGAGCAAAGCCGATGCCACGTGATATGTCATGTGACCGATGTTTTCCAGGAGATCTCTACATCGAGATGTTGATCGAGTACGAGTCTGACTTCGAGCTCGGCGACGACTTCACGTGTCGCGAACAAGTCGGTAAGTTGCACGAACAAGTCGGCAAGTTGCATGAACAAGTCGGTAAGTTGCATGAACAAGTCGGTAAGTTGCCTTAACAGTCAGTAAGTTGAAGAACTAGTTGGTAAATTGCCTGAACAAGTCGGTAAGTTGCCTGAACAAGTCGGTAAGTTGCATGAACTAGTCGGTAAGTTGCCTGAACACGTCGGTAAGTTGCATAAACAAGTCGGAAGTTGCCTTAACAGTCAGTAAGTTGAAAGAACTAGTTGGTAAGTTGCCTGAACAAGTCGGTAAGTTGCTGAACAAGTCGGTAAGTTGCATGAACAAGTCGGTAAGTTGCCTGAACAAGTCGGTAAGTTGCCTGAACAAGTCGGTAAGTTGCCTGAACAAGTCGGTAAGTTGCTGAACACGTCGAGAGGAAGTTATCACAGGTAGCTGTGAATGTCGACTTCCAGGGCCGTATTAAGACCTTCGTAGGCCCTAGGCTGTACTATTTTCGTCGCCCCCCCCCCTCCCCCCCCCCTCTCCGAAATATTTTTAGTGGTTAATTTGTAGTGGTTAATTTGTAAAATAATAAGGGGAGACGATCAATGATCATTAGTGTTATGCTGAAGAAAACAATGGGCATGGGCGTCTGCAGGATTTCTGTCAAGTGGAGGCAGGGCAAGGAAAACAATGTTTGACGGGTTAAGGGAGACGCAGGGCGTTTTTTGTTTTTTTGACACTTTGAAATCAATTTTGAGAGGTTATGATATGTATTTTGTTGAAATATCCAATATTTTTTTAATTTTGCACTTTGGGGGTGGTGGGACACGTGTTCAAACTTGCCCCGCAGGGCATTTTTTGGTGTTTTGACACTTTGCAATCAATTTTCTGGCACTTTCGTAGGCCCCAAAAGCTTCGTAAGCCCTAGGCAGACTGCCTATGCTCCCTTATGGATAATACGGCCCTGGTCGTCTTAGGTTTAGATGTCGCCTACATCTAAGCATGATCTAAGTGTGTTCTTCTAGAGCAACGCATTGCCTACATGCGACGGAGGAAGGAGGCAGTGGAGCGTCTACGCTGCAATCCTCCCACCGACGCTGCCTCCTGCCACAGTCAGGCCGGCGTCACTCCTACTGATCTCTTACAACTGTCTAGAGCAACGCATTGCCTACATGCGACGGAGGAAGGAGGCAGTGGAGCGTCTACGCTGCAGTCCTCCCACCGACGCTGCCTCCTGCCACAGTCAGGCCGGCGTCACTCCTACTGATATCTTACAACTGTCTAGAGCAACGCATTGCCTACATGCGACGGAGGAAGGAGGCAGTGGAGCGTCTACGATGCAATCCTCCCACCGACGCTGCCTCCTGCCACAGTCAGGCCGGCGTCACTCCTACTGATATCTTACAACTGTCTAGAGCAACGCATTGCCTACATGCGACGGAGGAAGGAGGCAGTGGAGCGTCTACGATGCAATCCTCCCACCGACGCTGCCTCCTACCACCAACAGGCCGGCGTCACTCCTACTGATATCTTACAACTGTCTAGAGCAACGCATTGCCTACATGCGACGGAGGAAGGAGGCAGTGGAGCGTCTACGATGCAATCCTCCCACCGACGCTGCCTCCTACCACCAACAGGCCGGCGTCACTCCTACTGATATCTTACAACTGTCTAGAGCAACGCATTGCCTACATGCGACGGAGGAAGGAGGCAGTGGAGCGTCTACGCTGCAGTCCTCCCACCGACGCTGCCTCCTACCACAGTCAGGCCGGCGTCACTCCTACTGATCTCTTACAACTGTCTAGAGCAACGCATTGCCTACATGCGACGGAGGAAGGAGGCAGTGGAGCGTCTACGATGCAATCCTCCCACCGACGCTGCCTCCTACCACAGTCAGGCCGGCGTCACTCCTACTGATCTCTTACAACTGTCTAGAGCAACGCATTGCCTACATGCGACGGAGGAAGGAAGCAGTGGAGCGTCTACGCTGCAGTCCTCCCACCGACGCTGCCTCCTGCCACAGTCAGGCCGGCGTCACTCCTACTGATCTCTTACAACTGTCTAGAGCAACGCATTGCCTACATGCGACGGAGGAAGGAGGCAGTGGAGCGTCTACGATGCAATCCTCCCACCGACGCTGCCTCCTACCACAGTCAGGCCGGCGTCACTCCTACTGATCTCTTACAACTGTCTAGAGCAACGCATTGCCTACATGCGACGGAGGAAGGAGGCAGTGGAGCGTCTACGATGCAATCCTCCCACCGACGCTGCCTCCTACCACCAACAGGCCGGCGTCACTCCTACTGATATCTTACAACTGTCTAGAGCAACGCATTGCCTACATGCGACGCAGGAAGGAGGCAGTGGAGCGTCTACGATGCAATCCTCCCACCGACGCTGCCTCCTACCACAGTCAGGCCGGCGTCACTCCTACTGATCTCTTACAACTGTCTAGAGCAACGCATTGCCTACATGCGACGGAGGAAGGAGGCAGTGGAGCGTCTACGATGCAATCCTCCCACCGACGCTGCCTCCTACCACAGTCAGGCCGGCGTCACTCCTACTGATCTCTTACAACTGTCTAGAGCAACGCATTGCCTACATGCGACGGAGGAAGGAGGCAGTGGAGCGTCTACGATGCAATCCTCCCACCGACGCTGCCTCCTACCACCAACAGGCCGGCGTCACTCCTACTGATATCTTACAACTGTCTAGAGCAACGCATTGCCTACATGCGACGCAGGAAGGAGGCAGTGGAGCGTCTACGATGCAATCCTCCCACCGACGCTGCCTCCTGCCACAGTCAGGCCGGCGTCACTCCTACTGATCTCTTACAACTGTCTAGAGCAACGCATTGCCTACATGCGACGGAGGAAGGAGGCAGTGGAGCGTCTACGATGCAATCCTCCCACCGACGCTGCCTCCTACCACCAACAGGCCGGCGTCACTCCTACTGATATCTTACAACTGTCTAGAGCAACGCATTGCCTACATGCGACGCAGGAAGGAGGCAGTGGAGCGTCTACGATGCAATCCTCCCACCGACGCTGCCTCCTACCACCAACAGGCCGGCGTCACTCCGACGGAAATCATCTACAAGTATAACTTGGCTCTGTTCCATCTTGAGTACATCACCATGCCCTGCTTGTATTTCTGTGAAGCGTAAGTAATGTTTGCAAATTGATTCCAATTAAAAAATATATACTTGAGCATATGTCACTATTGCCTCTTCCTATATCATTTTTTGTAGGCAATGTCCAAGCAACACCGTGCAATCAATCAATCGATCTGAAATTTTGCTTATAGTCTGAATAAGTCTGAAGTCTGAATTACACGGTTTAAGCTTCCTTGAAGGGGTTGAATTCAACCCTTAATTTCAAGGAAACATAAAAGAGAATTAAGACCATAAAATGCTGAAGAGATGTCTTGAATTTAAACTTTAAACGTGTGAATTGCTTCGATGTTTTCATATAGAAAATCCAAGTCTTGAATTCAACCCCCTTGAAAGGGTTGAATTCAAGGAAACTTGAATCGTGTAATTCAGGCCTAATGCCATATGAGCAGTCTCGTACATATTTTTTGAACAAGACCCAGTGATTGGTTGTAAATTGAAAATGGAACTGCTTGAACGATCATCTTCAAATTTTGTAAGGTCGTTAGGACCAACATTTTAGGAGATTTTAATAATTTTCTTACAAATCTGTCAACTTCATTAGCCATTGATATTTTACGGAAATTTAGCTTATTTTGAATTTAAAACCTTCAACCCTACATGCTCGGCATCTGCTTTTACATAATGTCTTGTCATTTAACCAAATTTTGACTTCGACTTTGAATTTTACAAGCAATTTATGATTCCGCGGGTGTACATGATATGATGATGGTAAAGCTGAGTGTGCATTATCGATTCTTTCAGACGGGGAGAGATATGAGAACGGCCAACTCCTCCGCAAAACCTCCTGCAACTATATTATAACAACTCAATCTTCACTCAAATAAAGAAACACATGATCATGCTTTCAATCACTTGAAGTTTAACTTTTATCTTCGCCCACCACGGGTTATTTATACCTAATTGTAATAGCTGCACGAGCTTCTTTTGTGTTACATTTATTTCTGTATACAATTGATTTTCTAGATAAAAATAACTCTTAATTCTACAGTAAAAATGTAACATAACCTCGACCACCCATGAACAATAAGATAAAATTTGTAGAAGAATCATTTTAAAATATACATAAATCTCTCGAACGATACTCCGGTAGCGAGATTGTATCATTTTATATCTAATCAAACATAAAATCGGAAATATACTTTATTATTTTTTTATGACGTCTATAAATGGAAATATATAAAAATGCACCGCAGTTCCATTCTTATCCGCCATAAAGAAATTATTGAATTTGTATCATTATTTCCGATTTTATGTTTTTATACATAATTGCTTATCGCATGAGCTTTTTTATGTCCATCTTTTTACCTGATTCACATTGGCGCCATTGTTCGTATAGGTGGTCTAGTTACAAAAACACTACTACCTATATGTTTAATAAGTATAATTAACTAAAATTTATTTATTTAAATAAAAATCAATCAATGAGAGTATAAATGTATCGAAAAAGAAACCATACTCACATTTTTGTAAGATGTAATCGATACCAAGTTTTAAAATATTGTCAAACAAATCGGTCAATAGATTCTGGTTATTATGTGTCAAATGACCAATCAAAAAACATCACCTTGACAACAATCAATTATATGGTCATCCATACAAATGTTTCCCAATGTCTATAGATCATCAAGTTCTTCACGGCTTTAAATTCAGAGTGATCATTATTACGTCTTTATGGGCCTATAGGTAACCAATTTGTGGGGTTCTCGACAAAACGGACATGCACCACATTTCCCGAATGGTGCCTAACTAACTAAAGCTTAAATTAATGGTAATTGAGCGAGCGTAGCGAGCGTCACCACGGTACTCTTATGGCACTTTCTCTGTGTGTTTTTTTTTTTTTTTTTGTGGTCACAGCCCAGGTCAAACCGCTCAAGCAATCGATCTGAAATTTTGTACACATACTAACGTACTCTATGCGGTCCCTGGGATCGTTTTTGAACGGTATCCCGTGATTGGTTCAAATTTAAAAAAAATTAACTTTCGATTGGTTTGTTTTATCAATTTGAAATTTTGACAAGTCATTACCACTGACATTTTACCCAATCATACAAAGTTTCAGCCAAATCCTCCCATTGGTTAAAATTTAAAAAAAACTTTCATTTGATTTTTGAAATTTAAACTAGAACCGTATGACCGATCAACTTAAAACTTTGCATGGTCATTGGGACCAACATTATCTGTATTTTTGACAATTTTCAGACTTATTTGTGTTTAAATCTAAAAGTTATTGACATTTTACTGACATTTTGCGTGTTATCTGTCAAATTTCACGAAAATGTTAATCTAGTGGAGCGGTCGCTCCACCCAGCCAAGTCGTACCGTACACTCACACTCACTAAACATACCGTATATGCATAATAAACTGAGGAGCAGACCAACCACTTTTACTGTATAAGCAACAACACGGCATTTTCGGCCTACTGGATCTTAAAATTAGAAAATCTCACATTGTTGCGATATATCTTAATTTCGAGCTATGGCCCACCCCACTACATATACCAAATTAGGGAACAATATGTTATGCCGTTTGCGAGCTAGAGGGCCGTGAAAAACGTGAAATTACACCCCTTTTAAAACCTATCTTGATCTGATGATGATGATGATGATGATATCAGGAAACACCGCAATCACCGCTACAGCCTAAACGGCTGAGCCGATCGATCTGAAATTTTTACCACATGTGCACTTTTGGCGTCTGAGGTGCCTTTTTATAAAACCAACAGGAAGCCGCCATTTTGAAACCGGAAGTGACGTAATATCTCGAAAACAGCTAGACCGTTAGGAATTAAACCAGCGCCAAATGATTCAGACGGTCATCTATATGGAATATCAATAGTTAAAGTAGAGATGTACTATTACCGAAACCGGAAATGACGTCATGAAAATGAAGAACTAGATTTAAATGACCTCTTACTACAATAACTACATATTCAGAAGGCTTATAATGATACATAACATTTATAGAAATAAATTCTATGTGGCAGTAATTTTAGTCGCCATTTTGAAAACCGGAAGTGATACCATATCTCGAAAACGGCTGGACTGATTGTAACGAAGCTTGCGCAATTCTTCATGGAATATCACTTTAAGCTTAGGTATATTGAGCACCAAACACAATTTTTCGTATTAACCAATTCGGAAATGGCGTATTTTTTAAAAGTAATTGGTCATTGTTGCTCCGATGTGTGTTACAAGTTGTGTAAATAAACTAAAAAAATAAGTGATATCCCCATAAAAAACACTCCGTGTAAAAATACCCGCCAAGTCTCTTCAACTATAAAAAAATAGAAGAAATCTAAAAATTCAACACTGAAAAGAAGTGATATCAAAAAATGAGCCAAGTCAAAACTTAATTTAAAAAACCAAAATATACTTGGCGCATCGTTTTTAAGGGCATTATAGGTATATTATATATATTTAGGTACATTTAATTTTTGGCATTTGCTTCTATACTATTTATATACACGATGCGCCAAGTATATTTTGGTTTTTAAAATTAAGTTTTGACTTGGCTCATTTTTTGATATCACTTCTTTTCAGTGTTGAATTTTTAGATTTCTTCTATTTTTTTTATAGTTGAAGAGACTTGGCGGGTATTTTTACACGGAGTGTTTTTTATGGGTCACGGCTACTTCGACTCTTTATTGAGCGAGCGTAGCGAGCGTCACCACGGTACTCTTATGGCACTTTCTCTGTGTGTTTTTTTTTGTTTGTTTGTTTATTTTTTTGTGGTCACAGCCAGGTCAAACCGCTCAAGCAATCGATCTGAAATTTTGTACACATACTAACGTAGTCTATGAGGTCCCTGGGATCGTTTTTAAACGGGATCCCGTGATTGGTTCAAATTTTTTAAAAAATATCTTTTGATTGGTTGTTCCGATCAATTTGAAATTTTGACAAGTCATTTTAACCAACATTGTACCCAATCTTACACAGTTTCAGCCAAATACTCCCATTGGTTAAAATTTAAAAAAATCATTCAATGATTTTTGAAATTTAAACTAGAACCATATGACCGATCAACTTAAAACTTGGCATGGTCATTAGGATCAACATTATCTGTATTTTTGACAATTTTCAGACTTATCTGTGTTTAAATCCAAAAGTTCTTGACATTTTACGGACATTTTGCGTGTTTGCTGTCAAATAACTCAAAAATGTTGATCACGGCTACTTCGACTCTTTATAGTTCCAAGGTATTTAGAGTAGAAACTTTCAAACGTATGAAACTGATATGACCGTTCAACAGATCGGTCTAATACTGTGTAAGTATACACACTTTTATCATATGAGTGGTCCCAGGTATATTTTTTTTAAATAGATCCTATGATTTTTGAATATTAACAAGGAACATTTTAATCATAAAGGTTCAATCGATCAACTTAAACCTTTGCATGGTTATTGGGACTAATACTTCAGGAATATTTGGAGATTTTTATACCTACAAGTCTGACGATTTTTAAGAATTATTGGCCTTTAATGATATTTTCGATAGACATAATTTTGGTTTGAGGTGTTGCGCGCGTCCGTGCTCGCTCATCAACGCGTTACACAGAGCGTTTTCCTAGTAGTTCCAAGGTAGTTAGAGCAGAAACTTTCAAACGTATGAAACTGATATGACCGTTCAACAGATCGTCTAATATTGTTGAGCGAGCGTAGCGAGCGTCACCACGGTACTCTTATGGCACTTTCTCTGTGTGTTTGTTTGTTTGTTTTTTGTTTGTATTTTTTTTTGTGGTCACAGCCCAGGTCAAACCGCTCAAGCAATCGATCTGAAATTTTGTACACATACTATCGTACTCTATGCGGTCCCTGGGATCGTTTTTGAACGGGCTCCCGTGATTGGTTCAAATTTTAAAAAAATTATCTTTCGATTGGTTGCTTCAATCAATTTGAAATTTAGCAAAAACATTGCAACCAACATTGTACCCAATCATAAAAAGTTTCAGCCAAATTTTTCTATTGGTTCAAATTTAAAACCATTTTTCATGTGATTTTTTACATTTAAACTAGAACAGATTGACCGATCAACTTAAAACTTCGCGTGGTCATTGGTACCAACATTTTAGGTTTTTTTGCCAATTTTAAGTCTAATCTGTCGTTATTTTCAAAAGTTTTGTCATTTTAAGGTCATTTTATTCCATAATCTTGAAAAATTTATACTAAATTGTCATCCCTGCCTTCTTTAAGCTTCTGTTCCAAGGCAAGGCCTGTAGAGCAGCCAAGCTATCCACAATGTACAGTAAAATGAAAGCTAGCGCAAGTTTTGAGCTAGCGCATAAAATCGGATGCAGTACGAAGGCCAAATCCTCTAATTGGTTTAAGTTTAAATAATGTCTTCTGATTGGTCGACAGTAAAAATGTTCACATTAAGTTCAAATTTTGCATGGTGATTAAGACCAACTTAATATTAAATTTAACATATTGTAAGCCCAATCAGTCAAGTATTAATTGTAATTTTACGAGTTTAGTTTGGGTTGTCACAAGAGATTTCTGGAGAAGGTATGTAGGTAAGACTTCACGACACAATGGATCTGTTATTCATCCAGAGTATGGAGATTGAAAAATTGCAGAGAAAATCTTCTTGTGCCGTGTCGTGCATCGTTACTATGGGGATGTTGCATGTTCTGTGCTCGCTCATCAACGCGTTACACTGAGCGTTTTCCTAGTGTAAGTACACACACTTTTATCATATGAGTGGTCCCAGGTATATTTTTTTAAATATATCCTATGATTTTTGAATTTTAACAAGGAACATTTTAATCATAAAGGTTCAATCGATCAACTTAAAACTTTGCATGGCTATTGGGACTAATACTTTAGGAATATTTTGAGATTTTTATACCTACAAGTCTGACAAATTTCATGAATTATTGGCTTTTAATGATATTTTCGGTTTCGATAGACATATTTTCGGTTCGAGGTGTTGCGCGTGTCCGTGCTCGCTCATCAACGCGTTACACAGAGCGTTTTCCTAGAAACTTATTCCAAACCATGACATTATTTTCATTAAACTGTTCTGAATTCACGTACATAGCCCTATTTTGTTAACAATTACACTGGAAAAAGATATTGATAAAAATCGATTAAAAAGCTCTTCAAGGTCAAACTCACTACCCAGCCGTCTTAAGGAATGTGATGTGTAGTAATTTGTGCTGAGAATGGTTTGCTTGGGTTGCATTTAGGTCTTACATAATAATAAATGAGAGTTCCATTATTATGATAGTCTTTTGATTGCCTTGCAGTTTGTAAGCTATTCTCTTTACAAGGTCTAGGTGGTATTTGTTTGTTGTCATATTAGGTAATGTTGAGAGAGGTGACAGCAGGGGCGGATGTAGTCTTGTCATGGGGGGGGGGGGGGATTTTAGAATATATTGGAGGGGTTCTTGGGGGTACCTCTAGACACGGGCGTCCGCAGAATTTCTGCCAGGGAGCGGGGGCAAGACAAGGGAAAAAATTGTCCCACGGTCTAAAGGGGGAGTGGACTGCGTTCCCCCCATCTGCCCCGCAAAGTATTTTTTGGTTTGTTGACGCTTTGAAAATAACACCACCAAATTCTCATAATAACCTGACACCCTTGCCCCCCCCCCTCCCATGGGCGCCCATGCCCTCAGCCGGCAAAAGCCCATCGCCGAAGGCGTATTGTTTTCGAAATATTGAAGAAAACATTTAGTTTTAAGACACTTTTAGAGCAAAGATTATTCCTTGCCAATAAACAAGCCATGATTACGATATTTTTGTAAATGACGAAATGACGAAGTCATGGGGGGGAGGGGTGGGGGGCTCCTTGAATCCTCCCCTGAGTGACAGAGGTCAGGTATTTAAGAAGGAAACAACGAAACTACAGGGGTTGATGAGTGGATTAGCAATGGGTTGGTTGATTAGAGAGATAAAGTTGATTGAAGATCTGTGAATATGAGTGAGTGACAGAAATTGTTGGGAGTGTATGAATAGCAAAGTCTACTGGAGGGAAGATGAAAATACACGCGGGGCGGGAGTAAGCGCAATGTAATTAGAAAGGGAGCATTAAGTAACATATATTGTCTAAAAAAGAAGGATTGATTAAAAAGTATTGTATAGTAGTATCATCTCGCCTGAAATAAAGCCCGACCTCAACTGCGGCCAACTTCAATTTATGTTGTGAGGAAAGGCTCAACAATTGCTTAATTGAGTTTGTAAAAGCAGAGATCATACGTATACCACAGTGGTATGTTGAATCATTTCATATACTAAGTAAGTTAAAATGGGCGCCAACTCTTGGACTTTTTAAAATTCTGTTCTCTCAAAAATCACTCCAAGTATACTTTCAGTTAGTTACCTTATCAAGGCCTCATGATTTCTAGTCGTTCAAAGTATAATTGAAAGTTTTATATTTTTTTTATTGTATAACATAACATTTTAATATTTTAACATAAATTCTATAGTGAAGTTGTTTTACTGCTAATTAAAAAATTGGTGGTATAAATTGCGGCCTGGAATTGATCCTCAAGAAAGCAGAATGAAGATTCTCTACGTCGTACTTCTCGTGGTCCTGGTTTTGATGTCCCGTAAGTAAAACCATTCGACTAATAATCTTATTGTTTCTTAGAGAGTTTGACTAAATCTTCTAGAATAAGACTGTACATTCACTGCCTACACAGAAAACATTCTCTATACTCACTAAACTAAGTATTCTAAATACATTCTCTGCTGGTGCTATTTGTCTGCACTGCCCAGGCAGGTCACTCTGATCAAGAAGTGAAATGTTGCTCACACACTGTTGCCATATTGCATATCTGTGACCAAATCATGTAGAACATTTTTAAAATGATATAAACCCGCAAGAACCAGGCAAAGTTATACTTGATCGGACAAACGGGATTTGTTTTTAAAAAGCTATACAATTGACCGCTTCTGTGTAGGGTCATGGAAAAATGTGTCGATCATCCCTACGCTTATACCATCCCGCCATACAACGGAGCGCTGGTATACCACTGTACGATCTCCGGTGTATGGCGGGAGGGTATAAGCGTAGGGATAATCGAGATATTATTCCAAAGCTTCAGAAGAAAGCGGTCGCAGTGCCCCTGTGCCAGACAGTGTGCACAGGGGCACTCCCTGTGAAGAAAGCGGGCACTCCCTGTGAAGAAAGCGGTCGGAGTGCACACTGCCTGGCACAGGGGCACTGCGACCGCTTTCTTCTGAATCTCACTGTCCATAGTGTGTGTGCTAAATTTAAGACATTTTGTTCGCTCCGGTGGAATCCTGGAAACTTCATCACCTTCTTCTCATTGTCTGTGTTTCAGTACTGAACACTTCGCAGTCCATGCCTGCAGGAATTAGGGACCCATGCGCAGGCGTTCCACCCTTGGAACGTAGTACTTGTATGGACAAACACAATTTCCCAGGCGGGCCCCTTAATTAACGTGGCCCATGACGTCATCCATTACGTCATCGATGATGTCATCTATTACGTCATCGATGATGTCATCCATGTTGTGGCCCGAAGCCTAGCATCGTGACTGTATGCAAGATGCTCTAACATTGGCTCAATAAATGCCATGCTCAAATACAATGTGTCTCGGTGTATTTATTCTCCTTCTGTTCCTACTGAATTGCAATACGAAACATTGAAGGACCGTACTGCCTAAAAAAGACAACTACCCGAACTGTCAATGAAGTCCAGGGTAGATAACAAAATAAAAGTTCGCATGGTACCTATACTAATTAGTCATTTATACATCAACAAAGAAGGCTGTATTAAGATAGGCCACGTACCTATACGATGATTTTGCTATTATATTATGCAGATTAAGACAATTGAGGGAATTTTTTATATCTAGGAATGCGCTGTGTAACGCGTTTATAAGCGAGCACCGATACGCATTATTATGCATTTGATATACCTAGTTCCATACGTCATAAAAGTTAATTAAGTTTATATAGTTACTGCGGATTTTGAGTGTTTAGAATATAAAATGATTTATTATCTCTACCGCAGTATCTCTACCACATGACATTTTATGTTCATATTCTTAATTAGTTCTTTAACAATGACGTAATTATTCGTGGGTGGTCGAGTTACAAAATCGGTTTCATAGTGATAAAAAAGAGATTTAAAAAATATCAATTTCCTCAACATATGAATCAATGAAAGTAACGAAACGAAAGATCATACTTTTGTAAGCCGTCATTGAAACCTGATTTTAAAATATTTTCACAAATCGGTCGAAAGATTCTGTACTTATTTTGATATTTGAAAATGTTTCCCATAGATTAACGGCATACTGACAACAATTACATAATTGCCACACTCTTTGTCATTTCAAATGTTTTCCAATGTCTTTGGCAGACAATCAAGTTATGCATGACGTAATATTTGACATGCAAAATTACCTACTATGTTCACAAAGCTGGGTATAACGATTTTAGAGAGAGTGGCGGTAGGGTCGTGGAACCATAGAGATATATTACAGAGAGGGGTAACTACTGGTTAATGCTTGACTAATTTTGAAAGATCCTTTTTCTCCATATTGGAGATATTTAATAATTCACTGCCACTGAAATGGAAAATTAATTCGGAAGGCAGTGAAAAAATTACTTTGAGCTGTCAAATTTTAAACTTACTAGAAACACGTTTTTAACTTGAATCAGAAGACTATTACAATATTATATCTTGTTTTTACTGTACATTTATTTGTTCTGTGTTGTTTGTTACTGTGAAGTATGCACTGAAGGTTAGTACAAAGTAACATTCAAGTCTCTTGCCAACAACATTACAATCGAGGGGGGTGCCATTTTTAAAGTAATTTTTGAAATAATCTCCAAGATGGTGGCTGAGCATGCTCAGATCTACCCTGACAATGTACATCGCATCATACCAAGGCTGGCTATCTACTTGCCCCTCTCTGTAAGTATATGAATCTCTATGGCGGAACGGAACAGGTTGGGTGAGTGGTAACGCTCTGAACTTGTATTCCGAAGGTCCGGGTTCGGTTCCCGCGGCCGTCCTTCCTGACTGGGTTTTTTTCGTGGTTTTCCCTCAGTCGACAGGCAAATGCTGGGAAGGTCCTATGGAAGGTCAAATAGGCCACGGCCGCCTCCTTCTCACCTTCCATCCTAACCTACTCTTCACCATCATATCCCAATCATCATCATAATCATTCATCCGTCGCCATTAGCCTCGCTGCAGAACAGTGCGACGTTAAGCCCCAGACAAAAAAAAAAGGTTCATGGAAAAATGTGTCGATCATCCCTACGCTTATACCATCCCGCCATACAACGATCTCCGTTGTATGGCGGGAGGGTATAAGCGTAGGGATGATCGAGATATTATTCCAAAGCTGAGCCTATTTTAGGTAAGTAACCGATTTTCGGCGTTCTTGATAGTGTTTTCGTAGTTATTTCTTCCCGCTAACAGAATTTAAAAGCAAGAAGTAAGCACTATTTCAAACAACGCACTGAGTACATTATGATCTCTCTGGTACGACCTCAGTGTTAGCTTATTGGTCGTAATCACTTGGATTGTAATAGCATCGCCCATCGGTAATCTACTAGATGATTGTCTCACAACAGAATACTTAGGAATGTGATGTGTAGTGATGTGTAAGAGAATTTGGTTTGCTTGCGTTGCATTTAGGTCTCGCATAATAATAAATGCGAGTTCATTATTAATATTATGATAGTCTTTTGATTGCCTTGCCGTTTGTAAGCTATATTCTCTTTACAAGGTCTAGGTGGTATTTGTTTGTTGTCATTGAGCGAGCGAAGCGAGCGTCTCCTTTTGGCTCTTTTGGCACGGACCTCTGTTTTTTTTTTTGTTTTTTTTCTGTTACTGACGATATACAGGTCAGAGTTTTTCTTCGATCGAGCTGAAATTTTGCACACAAGTACGTAACATTTCTGATTGTTGCAGACCCTAATTTTTTTGAAATCCATTGATTGGTTCAAATTTAAAAAAAAATAACTTTCGATTGGTTGTTTCGATCAAATTGAAATTTTGACAAGTCATTACCCCCAACATTGTACCCAATCAAACAAAGTTTCAGCCAAATCCTCCCATTGGTTAAAATTTAAAACCATCTTTCCTGTGTTTTTAGAAATTTAAACTATAACCGATTGAACAATCAACTTATAACTTCGCATGATGGTTGGGACCAACATTATCTGCATTTTTGACAATTTTCATACTAATCTGTGTTTAAATCCAAAAGTTATTGACATTTTACGGACTTTTTGCGTGTTTGCTGTCAAATTCACGGCGACTTCGACTCTTCAGTTCAAGGCAAGGTAGTTAGAGCAGAAACTTTCAAACGCAAATGATACTGATAATGACCGTTCAACAGTCGATCTGATATTGTGTAGACACACTTATATCATATGAGTGGTCTCAGGTATATTTTTTGAAGGAGATCCTGTGATTTTTGAAAATTAACACGGAATAGTTCAATCATAAAGGTTCAATCGATCAACTTAAAGCTTTGCATGGTTATTTGGACCAATATTTTAGGAATTTTTTGAGATTTGTATTCAAATCTGTGTCGAAATTTTAGAATTATTGGCTTTTAATGACATTTTCGATAGACAGAATTTCGGTTCGAGGCGTTGCGCGTATCTGGCTCGCTCATCAACGCGTTACTCAGAGCGTTTTCCTAGTATTAGGTAATGTTGAGAGAGGAGCAAGGGCGGATGTATAGCCTCTTGTCTTGGGGGGGGGGGGGGGAGGGGGCGATTTTTGAAAATATTGTAGGGGGTCTGGGGAGTACCTCCAGACACGAGCGTCCGCAGAATTTCTGCCAGGGGGTGTAGGCAAGACAAGGGAAAAAATTGTCCCACGGGCTAAAGGGGGAATGGACTGCGTGCCCCCCAGCTGCCCCGCTAGGTATTTTTAGGTTTGTTGACGATTTGAAAATAGTTTGTTTAGTGTTTTGTTGAGCGAGCGAAGCGAGCGTCTCCTTTTGGCTCTGTTGGCACGGACCTCTGTTTTTTTTGTGTTTGTTTTTTGTTTTTTTGTGTCTTTTCTGTTACCTGAGGGTATACAGGTCAGAGTTTTTCTTCGATCGAGCTGAAATTTTGAACACATGTGGAGTCAACCTTTTCTGTTTGCAGACCCTAATTTTTTTGAACTCCATTGATTGGTTAAAATTTAAATAAACATCTCCTGATGGTAGGTTGAAAAATGACAATGGTCTTCGATAAATCTGATCAAACTCATATTTTGGCTATACAAGTTAGAGTTTTTCTTCGATCGAGCTGAAATTTTGAAAACATGTAGAGACAACCTTCTCTGTTTGCATACCCTATTTTTTTTAAAAATCCTATTATTGGTTAAAATTTAAATAAATATTTTCTGATAGGCTGAAAAATGAAAAAGGTCTTGGATAATTCTGATCAAACTCATATTTTGCATGATCATTAAGAAGAACATTGTGTCTTATTTTACAAAATTTCATCCCAATCAGTTAAGAACGTATGAACTTATTGACATTTTTAATATCTGTCAGTAATGAAGTATCGAAATGAATGTTTTCCAGTGCCAATTGAATTGAATCTGATTTGCTGTATATGTACCCAGGGTGCTTAGATGCTATTTTTACGTTTCGATGAATTGAGTTGTTGATTGGATGTATATGTTTTCTGTGCGTTGTGTACGCATTTCCGGTTCGAGAATTTGCACGTACCAGTGCTCGCTCATCAACGCGTTACACTGAGCGTTTTCCTAGTTTAGCTAATGAAACTATTCGCGTCTTTCACGCTCACCAAGCGCGCCAGTGTCGCGGGCATAAATCCAATATGGCAGGTTTTAGTGCGGTTGACGCTGGAATGTCCGTACCGTATAACGCAGTGTAAATGTTTACTGTTTTATCGAAGTTTATATAAATTACTAGATGGACCCGTCATGTCACACATGACAAAGGCAATAATTTGTGCGATAGTTATACAAATTGTATTAATGAAACGTTGGTAATTTATAAATAGATTTTTATATTTTTATTCAATTGGGATGGTGGTGGAAAGTAGGAGGTGCAAGTGAAGTAAGAAAAGAGTTGTTCACAATGCATAGGTGAAATTATGGAAATGAAGGAAAATGTTGAATAATTTTCATAATGTTTGGCGTATAGTGAAAACTATAGCAGAATTTCAGGATACACAATGTTTGCGTAAAAATTGCATCGGTCGATGTGCCCATTTTCCTTGCAGTTCTCCATGAATGACTTCTATGAAGACTGACTGGAAATTGCGGGTTCTGGATAATGCTACGTAAGGTTGGGGACAGGCTAAGTTGAACCCTGTTTAGTATTGCCATGGTATAGGCTGACCCATGCTTAGCGCGGGTTCAACTTAGCCTGTCCCCGACCATAGAGTTGACTAAGTAGGCAGCAGGCGATCTGTGGATTGGATTTTATTTTAAAACCGTTATTTTACCAACACCTGAGTAAGCTCAACTTGGAGTCCAGGATCATTACCATAGTTAGAATCATCTCCATTATTAATTCCAGACTTCAGGTTCATAAAAATACTAATGTTTTAAAAGTGAAATAAATCCACAGATTGCCTGCTGCCTACTACTCGTATATGTGAGAAACCAGGTTTGTAGAGGAATAAACCGACTCGGGAAAACGTGTGTCCTTGTGCTTTGTTGATGGTCATTGCGAAAGATAATCGGATAGGAAATTGCCTCGCGCTAAGCATAAATGGTAGGCCAAATTCGGAAGGTGTAACTGCATCGTGGGTGCCTATTCTCGAGTTGAAAGCGCATGCAAAAATGTTCGACTATGCGAAAGCAAGTAAAATTTTGTTTTTTCAATGTAAAGTTAGCGGAATCCATTGCACGTTGATGGAAAGAGAGTCAACATTTATAGGGCATAGAATTGCATAGTCTTTGACGGTAGCAATCTGATCGTCAGATATTGCCTCTCAGTAGTAAACAGCATCAAACTTCAATTGTTTCTTTATCGAGGTGATTGTTAAGAACTTCTCAATTTCCAACATTGAGAAGGAATTGCATAAAATTATCTTCTCCTTCCATCACTCGCATGTTTTGACGTTGAGGCGAAGCGAATTGAAGTGTTGAAAATGTAACTGCTTGTACATCAATTCGCCATAGACATGGGTGGTACGAAGTACGGTGGCTGCCTTATCCTTTACTATTAATGCACAGTTTTGACCTTGAGCTCTGAAGTTGCGTTACGATAGACCTTTATAGAAATCGTCATTTTAGCTCAATTTCAATCAAACCCGGACTTTTCCTGTAGATAATTTCGAGCCAAATAAAGTGCACACAATTTCAATCGAATCCGTTGAGTATTTTGAGAGATATTACATGGAATGCACAATATCATGGAAAAACATACTTTTTTCGAAACTTTGAAACTTCAGGGAGCCGTGAATCCATTGGCAATGAAGAAAATACAATTTATCTCTGTGGACCTTGACTAAATAGAACCACCTGAAAAGCAACATTTAAATGTAATTATTTTGGGGGTTGAGAATGTTGTGTGGGTTGGGGGAGGGGGGCGCAAGAGAACTTTTCTGACATTGGACATTTTGCCCGAGTGTACCTCCTTACGTCACATCGAATTTTGAAAATGATTTGAGTATATTGAAAACTGAAAGTACCATTTAGGAATCAAAATTGTATTGTTGTTAATTGTTGTGATTTCTGCAGAGATGCGTATTTATTTAATCAGGTTGAATCTTATTATGTCGACTGGAGACCTGAATAAAATCGCATTAAATTCTACTACCCAGTCTTGACCATGGGATTCAAGTATACTTTGTGCTTTTTCGATCGTAACCAAATAGCTGTGAGGAAAGTAAGGTCACGTGAGAGTAGTAATACGACAGAAATGCTCTTCACTCTGCTTTCATAAACTTGATAGTGTGTCCCGTGTTTTCTTAGCACATATTTTTTTATGTTGGAAATCTTTTATTGTGCTGTAATTTTTTATGCTGCGTATTTGTTTCGTATAATTAACTCATTTGGGTATGATTTCGGATTCAGAATTTGGATTCGTTTAGATTCGTTCATACCTTTTTCAGTTGTTATTTTCAATATTCTAAGTAGGTATATTAATTTGGAAACTGACACTTTGGGTTAATTCTTCACTGAACAGATCCATTCATATTTAATTATTGTTTCGGTTTGTTTTGAAAAAGTATCAAGATTTAGAATTGAGTTGCTATTGAGATCGGTAGTTCCGTGAGGGTCAAGTCAATTGTCACGATCAGTCAATTCGTCAGCAAGAGTTGTTCATGGGTTGCGCCATCTATTATACCTTGATCAGAAAATATTGTGATTAGGTCATGTGTTACATGTCGGGGCTCTCTAGTAATACAGGTAAAGTTTGCCTGAAATCACCTCCATGAAGAAAATACTTGCTTCCAAGGAAACGCGTATCGGTAGCGCGACGTCGGGCATAGATAGGTCATGGATTTGTACACTGGCAGCTGGAGCTACCCCTGATCCTGTGCGCAGAATGATCTGAAACTTGCCAGTTACGCGCATTGTTGGCGGGATATTTCAAATATCATGAAATCGTTTGTTTATGGTACATCATCAGTGTTCAATTATAGCAAAGATTTAATGAGAGATATCTAATACATCCTATTAGAAAATTTCTTTTATCGAATAAAAGTGGGTGAATTACTCTATTAAAATATTAATTTGGTCGATAGGTATACAAAGCCCTTTACCAATGCTGCTGCTAATTAATGAATATATACATAACTGCACAATAAATTATAAATATATATTATCTGCAAACTATTTTCAATAATTGGAAATGGTAATGACAATTAAAAAAATAGAAAATTTCTAGAAAATTTCTTTTATCGAATAAAAGTGGGTGAATTACTCTATTAAAATATTAATTTGGTCGATAGGTATACAAAGCCCTTTACCAATGCTGCTGCTAATTAATGAATATATACCTAACTGCACAATAAATTATAATTATATATTATCTGCAAACTATTTTCAATAATTGGAAATGGTAATGACAATTAACTATAATTTGCATAAATCTCCGGACTCGAGACCTAATCTTAACACTGAATGTAAAGACCATTCAAAAACGCAAGAGTGTGGTTTATGATTGATTGAGAATGATTATTGTATAGATTGTATTTTTATGTACACACTAAAGTACAACATTTGTATTTTCCAGTTGGCATCCAAAAAGAATGTGATGTTTCTTGAAGACGCAGTAGTTACTTGCTTAAACCATCCACGCATAAACAGATAACATTTGCACACTTAAACTTAAACTCTCTTGAATTTAAAATTATAACATCAAATAATATCGAAGATTCAAAATTAAAGTTCAGAGACTTCACTACACCTACTACTTCAGTGGCCAGTGGATACATACATTTCAACATATTTCCTGTCGTTAATCAGTTATTAATCTCCAACTTCATACAATATCAGATTATTTCAGGTTTATTTCACAATTATCTTGAAAATATTATGGTTTTCGAATTACATCAGAATTCTGGATACATCAGTTTTAAAATTATAGACCGGAGATTTTAATATCAACATTTCCAATCATTGTAAAATATGGTTTGATATCATATAATTATTAATCCGTACCTCAGAGGTAGAAGGTCCGAAGTCCATTACAATAAATATTCTTGATTGGATTTTTACAAAACCAGTAGGATTATGCCTTCGTTCAATCATAATTTAGTAATGTGTCAGTGTCATTTTAGTAATAGATTACTTCAATAACCGTATTTGTTGATATCAGTCAGATACAGCTTGACAAAAGTAAAAACAAAAACAACTCACAGAATAAATTATATACAGAGGAAGATGTATCAAAACATATCGTATGAGAAAAAAAACATGGTTTAACATGGTATTATTATAATTAATAATAATACAAAAGAAAATGACAGCACAGCAGCTACTCCAAGGAACGTAATGGGGCCAATTTTTGATTTCATATTTAATAATTTGATATTTTAAAATATAAAATAGTAATATAAAATATAGTTATTATCCACTTTTATTCCATAAAAGCTATTTTCTAACTCTTAGAATGCATTTAATTTGTCAACTAAAATTTTACCTTAATTTAACATAACTCCATGATTTAACATTGAATAAACAAACGATTTAATCATATTTGAATTATCCCGCCAACAATGCGCGTAACTGAGACGTTTCAGGCCATTCTGCGCACCGGATCAGGGGTAGCTCCAGCTGCCAGTATTTGTACTCTTCTCATAGCGCATATCTTAGTGGCAGTGAGCATATTTTTATTTCCTTTCTCTCTCAGATGATTCCATAGCCAAATATTTTTCATGTCGATTTTTGCAAGTTACAAAGTTTCACTGCCTACTAAAATTAATTTTCACTGCACAGTTGAAATTGACGTTTAAAATTACGACATCAGTAAAAGCGATGTTTTTCACGAATAACTCGGTAAATACTGAACAGAATGTCGCGAAAGTGTTACTATAAATCAAGTCACGTAATTTTGTACATTACTGGAGAGTTTCAACTTGATCGGTGGAAAATTCAAGATTTGTATAAAGAACGAAATTTTCAGCCACGTTGCTACGGGGACGACGTTCTTCTCTTTTAAGCGTATTATAGTAAAGGATAGGTTGTATGTTTTGATGTGTCTTGTAAACTAGGAAAACGCTCTGTGTAACGCGTTGATAAGCGAGCACGGATACGTGCAACACCTCGAACCATAACTCCTTCAAACCCGGCAATAACATACCTAAAACAACTGAAATCTAGAAGCACGATCCACTAAATTATATAAAAAATATCTGAATTTGCTTCTCCTTGCAAGTTAGTAACAGACAGTACACTCATGTGTATTTATTGGAGTATTTAGGTAGATATTCAAACCACAAAATAGGCCATTATCTAAGTGCTAATATGAGCAAACATAATTTAAGAAATATTATCCAAACAGCTTATACCTAACACATTGCTTACCAACACAAACCTAACACATTGTGTCTATAAGAAACATATTGACTGAATAAATAAAATATTTCATAAACATAATTTCAATTATCAACCATTCAATCTATTTCTACAATCAAGCAGACATTTCATCGGTCTACAAATAATTTGCTCAGCCTTTGAAAGGATTGGAATTAAGACTGCATGTTAAAACTCTTATAAACAATAAATACCTATGCAATTGGTTACTTCTTCAAGAAAATAATACAAAAACTAAGTAATCTCGCACGTTTTGCTATAACTAATATATCTAATCGTAAAGAAATAATTATTACGTATTCTAACAATAATCTATAGACAGCTGACTGCTTCCGAGTTTGTTTTGAATGGAGCGCATCGAGCGGCCGCAACGGACTCCTCGAACCTACAATGCTATTTATATGGGGAAAAACTTTTTTTTTTTTGTATGGACGGATCTTTCTCAAAAACTATACAGGTCTAAGATATAGTATGAGATGAAGGTGATGAAGGTGTGTTTTTCTATCAACAGATTTTGCTTTCATTTTATGAACTAATTTAGAACCAACAAAACGATTAAATACATATACCTATCCTATTGCATATTGACTATAATAATAAAACAATTTTTAGTTCGCAGTTATTAGTTCAGATTTGCACAAAACAAACAGAAATAGGTATTCATAGATGCAAATTCACTGCAGTTACCTGGGATTCCTAGCCGTTACCAAGGGACCGGACACGCATTCAGCACGCACCTGCCACCTGTCTCTCATCTCAAGGAAATAGTCTCCGTCCTCACAACGATCGAAAATTAAATGTCAAATACACTTTTATTATAGGATTGATGTTTAGAAATGAGATATCTTCACATATTATTTCGTAAAATATTAGTTACTTTTCCTGGAGCTTATAAATTGTCACCACTTCATCAAAACTTGTCATTATCGGCTAAAATTCCGCCTTGCATCGGTCAAAGTTCCGTCGATCAAACTTCGGTCGATGAAATCCTACCAACAAATAGCTTGCTTAGCCTTTGAAAGGGAAAGTAAAGACTGCATGTTAAAGCTCTTACAAACCATAAATACCAATACATCGGTTACTTTTTCCAAAAAAGAACAAATTATTATCAAAGAAATAATGCTTACGTTTTCTAACAATAATAGATAACTAGACAGATGATTGCTTCCGAGTTTGTTTTGAATGGGGCGCATCGAGCGGCCGCACGGACTCCTCAAACCTACAATGCTATTTATATGGGAAAACACGATTTTTTTTATTTATGGACGGATCTTTCTCAAAAACTATACAGGTCTAAGTTAGTATGAGATGAATGTGTGTGCAAAATTTCAGATTGATACGTTGAACGGTGCGGCCTGGGTTGAACCAGCAAAAAAACAAACAAACAATAACAAACACACACACAGAGAAAGTGCCGCAAGAGTCAAGTGGAGACGCTCGCTCCGCTCGCTTAATAAATATTGAAATACAATATTTTTGAGGTCTTTAACGTTAGTGTATAAAGTGCATACCATTATTTCAACACTTTTGACATAGTATGACTTTTACATAAACTAAATAGATTACTAATCGAAATGTACAAAAATGTATGTTGATTTGATTATAATATGATGCGATATTATAATCTCAGTAAGTCTTGTGCAATCTTTCCTCTCAAAATCCGTAGAAAATAAATAAGATAATCACAATTTTCCTACCCCCTAGAGCAAAATATTACAGCAATATATTATTATATATTACAGTCCATGGACAAAAGTAAGTGCACTCTTGGGTTGTATTGCGATCGTCAGAAAGCTTTTGATTGCCTTGATCACCATCTGCTTGCAAAAAAAAATAGATAAAATGGGAATAAGAGATACTGCTCACAATTTAATTATGTCTTACTTAGAGAATAGGCATCAGGTAGTTGAAATTATGCACATATCAGATGATGGCACAAGGCGAAAAGTACAATCTAATAAGGGTACAATAACTTCGGGTATTCCACAAGGTTCGGTCCTGGGACCAATAATTTTCAATCTTTATGTCAACGATTTGGAGAGCAAGCTCCCGAACGTCAAAATTACTAAGTTCGCGGATGACACCACTATAGTAGCCGTGGGAAATAATATTCTGGAAGCCGAACAAAATTTTAATAAAACGTTAAGAAATGTAAATAAGTGGTTTGAAGTAAATAAGCTAGCCCTCAATAATTCAAAAACTCAGCTACTCGCGTTTCGCAATCCGCACACCACGACCAAAGATGTTGCTCCACCGAAAATTGCAAATGGCTCAGTAAATATTAATGTAACAAATTCAACTCGATTTCTTGGAGTTCAAATTGACAAAAACCTAAACTGGCATGAACATATCAACAACCAGAAGCTCAAACTAACGAGAGCCTGTTATGCATTGAGAATCGTAAGAAGTAATTTTGACATTTCCACGATGAAAACCATTTATTTGGTATTGTTTGAACCTTTATTGAGGTATGGTATAATATTCTGGGGGGGAGTACATTATGCTTGCAAATTGTTTACAGTGCAAAAATCGGCACTACGCATTATTCATAAAAAGTGGAGGCGCTTTTCATTCCGAGAACGATTCAAGGAGTTTAAAATTCTAACATTGTCAATCATATATATATATATTTTTTTTTTGTTATGGCGTTACAGGACTGGTAGTCCTACTGCCGCCTCAACAACTCTACTCCATTGACGATGCGCCATTATAGGAGGTGAAGTTGGTTGAGGATTCGTAACTTAGGGATGTTAAGCGAGTGAGTAGTTAGCTCCCTGCGCTCTGCTGTTGTTTAACGTCCCATCCCAAGGACGGTGTAACGCCCGTCGAGAGACTGATAACAGGTGGAGGGGTGTCGTTACACTAACCCCCTACCAACCCAGTATCTCTGGCCCAACGGCAGCAACTGGCAGGGCAGAGTTGAATGGTCACCCATCCAACAGCTGACCCCGCTCGATGTTGCTTAACCTCGGTGATCTGACGAGAACCGAGGTATCCATTACACCAGCCGTTGGGTTATATATATATATATATATGAAATAATAATTCAAATCAGGAAACACGTCCATTTGTTTGAAACATCACTATAATGTAAGAAACCAAAACAAACTACGAAACTTTCAACATAAAACAGCGCTCTATGAACAGGACCTATCATATAAAGGAGTAAATCTATATAATCACTTGCCAAGCTGTATCAAAAAAATAGAAAGTATGTTTTTGTTCAAACTAAAATTCTGTTGACGAGTTTTTGACTACTTGTAAAAGTCATGTTTGTGATGACCAGCAGGGAGAATGTGAAACTTGATTATTCTAGTTTCGTTTTAATACACTATAACTACACTTCTTCAAATTATTTTAATAATTTTCATAAATGTATTTTGTATTTTAATGTATTATACATAATGTGTAAATGTGACGGGTATGATAATACTTACGACTTGAATGTTTCGTTTTATTGACATGACATATACATTGTTTTTTGATTGCATTACTGTAATACTGAACATGTCCTTTGTTGAAATAAATAAATAAAAATAAAAATAAATAAATGGGCTTTACGCATGAGCGCAGGTGCCTACTAATTAGAGCATATTATTGGTGGTATTATTTACACAATACCAGGGACCCGAACCTTTATGAATAAATATAATAAGCACAATGTAAAGACTTACACTCAAGATTAATGTATTTTTTAATGAAATATTTCGTTTTTTTTACAAAAACCTTCATCAGTCATTACTTCAAAAACTAAAAACAAACAAGGTATGAATAAATAATGAACAATAAATAATGAACCTTTATGAATAAAGGTTCTGGTTCCGGTTCCAGTTCCTCAATTTTATTTTATAAAGGTTCGGGTTCCGGTTCCGGTTCCTGCATAAAGGTTCCGGGTTCCGGTTCCGGTTCTAAAACTTTAAATCAAACTATATTATAAAACTTTAGTATTACCAATGTGTCATGATTACATGACATTGCACCCCTAGTTAGTCACACGGACGCAGGTGCCTGATCAGTCATAGGCTTAGGTCCGGTTAGTTAGTTCTATTTTAGATAAGGTAAAATAGATAAGAGTTATTATTGGAGAGTATAACTTCCTTTCTTACGTGGTCAAGACGTCACATCTTGTCTTTGTCTTGTGAGCTTGACGACACGTGTTGAGTGGATATATAAGGTTTGGGAGAGAGAGTAAGGGGATCAGATTGGTCATCGGGAGAGTGTCAGTCAGTCTGGACGAGGAGATGTAGAGAGGAAGAGAAGAGAAGAACTGTAAGAACTGGTTGTGAAGTTAAGTCAAAGAGGTAATTATTATTAATTGTAATAAGTGTAGATTAGTGTAACTGTGTTCTATAGAATAAGTAAAGAAGATTCAAACAATATTGGTTATATCAGTTCCCTTCCCTTCTCATGTGGTTTGGATTATGCTAAATCGAAAGGATCTCTGGTTTAATTAGTATCTTGGTTGGGCTCAAGAGAACCCGATCATGACAAATGTCAAATTTAATGGAATTATTGGATTTGGATTTTCCTATGAATGCAAGCACAGGTGTAGGCAGTGTCTGTATAAAATTCACAGGATGGTGCGCAGAGTAAATATCAGAGGAGACAGTATACAGTGGCTGCAATTTTCTCCATAAGACAACGTAAACATTCATTTTTCCTGAGCTATCATATTCAAATTGTCGGCAATGCAGTTCTCATCGCAGTAGTCAGATTCAAAAATTTAAAACTCGAGCAACGTTTGCATAATGAAGAATTATTATTTCTTATCAAAGAATTAAAAATTTCTACAAAAAATACTTTTTGGAAATTTTATCAAAAAATATACTTTATACAACTTTGTGAACAATATTATCCAAGTGATATACATGATTTTTTTCATTAAAAGAAGTAACCTTAAACAACCTTAAAGAACCTTTAAGAACCTAATTGATTATAAAGGTTCGGGTTCCGGTTCCGGTTCTTTGGGAAAAAAGTATAACGGTTCCGGTTCCGGTTCTGGTTCCGAAATTATAAAGGTTCATACCGGTTCTAGGTTCCGGTTCCGGTTCCGGTTCGGGTCCCTGCACAATACTCATGTTCATGGAACGAGGCTTATGAAATAATGTTCTAAAAGCTTTGATATTTAATATTAAATGTCAGTTTTACGGACACAATCAGAGTGAATGTGGAAATACATTAAATCAAGTGCTTTGCCACGGACTTTTCAAGCAATGTCATAAAGACAGTTTTAAACATTATTTCCTTAAAATCTATGCAAAGGGGGTAGTAGTTTGACGTAATTAATTGTATTCTAATTTATTATAATCATTATAGTGAAGGAAGAGAATGAGATTTGAATTTGTATTTTAATTAATTCCAACATCTTATGAATGTCCACATAGCATCAATTAACACACTAAAATGGCCATATTGAAAACCTTATCCGCACTAAAAGGGTTCCGCCAGAATCCGCTAGGTGGCAGACTGTTCGCTGGTAAAAGCGAATATGTAAAACACCACCAAATTTTCATGTTATCCTGACATCCTTGCCCCCCCCCCCCCCCCTCCCGTGGACGCCCATGCCCTCAGCCGGAAAAGGTCTATCGCCGAAGGCAAATTGTTTTCGAAATATTGAAGAAAACATTTAGTTTTAAGAGGGCTGAGTAGTGAGCGTGGCCTTGAAGAGTTTTTTAATCGATTTTTATCAATATCTTTTACCAATGTAATTGTTAACAAAATAGGTCTTTGTACGAATCTTCAGAACAGTTCAATGAAAATAATTTCATAGTTTGGAATAAGTTATTAGCTTTATTTTGTCTAGCAGATGTTAAGTACCATAATTTTACTAATTTTCGGACACTAAACATCTGTAGGACAAAGCAAATCTAATAAACCATTACAAGCTATGGAATAATTTTCATTGAACTGTTCGGAATACTCGTACATTAAGCCTTATTTTGTTAACAATTACATTGGTAAAAGGTATTGATAAAAATCGATTAAAAATCTCTTCAAGGTCAAACTCACTACCCAGCCGTCTTAAGGCACTTTTAGAGCAAAGATTAATCCTTGCCAATAAACAAGCCATGATTACGATATTTTTGTAAATGACGAAATTATGAAATCATGAGGGCGGGGGGGGGGGGGGGGGGGGGGATCGCGTCTTTCGCCACTCCTTGAATCCACCCCTGGAGGTCTGGTATATTCGCACAACCATGATCAGTTCTGCACTCTAGTGGTAGAGATGTGGTACTAGAGGAAAGGGTTCAACATTCAATTATCCGTAAGGAACCTGTAGAGTTTGGATACCTCTACATCATACACTATTAAACATAGAACCATAAAAATTGTAAGTAGTATAGAAAAGATTATGCTTATTCGATCTGTCACCTCAGAAATGCATTTATTGTGTCTAAATAATTATAAAATAACTTTCCGTATGAAGCTAATACGGCTTATACTGTAGCCTGATTGGTCTGTTGAACCATTTCCTGTATTCTGATTAGCTGCTGCATTTCATGTTTGCATGATTATTACGCTGCAATTTAACCTCGGAGAAAAATTCTGAGGTGACAGATCGATAAAGCATAATCTTTTCTATACTCGTTACTTTTTTCAGGGTTCTATGTTTAATAGTGTATGAAGTAGAGGTATCCAAACTCTACAGGTTCCTTATGGAGAAATGAATGTTGAACCCTTTCCTCTAGTACCACATCTCCACCACTAGAGTGCAGAGCTGATCTTGATTGTGCGAATAAGAAGGAAACAACGAAACGACGGGGGTTGATGAGTGGATTAGCAATGGGTTGGTTGATTAGAGAGATGGAGTTTATTGAAGATCTATGATGGAGGATGTAGAGAGGTTGATTGAATGAGAGACAGTAGTTGTTGGGAGTGTTTGAATAGCAAGGTCTACTGGAGGGAAGATGAAATTACACGCGGGAGTATGTAAGTAAAAAGGGAGCATTGTAACATATTGTCTATAGGAAAACGCTCAGTGTAACGCGTTGATGAGCGAGCCTTCGTACTGCATCTGATTTGATATGCGTTTGCAAGTATCAGCTGCTCTACAGGCCTTGGAACTGAAGCATCAAGAAGGCAGGGATGAAAATTTAGTATACATATGTCAAATATTTCAATATTATAGGATATTATGTCCCTAATATGACATAAATAACGACAGAATAGTCTTCAAATTGGCAAAAATACCTAAAAATGTTGGTCCCAATGACCAATGCGAAGTTTTAAGATGATTAAGTAAGCGCACGGGAATCGCACGGTCCGTCAGAGCCTTTAAAAAAAAATCTTCCCACTAAATAATTTTAAGAAATCAGATAATAACGACCCATTACAGCCTAATAGACTAACTAGGAAAACGCTCTGAGTAACGCGTTGATGAGCGAGCACGGATACGCGGAACACCTCGAACCGAAATTCTGTCTATCGAAAATATCATTAAAAGCCAATAATTCTTGAATTTCGTCAGACTTGAATAAAAATCTCTAAATATTCCTAAAATGTTATTATCAACCTTTATGATTGAATTGTTCCTTGTTAATATTCAAAAATCACAGGACCTCTTTAAAAAAATATACCTGGGATCACTCAAATCATATGATATTAGTGTGAAGTGTACACAATACTAGGAAAACGCTCTGAGTAACGCGTTGATGAGCGAGCACGGATACGCGCAACACCTCGAACCGAAATTCTGTTCATCGAAAATGTTCTTAGCTTATAATAAGGACAAGCCAATAATTCTTGAATTTCGCCACATACTTGTATGAAAATCTCGAACAATTCTCAAAATATTGGTCCCAATAACCACGCAAAGTTTTAAGTTGATCGATTGAACCTTTATGATTGAATGATTCCTTGTTAATTTCCAAAAATCACAGGATCTCGTTCAAAAAATATTTAAACGGTCATATCAGTTTCGTAATATGCGTTTGAAAGTTTCTGCTCTAACAACCTTGAAGTGAAGATTCGAAGATGCCGTGAAATGTGAAATTCGAGAACTATGACAGCCAACACGCAAAATATCCGTAAACTGTCAATAACTTTAGAATTTAAACACAGTTTATTCTGAAAATTGTCAAAAATACAGATAATGTTGGACCCGATGACCATGCAAATTTTTAAGTTGATCGGACAAACGGTCCTGGTTTAAATTTCAAAAAGCACATGAAATATTTTTTTAAATTTTAACCAATGAGAGGATTTGGCTGAAAATTTGTAAAATAAGAGACAATGTTGGTCTTAATGACCATGCAAAATATGAGTTTGATGAGATTCATCGAAGACCATTTTCATTTTTCAACCTATCAGGAGATATTTATTTAAATTTTAACCAATTGATAGATTTCAAAAATAATTGGGGTCAGCAAACAAAGAAGGTTGTCTCTACATGTGTGCAAAATTTCAGATCGTTCGGTGAAACGGTGCGACTACCATTGCTCCAGATAACAGACAAAGGTAAAAAAAAAACAAAAAAAAAACAGAGGTCCGTGTCAAAAGAGTCAAAAGGAGACGCTCGCTTCGCTCGCTCAATCAGATCAATCTGTTGAACGGTCATTATTAGTATCATTTCGTTTGAAACTATCTGCTCTAACTACCTTGCCTTGAACTGAAGATTCGAAGTCGCCGTGAATTTGACAGCCAACACGCAAAATGTCCCTAAAATTACAAAAACTTTTGAAAATAACGACAGATTTGACTGAAAATTGGCAAAAATGCCTTAAATGTTGGTACCAATGACCATGCAAAGTTTTTAGTTGGTCGGTCAATCGGTTCCAGTTTAAAATTCAAAAATCACAGGAAAAATGGTTTCAAATTTGAACCAATGGGAGGATTTGGCTGAAATTTATTATGATTGGGTACAATGTTAGTTGCAATGACTTTGCTAAATTTCAAATTGATCGAACCAACCAATCGGAAGATAATTTTTTTAAAATTTGAACCAATCAGGGGCTTTAAAAAAAATTAGGGTCTGCAACGCCCGGAAATGGTCAGTACATGTGTGCAAATTTTCAGCTTGATCGAAGAAAAACTGTGACTTGTATATCGTCAGTAACAGAAAAAAAAAACACACAAAAAAAAACAAAAAAACAAAGGTTCGTGCCAAAAGAGCCAAAAGGAGACGCTCGCTTCGCTCGCTCAATTAATGCCACACACTGGAGTACTTTATGACGTCATGGTACGCCCTCAAAGTGTTAAATACGATTATTTTACCATAAATATCGTATTTAACACTTTGAGGTCTCAAAAATCACAGAAAAGATGGTTTTAATTTTTAACCAATGCCAATGATTTGGCATAAACTTTTAAAGATTGGGGACAATGTTGGTTGGAATGTCTTTGCCTACTTCTAAATTGATCGGACCAATTAATCGAAAGATTGTTTTTTAAATTTGAACCAATCACAGGATCTCGTTCAAAAACGATTCCAGAGACCGCATAGATTACGTTAGTATGTGTGCAAAATTTCAGATCGATTGGTTGTGCGGTTTGACCTTGGCAGTGCAGGGGAAAAAACAAACAAAAACCACACAGAAGTGCCATAAGAGTACCGTGGTGACGCTCGCTACGCTCGTAAAGTAAGCAATATATGCGCCTGACTGCGGCCAGCTGCGATTTATGTTGTGCGAAAAGGCACAACAATTGCTTAATTGAGTTTGTAACAGCAGGCCATAATGCATTAGTGCTATACTACAAGAGCTTCCAGTTTTCAAGGGCTCATGATTTCAAGTCGTTCAATGTAATTGAAATACAGTTTAATGTTTATTTTTATTGTTTAAAATAACATTTTAATATGTGAACATAAATTCAATAGTGAAGTTTACTGCAAATAATAAAATTTTTAGTATATAAAGAGGTGGCATGTAATTGTTCCTCAAGAAAGCAGATATGAAGGTTATCTACGTCGTACTTCTCGTGCTCCTGGGTTTGATGTCCCGTAAGTAAAACCATTCATTGTTCTTCGGTGAGTTTGTCTGATTCTAAAATAAGACTGTTAACATTCACTCACTTTTACACAGAATACCTTCTCTACTCACTGAGTGTTCATAGGCACTCTTGATTGTGTTATTTGCCTGCATTGACCAGGTTACACTGATTATAAGTGAAATGTTTCTCTAAAAATATGAAAAATTGCTATATTTCATATTTGGACCAATAAAACACTTACACATTTGTAAAAATTTGTAAACCCAATAACAGTTAAAAATGGAACTTGATTTGACAATTGTTTAATTTCACTATTAAAACTATTCTGTGGACTTTGTTAAAAAAAACTGTACACTGACCGCTGGTATGACCATAGTACATGTGCTAAATTTAAGATATTTTGTTAGCTCTAGTGAAATCCTCGACATGATGTCAATTCGGGTTCACTTCATCTGCTCATTTCTGTATTTCAGTGTTGCACACTTCGCACGGCTGCTGGGGGGGTGGTGGTGGTGGGAATGGGGGTGGACCCATAAAACAACGTTGCAGTGATGGAGATGAAGAATGTAACAGCACAAGCACCATACAATTCAATTTCAATTTTAATACAATTTTATTTCTTCCAAAATTTTACAATTTTACCTTTTACCTAAACCATACGCTTTCCTTGTGCAACCTTTACATATTACATAATTACATATTACATTTACCTTTTACATATTGTTACATTATACCAAGAATCAGTAGTAAAATAAGCAATAGTGTTGAGATAAAAGGAGACACAGCGAAATAGAAACACAAAGAAGAGCATGGATAAGAAAAATAGTTTACAAGGGGTTGAGGGGGCATTTTATTTTGGAAGCAGCCAGCATAATGGAAAACCATTGTGCGCTGGCATACATTCTTTTACATTTCTAGAAATCAAAGCTAGTCGTCAGCTCAATCACAGATTAGAAACAACAAAAATATTATGTAAAGTATAGAAGATATTAAGAACAATCACTCGATACTACTTTTACGGAAAAGAAAGAAATTGGACGATCGGATATTGAATATTGAAGTGAGAGGATATATATATATATATATATTTAGCGGATTCTCTACAGCTCGGGCCGTTTTCCGCATCCCGCACGCCACACCTCCCGGTTATGGCAATCTTGTTCGAGAAGATTTCTTTTCTCCAAGGCTTCCCCAATGCCATCAAGCCACATTCTTCTTGGACGACCTCTCTTTCTTCTTCTTCTAGGTTTAAACTTCCATATTTTGGCAGGCAATCGTTTTTCTGGCATCCTCCTCATATGGCCATACCAGAGTAGCTGTTTTGCTTCTATGCTTTCTGTAAGTGATGCTTCGACCCCCATTCTGTCTCTTACCTCCTCATTTCTAATGTGGTCAAAAAGAGTAACGCCGCAAGACCTTCTCCAGAACGCCATTTCAACTGCATTCACTCTATGTTGTAACCTTCGGTTTATTGTCCAGACCTCGGATCCGTAGGTAATGCAGCTTTCAACAAGAGACTTAAACATATTGACTTTCGTCTCATTTCTTACCGCCTTACTCCACAGTACCGAATGCAGTTGCCTCGTTATTCCTCTTCCTTGTCCCATCTTGCTCAATATGTCCTTTTCGTCAAGACCGTCATCGGTCAACGTAACTCCTAAATATTTGTACTCTTTAGTTACCTTGATGGTACCAACTGGAGTCTCAATGTCGTTTCCTTGACCACCAACAACCATATATTGAGTCTTCTGAAGATTTATTTCCAAACCCCATTCGTCGTATTCTTCAATACAGAGGATATAAAAGACTTAATATTGAAATTAATTAAAATAGTGGTGGAGGGGGAAGATTATAGTACATTTTAGTGAATTTATCAACTTCAAATCAAAATATTTCAGTTAACAAAAATTATCATAGAAATCCCTACCTACCTACTTCTCTGATCCATGCGGTAATTAGTATTTTGAATAATTTAATATTAGAAGTTTTACGAATATCGATAGGAAGCGCATTGAACAGACGTGGACCAATGTAACTTACGTGTTGTTGCCCTTTTTGTTTCTTACAGTATATCAAATTTAACATATATAAATTATTTTTATTACTACCTCTGGTTTTTGGCACAGGTAGCGTTTGATGCGTAATTTCAGGAATTCTGTATTTACCGAAATTAAGAAAAAGATACATCAACGCCCTTTTTATAAAAATTTGTCTAATATCTAATACTTCTGCCAATTTGAAAGTAAGGTTAGATGAAAACTGTGAATGCTTATTTAAAACTACCCGTAAAATAATTTTTTGAATGGTTAGAATTTCACTAATGTTAGTTTTATTAACTGCTCCCCAGCCAATAATTCCATAGGACATTATTGATTGGGCAAGAGCTTTATAAATGGTTAGTAATAAAGATTTGCTAACAATACGTCTCAACCTATAGAAAATGTACAACATATTTCTTAGCTTACGCACGATACAAGCAGTATTAGCTTTCCAACTTAGATGTTGATCAATAATAATACCTAGGTATTTAGTTTGGCGTTCACTTTTTACAATTTCACACATACAGTCTGGGAGAACGGCACACTTATCATTATGTAGAAATAATTTCCTATCCTCACTTGGCTGCGTTTTTCTATCAACAGTACAAGGCAAATATACAGTTTTACTGTAATTTAGAGTTAGCAAATTTACATTTAGCCAGTTATGGACAATTTTCAGTGATTCATTGGCCATTTTGTACGCTAAGTTCCAGTTGCTCTCTGCAAATACTAGAACTGTATCATCAGCATAAGATATAATTTTACCATTAATAGTTAGGTCACATAAATCATTTATATAAATGAGGAAGAGAATAGGCCCCAGCACAGTACCTTGAGGTACACCACACATGATACTTTGCTGATTACTCAGAACTTTATTAATTTTAACCATTTGCTTACGATTTTTTAAATAACTTTTGAAAATGTTTAGTACAACTCCTCGAATGCCAACGAGTTCTAATTTATTCAGTAAAATTGTATGGTCAACTGTATCAAAGGCTTTGGCCAAATCCAAAAATACTGCCAGTACTTTTTTATTTTTATCTAAGTTTTCATATAAATAACTGGTCAACTGATGAATTGCGTCGTCAGTGCTTTTCTTCTCCCTGAATCCGTACTGATTGCTTGATAATATATTATTCTTCTCTAAAAATTTCATTAGCCTAAATTTAATGCATTTTTCAATTACTTTAGATATAGGAGAAAGTAGAGAGATAGGCCTATAATTCTCTGGCTTATTCCTTTCGCCATTTTTGTACAACGGGACGACGACTGCAATTTTCAGCTTGTCAGGAAAGACACCAGTTTCAAAAGCAACATTGATAATATGCGCGAGTGGTCCTACAATATATTTGGAGGCAATTTTTAGAGTTCGTACGTTTATTTCATCATGTCCATTTGCTGTATTGCTTCTTAGACCAAAAATGAATTTGTATACTTCAGCTTCAGAAACTGGCTCCAGAAACATGCTAGCACCAGTACTGTACTCACGCCCTCTACTGTATCTAAAATTTACAGCCAATTGAGAATTATTACTATTAGTCGATTTAATCTTTTCTGCTAAATTAGTTCCAACATCAGTGAAATATTGTACCATAGCATTAGCAACTTCACGAGGTTCATCCAATGAATTATATATCTTATTTTTCACATTCAGCTCCTTAATTGGCAGGCTTTCTTTAATTTTCCTTTCTGAAATTTCATTTAATGTAGACCAAATTTTTTTGGGACAAGACTCACAGGAATCAATTTTATGCCTATAGTAGTCCTCCTTAACTTTAGAAATTAAACGATTAATAAAATTACGATACAATTTATATCTGTTTTCCATCTCGGTAAATTCATGTTGATCTTGATAACCCAGTTTCTTCAGAGTATTTATTTTTCTATGCAGAGCATCCCTCTTTCTAATGGATACAACAAGGCCAGCCGTTATCCACGGTTTAATTTTCCTTTTCCTAGAATTAATTTTAGTTTCCTCGGGGTCTGATGAACTTGATAAAATGTCATTAAACGAACACATGAAAGAGTCCAACGCATGATCCACTTCGGTTTGTCTAAAAGTATTTTCCCATGTCTCATTTTCAAGTAAATCGTTAAACTTATCAAAATTAATCACATTTCTGCTAGTTGTATTGGTGGCCACACGTTTATTCAACACATCTTTCACAGAACTCCCTGTTTCTATTGAAATGAAAATGAAAATCGGGTAGTGGTCAGTTATATCGACCTTAATAATTCCCGGGACATAATCAGTGCTTTCATTAGTTCGTGTAAAAATATGGTCCAGACATGAACTAGTAGCAGAGCTTTCCCTGGTTGCATTGTTTATACACGACACAAAACCATTGGCACTTAACATATTCAAATAACTAGAAACCATATAATCATCAACATTTATTACATTTATATTAATATCGCCTATTATCGTATGATGGTACATAGAGGATAATGGTAGGTTTTTAATACTAACTTCTAAATCTTGAATGAAATGCCTCACATTTGTGGATGGAGACCTGTAAATAGCAACAATAGTATGGGCAACACCCTTACGAGTAAATGAAATGCGAGCAGCATTCGAACTACCAGACAACGCATCTTCAGACACGACCCTTGCATCATTTATATTATTAGTATTTACAAACACAATGATACCGTCCGCACCCGTGTGCCGTGAGTTGAAATAATGAGTTGAAAAACCCGGGATAGAACAAGGTTCGCTTAACCGAAGATGAGTTTCAGTAAGAACAATGATGTCCCAACTAAATTTAAATCTAGCAAGCAAAATACAGAAATTGTCAAAATTACTTCGCACGCCTCTAATATTTAGATGTAACACTTTTAACCCAACACTGTCTACATTTACATTTAAACACTCCACATCATCATCACTACACATATATAGATCCTCATCAATGCGATTAATCAAAACAAAATCATCATCATGAACCATAAGGTTTGTTTACAAACAAATAAATAGCAATACACTCACGTCGATTAATCAGTAGTCGGAATAACTAGTTAAGAGGTTAATGGCAGAGGCGTGGTGTTTACTTTTTCCCTCGAAATTACCGGTATGTCAGCCCGGAGTTCATTAACAGAGTTTCTGTGTGTTCACTTTCTCTCAGATAGATGCGACCACCCTTTGTCCAAGCGAACTTAAATTTAGCTTGTTTTTTGAATGATCTTACAAGCCAAAATAGGTTTTTGTTTGCAGCAGTAAGATGCTCGTTGATATGAATCGTACTTGCCTGCGAGTAACCTATGTCCTTGGCCAGCAAACTCTCCTTCTTATTCTTCTTCGCACTGATGATGGCGTCTTTAGCTTGCCGAGAGTAAAACTTGGCAATAATTACCGGAGGTTTCAGCGGTGTACGACTGCTCTGACGCAAACGATGGCAATACTCAATGTCCCCGATCTCAAGACGAGCGCCAATAGCATCTGCAATGTTGCAGACTGTACGGTACGTGTTTTCGCCCTTGACAAAAGGAACGCCCTGAAATTCCAAATTAAAATTCTTGGAATATTGCTCCAAACTGTTAATTCTATTGTTTAGCGACTCGTTTTCTTTCTTGAGCACAGCGTTTTCCTTCTTACAATCAACAATTTCTCCGAGCAAGTGTTCAATCTTCTTAGTTAACTCACGGTTAGCTTCAAGCTGATCTCGCTGATGAATTTCCTGTTGTTGGAGCGTGGTGCTAATCTCGGTGAGACGCTTTAAAACCATACTCATTGAGACCTCGTCAGCCGTGCTGGTTGTTGCACTATCCGTCTGAAGTGGTGGTTGATTGGTAAAGATACTCACTAACTCACTATCTGGGCTATTCGCATCGCCACTGCTATTACTTCGTAGCGCCGTGGCTCTGGTATTCATCCTGCACGCTAAAAGTCGGTGAGTCAGACACAACCTCCCAGCTCGACGACTAGCGAACGACGAAGTGACTAGCGAAGTGACGTCATCGGTGACGTCATTCATTACGTCATAGATGATGTCATCCATGACGTGGCCCGAAGCCTAGCATCATGACTGTATGCAAGATGCAACTAACATAGGCTCAATAAACCATGCTCAAATACAATGTGTCTCGTTAAATTTATACTCCTTCTGTTCCACTGAATAGAAATACGAAACATACAGTGAGATATTTCTGTCTGAAAGACAACTGCCCGAACTGTCAGTAAAGTCCCGGGTAGATAACAAAATAATTGTTTGCATGACAATAGTTATTTATACGTCAACAAAGATGGCCGTATCTAACTACGTACCACGATGATTAATTGCTAATTATATTATGTACCTAGATAATTAAAGATAATTTTATATCTGGGAAGTCCCTCGGTGTAACGCGACGCGTTGATAAGCGAGCACCGATAAGAATTTGAATGAATTTGTATATACCTATAGTTCCAGACGACATAAAAGTTACGTAAGTTCATATAGGCTGATTCCTCCAGTAATAGACTAATTTTAAAAAAAAATGTTGCGGCACTAATTAATACGATTTTCTAACTTTGCTCACAGAAACATAAACGATTTTTTGCATATTTTTTACTTTTGTCGTTTAGAAGATACGGGCCTTAGAGATTTGGAGAACAAGCAAAATAAGGGTATACGGCAAGTCTTACATTTGTACCAAAAACAAAGATAATTGTGTTCCACCAGCGTTGTTAGATTCAGAAAATGTTCATCTTTCAATAAAAAAATTCAACATTTGATTTGGGCAACTCTAACTGTGCAAATTTGGGGTACACATTTTCGGCGGGAAATCGTGTTTTTTTGAATTTTTGAGCCAATGTTTTTCGTTCAATGCTAGATATTTCAAAACAAATATTTTTGTGTATGAACTACATACCAAGTGGTATAATAATTAGCTGATAAACATGTAAAATTATTCCATTAACCTAGGTAAAAAAATATCCAAATATTTGGGAATTAAATTTTTTCCCATTTTCAAGGTCATAGTACGGAAAAGGGAGACCTCGTATAATTTGGCGAAACTAAGATATCACTAAGATTAACGAATATAAGGTTGATAATTACTGAAAGTTTTGTTTTGTATATTGACTTGGTATCGAAGTTACGATTAAATTAATATTTGACATTTTCGAGGTCATAGTACCAAAAAGGGGGACCACATATATTCTGGAAGGAGATGCGCTTACATTCACGTATATAAGTATCTAGTGGAGCGGTCGCTCCACCCAGCCAAGTTGTACTGTACACTCACACTCACTCAACATACCGTAAATGCCTATCCCCATAAAAAACACTCCGTGTAAAAATACCAGCCAAGTCTCTACAACTAAAAAAAATTATGAAATCTAAAAAATTCTGCACTGAAAAGTAGTGATATCAAAAAATGGTCCAAGTCAAAACTTTATTTGAAAATCAAAAAATACTTGGCGCATCGTGTATACATAGTTTAGAAGTATAGACCAGATAGAAAATATACATCAAATATACATAATACATGTAGTATACCTATTATGCCCTAAAAAAACGATGCGCCAAGTATTTTTTGATTTTCAAATAAAGTTTTGACTTGGACCATTTTTTGATATCACTACTTTTCAGTGCAGAATTTTTTAATTTTCATAATTTATTTTAGTTGTAGAGACTTGGATGGTATTTTTACACGGAGTGTTTTTTATGGGGATATCACTCATTTTTTTAGTTTATTCTTAGAACTTGTGACGTCAATTGAACAATTACTAAATCCATTAAAAATAGTCGCCATTGACAATTTGGTTTACTAATGAAAATCTGCGTATGGTACTATATATTTGCTTTAAATGATCTTTCATCAAGAATAGCAAAGGTTTCATTCCTATCAGTTAACCGAGTTCCGAGATATGGCAACACTTTGGTTTTCAAAATGGCTGCTGAACTTACTGCACTGCCACAAAGAATGTATATCTATAAATGATGTGTATCATTTTAAGTTTTCTGAATATGTATTCATTATATAGGAGGGGATTATAATAATTTTTAAATTTGAATGATGTAATTTCCGGTCTTATAAATAGGAAATTTCTAGTGTGACTGTTCCTATTTCATAGAGATGACCTTCCGAATCGTTTGGCGGTAGTTTCATACCGATCAGTCAACCAATTTTCAAGATATGACGTTACTTCCTGTTTCAAAATGGCTGCTGAAATCACTGACCCCTTGAATTATAATTTAAACATGATTACATTTTATTATAAGCTGTCTCAAATAGTATATTTATTGTATCAAAATGTAAATTTGTGAGATTTTTAAAATGTGTGACGTCATTTCCGGTTTCGGTATGGGAAACTGCAAATATTATTGATGATAATACATAAAATTGACCGTCTAAATTGTTTAGCGCTGGTTTCGTTCAAATCTATTTAGCCGTTATTGACATATGATGTCACTTCCGGTTTAAAAATGGCGGCTTCCGGTTGGTTTTATAATAAGTCAAATGAGATATCAAAAGTACATACGTTACATAAATAACAAAATAATCGGATCAAATTTGTTGCCGAAATGCCAATCGATGTATTTCAAATTTCATGACGTCATTTCCGGTTTCGTTAACATAAATTTTAGTCTGTTGCTATTGATAATCCATATAGTTTACCGTCTGAATCGTTTGACGCAAATTTCGTTCCGATCGGTATAGCCGTTGTTGAGATATGACGTCACTTCCGGTTTCAAAATGGCGGCACAAAAAATTAATGGGGTGAAGGTTAAATCAGACGTCAAAAGTGCACAAGTGGTAAAAATGTGAGATCAATCGGTTCAGCCGTTTAGGCTGTGGCCATGTTACCGGATTTGAATTCCAGGAGACTACTACTACTACTGAGATTATTATTATTATGAAAACCGCCCTAAAACACTGTTTTCACGGCCCTCTAGCGCGCAAAGGGCGTAACCTATTGTTCTCAAATTTGGTATATGTTGTAGGGTGGGCCATAGCTCGAAATTAAGATATATCGCAACAATGTGAGATTATCCAATTTTAAGATCCAGTAGGCCGAAAATGCCACTATGCTTACAGTAAAAGTGGGTTTGCTCCAGCCTTTATATGAGAGTGTGCGCGCGCCGTACAACTTGGCTGGCGTGGAGCGACCGCTCCACTAGATATAAACTGAGGAGCAGACCAACTACTTTTACTGTAAGCAACAACATGGCATTTTCGGCCTACTGGATCTCAAAATTGAAAAATCTCACATTGTTGCGAAATAACTTAATTTCGAGCTATGGCCCACCTGACAACATATACTAAATTTGGGAACAATAGGTAATGCCATTTGTGGGCTAGAGGGCCGTGAAAACAGTGAATTTTCACCCCTTTTAAAACCTATCTCCATCTGATGATGATGATGATGATATCACGAAACACCGCTGTCACCGCCACAGCCTAAACGGCTTAACCGATCGACTTGAAATTTTTACCACATGTGCACTTTTGGCGTCTGAGGTGCCTTTTTATAAAACCAACCGGAAGGCGCCATTTTGAAACCGGAAGTGACGTCATATCTCGAAAACGACTACACCGATCGGAATAAAACTATCGCCAAATGATTCAGACGGTCATCTTTATGGAATATCAATAGTCAAAATATACATTTACTATTACCGAAACCGGAAATGAAATCATAAAAATGAAGAATCAGACTTGAATCACCTCTTACTACAATAACTACAAATTCAGAAGGCTTATAATGATACATAACATTTATAGAAATAAATTCTAGGTGGCTGTAATTTCAGCCGCCATTATGAAAACCGGAAGTGATGCCATATCTCGAAAACGGCTGGACCTATCGGAACAATGCTTTCGCAATTCTTCATGGAATATCAAAATAAGCTTATATTTAGCACCAAACACATTTTTTCGTAGTAACCAATTCGAAAATGGTTTATTTTTTTAAAGGAATTAGTCATTGTTGCTCCGATATGTGTTAAAAGTTGTGTAAATAAACTAAAAAAACTAGTGATATCCCCATAAAAAACACTCCGTGTAAAAATACCAGCCAAGTCTCTTCAACTACAAAAAAATATAAGAAATCAAAAAATTCAGTACTGAAAAGTAGTGATATCAAAAAATGGGCCAAGTCAAAACTTCATTTTAAAAATAAAAATATACTTGGCGCATCGTTTTTAAGGGCATTATAGGTATACTATATAATTAGGTGCATTTGATTTTCGGCATATTCTTTACTGTTTATATACCTACACGATGCGCCAAGTATATTTTTATTTTTAAAATGAAGTTTTGACTTGGCCCATTTTTTGATATCACTACTTTTTAGTGCTGAATTTTTAGATTTCTTCTATTTTTTTGTAGTTGAAGAGACTTGGTTGGTATTTTTACACGGAGTGTTTTTTATGGGGTAGTAATAACCGAAAGTTTTGTTTTGTATATTAGTTTCAATATATTCCTTTTATATTAGGTCGTTTCTCGACCGTTTTTTGTCGTCGCTCAAATGGAGCGTTTTCGTATCCGACCAATGCTGACCACATAGTAGGAGCAAAGTTATGACAGTAAGCGATGAAAATGTAGATAAAGGTTCAATACATGTCATGTATTTCTTGCTTTTTCGATATTCATAACCGTTTGCCAAATATAGCAATTTATATTTCGAATTTCCCTCTAAAACCGCTCCAAAACTACTTTTGGCGGGAAGTCCAAAAAACAAGCCATGATTACGATATTTTTGTACATGACGAAATGACGAAATCATGGGGGGGGGGGGGGGGGAGCTCCTTGAATCCTCCCCTGAGTGACAGAGGTCAGGTATTTAAGAAGGAAACAACGAAACTACAGGGGTTGATGAGTGGATTAGCAATGGATTGGTTGATTAGAGAGATGGAGTTGATTGAAGATCTGTGAATATGAGTGAGTGACAGAAATTGTTGGGAGTGTATGAATAGCAAAGTCTACTGGAGGGAAGATGAAAATACACGCGGGGGAGGGAGTAAGCGCATGTAATTAGAAAGGGAGCATTAAGTAACATATATTGTCTAAAAAAGAAGGATTGATTAAAAAGTATTGTATAGTAGTATCATCTCGCCTGAAATAAAGCCCGACCTCAACTGCGGCCAACTTCAATTTATGTTGTGAGGAAAGGCTCAACAATTGCTTAATTGAGTTTGTAAAAGCAGAGATCATACGTATACCACAGTGGTATGTTGAATCATTTCATATATTAAGTCAGTTAAAATGGGCGCCAACTCTTGGACTTTTTAAAATTCTGTTCTCTCAAAAATCACTCCAAGTACTTTCAGTAAGTTACCTTATCAAGGCCTCATGATTTCTAGTCGTTCAAAGTATAATTGAAAGTTTAATGTTTTTTTATTGTATAACATAACATTTTAATATTTTAACATAAATTCTATAGGTAATGAAGTTGTTTTACTGCTAATTATAAAATTTGTGGTATAAATAGGCGGCCTGGAATTGATCCTCAAGAAAGCAGAATGAAGATTCTCTACGTCGTACTTCTCGTGGTCCTGGGTTTGATGTCCCGTAAGTAAAACCATTCGACTAATAATCTCATTGTTTCTTAGAGAGTTTGACTGAATCTTCTAGAATCAGACTGTACATTCACTGCCTACACAGAATACATTCTCTATACTCACTAAACTAAGTATTCTAAATACATTCTCTGCTGGTGCTATTTGTCTGCACTGCCCAGGCAGGTCACTCTGATCAAGAAGTGAAATGTTGCTCACACACTGTTGCCATATTGCATATCTGTGACCAAAATCCTGTAGAACATTTTTAAATAAACCCGCAAGAACCAGGCAAAAGTTAAACTTGATCGGACAAACGGGATTTGTTTTGAAAAAGCTATACAATTGACCGCTTCTGTGTAGGGTCGTGGAAAAATGTGTCGATCATCCCTACGCTTATACCATCCCGCCATACAACGGAGCGCTGGTATACCACTGTACGATCTCCGGTGTATGGCGGGAGGTTATAAGCGTAGGGATGATCGAGATATTATTCCAAAGCTTCAGAAGAAAGCGGTGACCTGTGGCTACCTGTGCCAGGCAGTGTGCACTCCGACCGCTTTCTTCACAGGGAGTGCCCACTGTGCCCCTGTGCACACTGTCTGGCACAGGGGCACTACGACCGCTTTCTTCTGAATCTCACTGTCCATAGTGTGTGTGCTAAATTTAAGACATTTTGTTCGCTCTGGTGGAATCCTGGACACTTTAACACCTTCTTCTCATTGTCTGTGTTTCAGTGCTGCACACTTCGCAGTCCATGCCTGCAGGAATTAGGGACCCATGCGCAGGCGTTCCACCCTTGGAACGTAGTACTTGTATGGACAAACACAATTTCCCAGGCGGGCCCCTTAATTAACGTGGCCCATGACGTCATCCATTACGTCATCGATGATGTCATCCATTACGTCATCGATGACGTCATCCATTACGTCATCGATGATGTCATCGATGACGTGGCCCGAAGCCTAGCATCGTAACTGTATGCAAGATGCTCTAACATTGGCTCTATAAATGCCATGCTCAAATACAATGTGTCTCGGTGTATTTATTTCCTTCTCTTCCTATACTGAATAGCAATACGGAGACACAGTGACGGACTGCCCGAAAGACAACTGCCCGATCAACTTGTTAATAAAGAAACGACATCCTGTATCGTTAGAGAAGCGAACATTATCCTTAATGTTCAATTATAATTTTCTTTGTGTGTCAAACGAAGATATACGCACCCTTCTAATTATTTCACTACAATTTCACTACAATTATTACAATTACTATTCCGTTTGTCTCCCAATTCATTTCTAGCAAGTTCGGTCTATTGGCTTCATATTAAAATATATGTAAGTTACACTCTGCTTTTTATGGCGTTACAGGACTTTTAGACCAGTAATTTTGTGTTTATACCCACCACTAATTGCAACAGAAGGTTTCAATACATGAATCGATTCAGAAAAATGCCCTCTTCAACATATCCAAAATCCTCCCGAATCCGATTGCCGGAAGTACTTTTTAATCACTTTTTAAGTTAATTTCACATGTTAATTCCATCATCAAAAAAAAATCATTTAACTCCGATTTTGACGAAACTTGGCAGAATTGTTCACCATATTGTTCACCATCCTAAATGAACACAAATAGCTTTCTTAGCGTTTTCCTCTAAATCTCATCGTTTGGGAAATATGGCCCATTGAGAAGTAATATTTTAGTCAGTTTTCGACGATTAATTAGGCCACTTTGAGTGTAATTTGACGTTTTGCGAGGTCTATATTTCCCAAACGATGAGATTTAGAGGAAAACGCTAAGAGAGCTATTTGTGTTCATTTAGGATGGTGTACAATTCTGCCAAGTTACGTCAAAATCGGAGTTACATGACTTTTTTTGGAAGATGGAATTAACATGGGAAATTAACTTTAAAAGTGATTAAAAAGTACTTCCGGCACTCGGATTCTGGAGGATTTTGGATATGTTGTAGAGGGCATTTTTCTTAATTGATTCATATATTTAAAACCTTCTGTTGCAATTAGTGGTGGGTTCAGCTCTTTTTTTGCTTTAAATTACTGGGCTATTGCAGTCCTACTGCCGCCTCAAAAACTCTAGAGGAGGGCGTCCCAAAGGACATAACAAAATTTTTGCATGTTTGTTTTTCAAATCCCTGCGTACATCGAGAGGCAAATGATGGAATGATTCCTACCATTAGACCACGACCGCCTTCTTCCTTTCCACCTTCCATTCTTACCTATTCTTCAATCATCATCATATTCATAATCATTCATCAGGCGCCATTAGCCTAGTTGCAGAATAGTGCGACGTTAAACACCACTATAAAATAAAGCAAATGTGATTTTGTTATATCTTGATTGTTGTTATTAATAGTTAACTGATATTGATCTGAAACTACAGTAGTAAAAGGTCTCACATAAAATGAACAATAAAACTCATTTTACGTGAGCAATGACCGTATAAAAACTAACAAGTAGTACAACTAGTCATTGATTGTTTTTCAAATAACCCAGTAACATGTGGATACAGGTGGCTTATATTTCTTGCATTTTCCTCGCGTGCCACGCTCAAGAAAGCTTATACGTAAATGAGAGAGTCCTACAAGAATACCTGACAACAGAACGCATGCTTCTCAACGTGTTAAAGAGAGAAGGAGCGAGTCAGTTAAGACATTTCTCCGAGTACAAACAAGATCATGAAGAAGCCATCTTCGAGGTGCCCAATGTGCTTGGTGTTTATCTCATTGTGAAGAGACTCAATGTTGACTGGATGAATCTTGTGGTTGACAATGATCTGGAGGGCAGTGAGTTGAGTGACGTGTTGGAGATGTTTCCGACGGCGAAGAACTTGACAGAGGCGGCGTGGATGTTGCTGAGAGTGCAGCGCGTATTCAAGATGGCGGCAGAGGAGTTGGCACGGGGGGAGATACAAGGGGAGAGATATACAAGGTAGGTGTTGGGGATGTTTACGACGATAGAGAGGCGTTGTGGATGTTGCTGAGAGTATTCAAGATGGCGGCAGAGGAGTTGGCACGGGGGGAGATACAAGGGGAGAGATATTCAAGGTAGGTGTTGGGGATGTTTACGACGAGAGAGAACTTGACGGAGGCGATTAGGCGATTAACTTGACGGAAGATAACTTACATTTGAAAGTTAATCCTCAGATAATCTGTTGTTGCAGGGCCATGTCCTCTAGCGACTGTCTGTGGCTGGCGACCGAAGCCGCCCTGTCCCCGGACTCCACCCTGACGGCCTCCTGGCTGACGGAGTCCCTGCGCCTCCACGACGACGAGGTCGTCAACACGACGGACCGCTGGGATGTACTGACGCGTCTGTCCACCGCGCTCTTTAAAGCCGACGACTTCCACAAGGCGCTGGAGGTCGTGGAAGAGATGCTGAGGAGCAGGCCGGCGAATGTGAAGATGATGAAGTTCAGGACGAAGGTGATGACGGCGATCAGAGACTCGGAGGATGTCGACGGTAGGTGCAGATCCATTACTTTGGCCATTCGATCACTAACAGCCTCATGCTCTGCAGAAGTTGAGTCCGCAAGTAGATATTTGCGGTTGTCAGTCCTCAACCCCACATCCATGTGATTTTTTAAAATGTATTATTACTTTCTATATTCTCAACAGAGCCGAGGCTCCACTAGTGAGGATGTAATAGAAACGGCAGTAGAAGCCTACTCCTATGAAAGATACCAAGGGGCCCAAGGCTTAACGTCCCATCCGAAGGACGGTGTAACATTCACAGCACGGGCCTCCACAACCCGCGCCGTCGAGAGACTGATAACAGGTGGAGGGAGGTCGTCACACTAACCCCCAAACACCCCAGTCTCTCTCGCCCAACGGCAGCAACTATAGCAGGACAGAGTTGAACGGTCACGTATGGGCGCATTGGATGCGCCCATACGAATAATGGAGAAAAACAGTTTATACCATTTCAAAAGGGGAATGGAAGTTCCAAGAAGTTCGCACCTCTCCCACAGATGGCATAGATTGCAGTACCACTACCATAAAGTTTTGCTTTGGTGATTATCACTCATGTGTTGGAACGACCACTAGATCTTTAAATCAGTCATATAAATAATGAATCACTATTGTTGCCATAAAATCCTCTATTTAATAGCCTGGATTAACAAAATACATTTAAAAAGTAATTTAAATATGTTATAATATGTTAGTACTTTCTCAGCTAAGTTGGCAGATCTGTTTTTCTCTTGTCTTCTTTGATTTTGTTTCCCACCTCCAACCAACCAACCAATAGCGTGGTAGATGTTGTAGGGGTGGGCGTGGTTTCCATTCACCTTTTGAAATGGAATAAACCGTAGATTGGAATATTTGAACATTATTTGACGATGTGTTGTGTTATGTTCTAGACATCAAGAACCAAGAAGCAGCCTACAAGCAGTTGTGTCGTGGCATCGTCCCCGTCATCACCAACCTCTCCTGCCGCTACGTCACTCACGACCTGCCCTACCTCCTCATCGGGCCCCTCAAGCAGGAGGTCGTCTCCCCGCTGCCCATCCTCATCTACCACGACGTCCTCTACGACTCGGAGATCGCCGTCCTCCAGCGCCTCGCCGAACCGCAGCTGGAGATGGCGGAGGTGTACGACCTTAAGGTAGAACCACCATAACCTCAATGTTTCCGATTTACTTGAAATTTTGGTGACTTATTGATAATCATGCAATACACAATCCATGAAAAAATTAAACACTTCTCGTGTCCAGTTTCTGAGATAAATTGATTTGTCTCCCCCATGTTATCTTATGGCGGAAAAAGAAAATCGTTTAATTTTTAAGCTAAAATGAAGATCTATTTTTTTGTCTCGATAGATTTGAGCAAAAAAATGTTTATGGTAGACATATGGACATACTATCAGGAAAAAAATTGAAAACAGTACCTACCAACGTGTGCTTTTTTATAAAAGTTAGATACCAAATTCGAAATGAAATTTCGAAAAATTCGAAATTTTCATTCCTCTGATGACATAAAATTGAAAACTCATTGTTGGACTGGAGTTGTAAACAACAGAACATTAAATGAGTCGCTTGTACTTAAATATTGTTGAAATGTAGGAAAACGTTTTTCGAACTTGTAATTTCAAGAATAAATATTTGTGTACATATCGATCGATGGTTCTCCCTTAAGGACGGCGGCAGTGTGAAGTCGGACAGGGTCGCGTCGCTGGCGTGGCTGAATGATGATGAGGATAAAGTCGTGGAGGTCGTGATGCGCAGGTCGGCTGTCATCGCCGGGGGGCTGAGCGAGACCACGGCGGAGGCGTTGCAAGTCGCGAGGTAAGCGTTTCACTTCGCTTGACAAGCGATACGCGATGGAGCCACTACTGGCAAGATGGCTACTGTCACTCTACAGATTCACTTATTTGGTTTTACAGTTCGTGTTTCCAAGTGCAGTGAAAAAGGAGAAATATTGAAATTAAAATGTATTTTTAAATTTACTTTGTAGCCATAACAATCAACACCAGCAAATATTATACATGTGCCCCTGTCATCCACCATTTACCTAGTACCACAACAGCCACCAGAGTGCAGTCGTGTTCCTTGTTTTCTCGAATAGATACGTAGCCAAAAAATTCTATGCACATTGAACATTTAAGCGTTTTTATTTTTATTTTTATTTACGTTTGGGTTGTCATAACCTACCCAATATTCGAGAAAATAAGGAACACGACTGACCTCTTTTGGATTCCTTGGTACTAAACATAAGGGGGATAATGGAGGATATCACGGGGATATTTATATAAATAAATTATATTAAATTTGCTTTAGTTGTTTGTTATGGCTGAAAAAGTAAACTTGTAACTAAATTTAAACTTTAATTGTTTCTCCTTTTTCACTGCCCTATGGAAACACGAACTTAAAAATAAGAAAGTGCATCTAAAAAGTTTCCTGCCAGAAGTGGCTGGCTCTATCACGTATCGTTTATTTGTTCGAATAAAAATCCTATTTTTTGTGAATAACCATTCTATGACAATTCCAAATAAGTGAACGATCAAACGCAGTTGAAATTACGAAGTTTCAAATATTTCAAACTTTGCTCCTACTATGTTTTCTGCATTTGTCGGGCACGAAAACGCTCCGTCGCTCGTCCGTCGCTCATTCGTCGCTCGTCCGTCGCTCATTCGTCGCTCGTCCGTCGCTCATTCGTCGCTCGCACGGAGCGTTTTCGTGCCCGACAAAATTTGCTGACCACATAGTAGAAGCAAAACTATGACAGTAAGCGATGAGAATGTAGATAAAGGGTCCATACATGTCACCTCTGGCTTGCTTTTTCGATATTCATAACCGTTTGACAAATATGGCAATTTATATTTCGCTTTTAAACCGCTCCAAATCGACCGTTGGCTGGAAAAAGAGTATGACTTGCGTATTCTGATGTAGCTACGACGCCGGCGGTCACTACTTCCCCCACCACGACTACTCGGACGACGTCGACGAGATCAACAACGAGGAGGAGGGCAACCGCGTGGCCACCCTCATCTACTACCTGGACGCCGTTGAGCGGGGCGGAGCGACGGTGTTCCCCGTAATGGGGGCGGCAGTGCGACCCAGCAGGGGCACGGCGTTGTTCTGGTACAACCTGCGCGATGACGGAGAGGGTGACACCAGGACGCTGCATGCAGCTTGTCCAGTGCTGGTGGGACGCAAGTGGATTGCCAACAGGTGGTTCCATGAGAGGGGCCAGGAGTTTATTCGCCCTTGTCCGAGGAGAAATAAATACTATTGAGAGAAAATCAATTTGTTGACGGCTGTCCATTGACATGGTTGACTATACAATCCTTACTCATCTATAATAAATAACAATTACATTTAAATTAATTAAAATTACTAACTTTTTGTATACAATGTGAATAAACTAATATAATTGCCAATCTCAAAAATCTGGATAAAGCTAATCTTTACACTATTATGAAGATGATTGTGAAGAATAGAAAATAGAAATTGAACATTATGAACTATTATCTAATTTTTTTTGGTGTGGGGCTTAACGTCGCACTGTTCTGCAGCGAGGCTAATGGCGACGGATAAATGATTATGATGATGATTGGGAGATGATGGTGAAGAGTAGGTAAGGATGGAAGGTGGGAAGGAGGCGGTCGTGGCCTATTAGTAGGTTACCTACCTTGAGGGAATACCACGAAAAACCCCCAGTCAGGAAGGACGACCGCGGGGATCGAAACCGGGCCTCCGGAATACAAGTTCAGAGCGTTACCACTCAGCCAACCTGTTCCGTATATATATTTTATTGTTTCGAAGCAGATATACCTTGTTCAAAAATTGTTACTATTTCATCCAGGATTCCAGAAGCAAAGCTATTAAATGATACTTCTCTTCGGACAGAAGACGTAAGGCAGAATAAATGGCAGTAATTAGCCGAAAATCAGTGCTTTTAAAATAAAGGTTACGTAAATGCTGGATATAATGCACATCTCAAAGTTTCATTGGAAAGATGAAGAGAGTTTCATTGTGTCAAGTTTGTGATGCATGTGCATCTTTATTAAAGTAAAGTTTGCTGCTCTGCTCAATGGATTTTCCTTCAACCTGACGTCTTGATTCGAATAGAGAGCCTATAGATTTGCAGCGCTTTCTCTGCACTCTGGTGAGAGAAGGTGAGGTTCACACTAGCTTGTTCGAGAGCACGAGAGCCACAGCGTTCGATTCTCCTGCTCTTCTGCAATCTCCTGCATTGTAATGTGATCTTTGAGGGATCTGTGTGTGTGTGTGTGGGGAGGGGGGGGGGGGGGGGGGGGGGGGATTGACTCTTGAACTCATAAAAAATATTAATTATTTTTGACTCAAAACCCCAAAAATCATTTATTCATACAAACAAATAAGACAATATTAATCACTATTTTTCATTAAACGAAAACTTACAAAGCAAAAAATTATGTGTTTTGAAGTGAAAAGAAAAGAAATGCACGAATTTAAAGATATTACCGTTTATTTAGAGTTGTTAAAATTTTGTGATATTAGCATAGGTACTCACTAAGAGCAAATAAAGTCATTATTCTTCACCCAACCACAAAAGTGAAAAATGTATATGGCGGAGTATAAAGTCTAAAGTCGTCCAATAATACGTGTGCGTGCACCGTCCGACTTGGCTAGCGTGGAGCGACCGCCCCACTAGATTTGTTTTACTTTACAAATGAAGTTTTGACAAGTTAAGAGCCGATACTACTCGCAGAAATTTGCGATTCGGATGAAAAAAATCAAAAAAATACTTGAAAATGCAATTGGTATGAGTCGTATGCGCAACGAAGTGGAAGTACATAGAGATCAGTGGTCGTATGTGACATCTATGCTTTTAATCGTGTGCTGCATGTTGCATATACTGCTGCGAAGTAAGGTATTTTAATTTTCTTTTTGTGATTATTTATATCATGAATTATTATATATTCACTTTTTCATTATTCTTGAGTTAATTTACACATTCTTTTTTTGTGTTATTGTATTCACTTTTTCTTTGTTCTTGAGTTATTTTTATTGATCCTTCTTTGATGGTTGTTTACTATAGAACTCTCAACCTTATTTGATAGTAGCAATTGTGTTTGAATGTTCATGTTGTGTGATTATTTATGTAATATTTCTTTTTTATCTTATTATTCTTAAGTTACTTTTATTAATTAAGTAATTCTGTTTTTTTATGTTCTCTTTACGCTCCTAAAACATATCAGGAGGCCAAGTCTTGAAACTTACGCCTTCAGGACGCAAAACGCACTCAGACGTCTATAAGTACCGTTCACTGTAAGAATGATCGCCATTGAAACATAAAGTCAAGCCACTTATTTGATTGGCATCCAGTAATCTATTGCAAACAATTTATTAACATTATAATTATAATTACAGATATTATACAGTCATAAAACCTTAGTCAAAATTAAGCTAAACAGTTAAAGGTAGATTTCAAGGTCATCATTCTTACATTAAATGGGACTTTATGACGTCCGAGAGCGTTTGCGTCCTGAAAGCGTAAGTTTCAAGACTTGGCCTCCTGTTCTTTCTTTTCATATTGTCTTTCCCCACAGATGAGCTCCCTGAGCTTTGTGGATTGTGTGATGCTTGTGTGTATGTTGTATTAAATAATAAAGGAGTTAAAAAATAATTTAAAAAAATTAAATATAAGAAAAAAATGTTTTTATTCCTGTTGGAGGGTTAAACTAGAGTATTTTTAGGATCTTTTTGCACCGTTGCCACGAAAAAGCTTAACAAAAAATCTAAAATTTTCAACCATGGGAACAGATTTACTATTTTCCTATAATCTTTGAAATTTTGAAAACTCGGTCTTGCCGTTCAGATAAAAGTATAGGGATAGTGCGTACTCTATTTAAATAACATTATTTCATCAGGGTATTATAGACTCATAAGAGCGTACTTCACGAAATGAGATTCTATTCCCTGTTCTTTCAAGCAGAGAGACAAGAAATATTAACATAAACATAGCTGCATATAATGTGGCAATATATATGTAAAATAAATATAATTACACTAATCATAACATTGAAGAAATTATAATGTACCATTTTAGTTTCTAATCATCGCAAATGATCAGCGGTACAGGTTGAACATGCACTCACGGCTTTCTTGCTTCTGCACAGGTCCATCATGAGCTGCCCTCTATGCGGCAGCAGTAGGTACTTGTGTGTTACATGCTGGCTTGTGCATCTTTCATTAATAAGTACACATTGTTGCTAATTACTACTGTAATCAGTGATAAGATTACAAGATAGTTATAATGATGATAATTATGAAAAAACAAAGTGTTGTTTTTAATTGTTTTAATTGTAATCGCTTTTAGATTGTAACATAGTTGGATCATATTATGGATCACATATTTTAAAACCAATTTAATCGATAGTCAATTCCAAAGTTTTAGGGCTGGTCTTTCAATGCCTTGCTAACTTTTATACAGTCAATTAGGGCTATATTGCCATGGCAACAACCAATGACATTCCTAGAATGACCACTAACTAACTGTTAATAGCTAATTGAGACTTAAGCAGAGTATTGAAAGACCGGGCCTTTGTCATTTAGTCTTAATTGACCCTTATCATGTTTTATATCGAAAAGAAAGATCAAGAAATAAAGTAGGTATACGAGCGAAAAGAAAAAGAATTGTTTCAAAAAATATTTCAAAGCGAAATAAACACAGCGACAGGAAAATTAACTCCGGTTAAAATACGTAAATTGTAGTAGAAATGAGTTTGGTTTTGATGATTTGGTTCCCTCTAATTCAGTGTGAATAAAATGTGATATTATTTTAACCATTCATTATTATTCAAATAAAAGCATTTGCCTTCTTGTAATCGTCAATTATTGTACTTGATTCAACATTTATAATTATCTTTTCATTAATTTTCTATTTTCACACCGGATGAAAATTGTCGAAAAAACAGAATACAAATAACTAGATAATATTTGATTGCACTTAAAAAAACTAATATTGCCTACTAACATTAAAACTATAAAATAAATACAGTTATCTTAATAAACCTCATTTACTATATAAATGTGAAATGAAATCAAAATATTTATAAATATTACAGAAAACCCGGAATTATCCATGTCAGTCAGTACTTAATTTGAATAAAAATTACTACAATGCATTTTTTTTAAGCGAAATTGAACAACTAGTCAAAACCACCAAATACATATTATCCTATTCAAGTCATGTTATTTGCCTGTAAACTGTTTAGGAATTAATTTATACAGGTCAGGAAATAAAACAATTTATTATTCGTACAGGTATACAAAAAATATAATTCTCAAATTCCTATCTATTTAAATTTCTTTAGAGAGCTCTCCGAACTGGTATAGTACTGTTAAGATAAAAAGGAGAATCATATAATCTTATCATATAATACAATAGCTTTACATATCTTCATTCCACTTCTTATTTCAACAATATGCCCGGGTCTGCACCCATTTGCAGGTGCCTCAACAATAAAAACAACAAAAAACAGTTTCCGTTTCCAAAACCATTCAGCAACCTCACGCTCCCAAATCTAGTGGAGCGGTCGCTCCACGCCAGCCAAGTCGTACGGCGCGCGCACACACTCATTTAAAAAGGCTGGAGCAAACCCACTTTTACTGTAAGCATCAAAGTGGCATTTTCGGCCTACTGGATCTTAAAATTGGAAAATCTCACATTGTTGCGATATATCTTAATTTCGAGCTATGGCCCACCCTACAACATATACCAAATTTGGGAACAATAGGTTACGCCCTTTGCGCGCTAGAGGGCCGTGAAAACAGTGTTTTAGGGCGGTTTTCATAATAATCTCAGTAGTAGTAGTAGTAGGGTGGAGCTAAAATATGGTAAACAGGCCACAGCATAAACAGCTGAACCGATTGATTTAAAATTTTTACCACATATGCACTTTTGGCGTCTGAGGTGCCTTTTGCTATAACTGGTTTTATGTCGCCATTTTGAAACCGGAAGTGACGTCATATCTCGTCAACGGCTGGACCGATTGGAACGAAAATTGCGCCAAACGATCCAGACGGTCATCTATATGCATGATAAGTAGCAAAAGACTAAACATTATGTTAAAGAAACCGGAAATGACGTAATGAAATTTGAAATACATCGATTGGCTTTTTGGCAACAAAGATTGATCCGATTATTTTGATATTTATGTAACGTATGTACTTTTGACGTCTCATGTGACTTGTTATAAAACCAACCGGAAGCCGCCATTTTGAAACCGGAAGTGACATCATATATCAATAACGGCTAAATAGATTTCAACGAAACCAGCGCAAAACAATTTAGACGGTCAACTTTATGTATTATCATCAATAATATTTGCAGTTTCTCATACCTAAACCGGAAATGACGTCACACATTTTAATAATCTCACAAATTTTTATTTGGATGCAATAAATATACTATTTGAGACAGCTTATAACATTATAATCATGTTTCAAATATACTTCAAGGGGTCAGAGATTTCAGCCGCCATTTTTAAACCGGAAGTAACGTCATATCTCAAAAACTGGTAGACAAATCGGTATGAAACTAGCGCCAAACGATTCGGATGGCCATCTCTATGGAATATGAACAGTACAAATAGAATTTTCCTATTTATGAGACCGGAAATGACGTCATTCAAATGTATAAATTATTATAATTCCCTCCTATACAATAAATACATATTCAGAAAGCTTAAAATGATACACATCATTTATAGAAATAAATTCTATGTGGCATTGCAGAAAGTTCAGCAGCCATTTTGAAAACCGAAGTGTTTCCATATCTCGGAACTGGGTTGACTGATTGGAATGAAACCTTTGCTATTCTACGTGAAAGATCATTTAAAGCAATTATTTAGGACCATACGCTGCTATTCATTAGTGGTAACGAAATTGTAAAGGGTGATGATTTTTTAAAAGAATTTAGTAATTGTTCATTTCATGTGTCACAAGTTGTTAGAATAAACTAAAAATAGGAGTGATATCCCCATAAAAAACACTTCGTGTAAAAATACCAGCCAAGTCTCTTCAACTAAAAAAAAATATGAAATCTAAAAATTCTGCACTGAAAAGTAGTGATATCAAAAAATTAGCCAAGTCAAAACTTTATTTGAAAATCAAAAAATACTTGGCGCATCGTTTTTTTTAGGGCATTATATGTATACTATGTATATGTATATTTCATGTATAATTTATAATTGGCTTATACTTCCAAGCTATTTAAGTACACGATGCGCCAAGTATTTTTTGATTTTCAAATAAAGTTTTGACTTGGCTAATTTTTTGATATCACTACTTTTCAGTGCAGAATTTTTAGATTTCATATTTTTTTTTAGTTGAAGAGACTTGGCTGGTATTTTTACACGAAGTGTTTTTTATGGGGATTCATTATACGTAAAACTAAATTACACCTAATTTCTTTTCTCTATTCTGTTTTTTAATAGCTCAGCCCGCGCAAATCTTTTAGACGACATGTCACCTAGCTGGATTAAAAAAAGTCATTCAAACCACAACAATGTAGATGAAAATTGAGGACGCAGACAAGAATGTGTCATTACCAGAGATTTAGAAAAGATCCGCCATTTTGATTAGCTGCGATGACTCATGACATTTTATAAGTAGTTTTTTACACCTAACTAACGATGTGCGCGTATATATATTCAAGATTAATAGATGACAAAAAGAAAAACATGAATGGATGGAACGAAATTCAAAATAGAGCATTGAGGCGAAAACAATGTATCAATTACTTTTGAATCGGTTCTAGGCCGAATGCCCCCCCCCCCCCCCTGATGACCCCACCCTAGGTGGAGAAATAAGAGTCACGAGTGTTGGTGTTTTTTTACATCTAGCCTCATCACGACTTGAGGCTTTTGTGTGTTTGTAGTGTAAAAGAATTACAATGTGCAGTAGTAAACAAAATGGATTTGCTATTGTTCGCCGTGGATTGCTTGATATGGAAATGTGTATGGGATTTTCATGTACAGTTTTGTTGTGACCGAGTGTTTTACATGATACTTGGAGTCGTATTTTATATTGTCTGTTCATCTGTGAATTATGTTTTTTCCTGATACACTAATTTTGATTGACAGCTCAGAAAATGATTAAGAATTTATCAATCAATTATCAATAATATGTAGATTGTATGTGCCCCAATCGACGAGAATGTATTCACAAAGTTATAATTGTTATTGGTCCAAAATGCATTTTAAAATATTGTTTATTGAAGCATGTGAACAGACAAACTGTATTTTTTGTCCAGGCAAATTCACCACCTTATTAATAAATTTATTGACAATAGTCTAGTATTTCTTCAAAAAAATATTAAATTCAAAGTAGGCTCTCAACTGTAATTATCTCAATAACAAAATATTTTTAAAAATCTAATTCCATTTTGTACTTTCTATGCATATTTTATTTGAGATTATGGTGTGTGCATTACACTTAGGCCCATGCTCTTATGGCTAAAAAGGAGTTGACAATATACAGTCATTTTGGTATAAACTGGGAACCGAAACGAAATCTTTTTACTTCTGTCCCTAATGAAATGTTTGGTTTTTTAAATTTAATTCCATATTTTAGTGATATTCAATGTGTTTCAATTATCTTCTCAGTTTTTGAATGATTTTGTATTTTATGTTAATTTTGCAAGGTTTTCTTATTGTGGAATTAAATCTGATTATTTTCAGTTCATCATCCCTCACAGCTGCATTTTAACCTGAATATATCTCTCACACTCAAGCCTACAAGGTTGATGCGCCAGTGGATAGATGTCAACTGCAAAATAACTCGATTAAATGGCAAATTGAATTCGTTTTGTGTCCAACGAAACGAGGTTTCTGAATCATTTAATTCCTGTATTTCTAACAGAGCTGACACATTGAGAGCATGTGAAATGTCAGGGAACTTGTGTTGGTTTTGGGTGTGAATGCAGGTGATTCGCGTCGTAGAATGGACATTCCTAATTGAATCGAATTGACAACGCAACAGCAACAAAGGCCAATTCAAAAAGTTGAATGACTTATTGAGATAAATTTTAAACCAATCTTCAAACCTTGCACCTACTTGTTTAAAATTGTATTTATTGACCCAAATCGTTTTTTCTTGCAATACATGCCTTGTTGAGTCAGTTTTTGTAGAGAGTATAGGTATACCTTAGAGGTAGAATGCCTCAAGTCCCTTTTTCGATTGTAGGACAATAGTACAATGCATAGTATATGATTGGATGAAGGTCGAATTATTGGTTATAGCAGACCACGAGAATCATTGATATTGACATCGGGCCTTCTACCTCTGAGGTACAGATACATTGTGAATAGAGTTGGAGTCAACTAATGATGATACCTGCTTAGTATGGCCAGGGATAGGCCGGCCCATGCTAAGCAGCAGCCAGATTGTGTAAGCTTCACTTCCGAGTTAGACGATAGCATAGTCTAATCTCGTCCATCGTCCATCTCCTAGATGCTGAGTGTGTAACTCACTTTAGAGATGTAGTCCGTCTAACTCTGGCTAGAGGTGTAGTACTCCATCTCTAAAGTGAGTTACACACTCAGCATCTAGGAGATGGACGATGGACGAGATTAGACGATGCAAGTCTAACTCGGAAGTGAAGCTTACACAATCGCGCTGCAGGTATCATTAGTTGACTCGGACCGTAGCTCTATGTTGTTCGAGCAAGAGTTGAAGATATTCAATATCTTTCGATATGGATGTCTACTTGGCAGTAAGATTATTTTATTTTGCTTCGTATGTCATTTTTTGCAACAAAAAATGTCAAAAAGTTTCGTGAATGAGGCCCCAGGAAGTGTAGTTACTGTTTTGTTTAGGTTTCGCTCCAAACCCTGGTCCCGCGACTCCTCCGCCCCCGCAGCGAATCAGCCACGTGACTGACCGCACCCCACGTGACCTCTGTCCTCGTGGATCCTGTTCCACAATCAACACGATCTCGCAGAGTCAATCACTTGTCCGTCTGTCTGCGGGTCAAGAGAAGTGCAACACTCTGACCATGTACAGTCGGTGTCAAGAGAAGTGCAGCACTCTGACCATGTACAGTCGGACTCAAGACAAGGGCAGCACTGCATGTACAGGTGGCGTCAAGAGAAGTGCAACACTCTGACCATGTACAGACGGCGTCAAGAGAAGTGCAGCACTGCATGTACAGGTGGCGTCAAGATAAGTGCAACACGATCTCGCAGAGTCAATCACTTGTCCGTCTGTCTGCGGGTCAAGAGAAGTGCATCACTCTGACCATGTACAGGTGGTGTCAAGAGAAGTGCAACACTGCATTACAGGTGGTGTCAAGAGAAGTGCAACACGATCTCGCAGAGTCAATCACTTGTCCGTCTGTCTGCGGGTCAAGAGAAGTGCATCACTCTGACCATGTACAGGTGGCGTCAAGAGAAGTGCAGCACTGCATGTACAGGTGGCGTCAAGAGAAGTGCAGCACTCTGACCATGTACAGGCGGTGTCAAGAGAAGTGCATCACTCTGACCATGTACAGGTGGCGTCAAGAGAAGTGCAACACTGCATGTACAGGTGGTGTCAAGAGAAGTGCAACACGATCTCGCAGAGTCAATCACTTGTCCGTCTGTCTGCGGGTCAAGAGAAGTGCATCACTCTGACCATGTACAGGTGGCGTCAAGAGAAGTGCAGCACTGCATGTACAGGTGGCGTCAAGAGAAGTGCAGCACGATCTCGCAGAGTCAATCACTTGTCCGTCTGTCTGCGGGTCAAGAGGAGTGCAACACTCTGACCATGTACAGGTGGTGTCAAGAGAAGTGCAACACTCTGACCATGTACAGGCGGCGTCAAGAGAAGTGCATCACTCTGACCATGTACAGGCGGCGTCAAGAGAAGTGCAACACTTTGACCATGTACAGGTGGTGTCAAGAGAAGTGCATCACTCTGACCATGTACAGGCGGCGTCAAGAGGAGTGCAACACTACATGTACAGGTGGCGTCAAGAGAAGTGCAACACTCTGACCATGTACAGTCGGACTCAAGACAAGTGCAGCACTGCATGTACATGTGGTGTCAAGAGATGTGCAACACTCTGACCATGTACAGGTGGCGTCAAGAGAAGTGCAACACGATCTCGCAGAGTCAATCACTTGTCCGTCTGTCTGCGGGTGAAGAGAAGTGCAACACTCTGACCATGTACAGGCGGCGTCAAGAGAAGTGCAACACTCTGACCATGTACAGGCGGCGTCAAGAGAAGTGCAACACGATCTCGCAGAGTCAATCACTTGTCCGTCTGTCTGCGGGTCAAGAGAAGTGCAACACTCTGACCATGTACAGTCGGACTCAAGACAAGTTCAGCACTGCATGTACAGGTGGCGTCAAGAGAAGTGCAACACGATCTCGCAGAGTCAATCACTTGTCCGTCTGTCTGCGGGTCAAGAGAAGTGCAACACTCTGACCATGTACAGGTGGTGTCAAGAGAAGTGCAACACTCTGACCATGTACAGGTGGTGTCAAGAGAAGTGCAACACGATCTCGCAGAGTCAATCACTTGTCCGTCTGTCTGCGGGTCAAGAGAAGTGCAACACTCTGACCATGTACAGGCGGCGTCAAGAGAAGTGCAGCACTGCATGTACAGGTGGTGTCAAGAGAAGTGCAACACGATCTCGCAGAGTCAATCACTTGTCCGTCTGTCTGCGGGTCAAGAGAAGTGCAACACTCTGACCATGTACAGTCGGACTCAAGACAAGTGCAACACTGCATGTACAGGCGGTGTCAAGAGAAGTGCAACACGATCTCGCAGAGTCAATCACTTGTCCGTCTGTCTGCGGATCAAGAGAAGTGCAACACTCTGACCATGTACAGGTGGTGTCAAGAGAAGTGCAACACTGCATGTACAGGTGGCGTCAAGAGAATTGCAACACGATCTCGCAGAGTCAATCACTTGTCCGTCTGTCTGCGGGTCAAGAGAAGTGCAACACTCTGACCATGTACAGGTGGTGTCAAGAGAAGTGCAACACTCTGACCATGTACAGGCGGCGTCAAGAGAAGTGCAGCACTGCATGTACAGGTGGTGTCAAGAGAAGTGCAACACGATCTCGCAGAGTCAATCACTTGTCCGTCTGTCTGCGGGTCAAGAGAAGTGCAACACTCTGACCATGTACAGTCGGACTCAAGACAAGTGCAACACTGCATGTACAGGCGGTGTCAAGAGAAGTGCAACACGATCTCGCAGAGTCAATCACTTGTCCGTCTGTCTGCGGATCAAGAGAAGTGCAACACTCTGACCATGTACAGGTGGTGTCAAGAGAAGTGCAACACTGCATGTACAGGTGGCGTCAAGAGAATTGCAACACGATCTCGCAGAGTCAATCACTTGTCCGTCTGTCTGCGGGTCAAGAGAAGTGCAACACTTTGACCATGTACAGTCGGACTCAAGACAAGTGAAGCACTGCATGTACAGGCGGCGTCAAGATAAGTGCATCACTCTGACCATGTACAGGTGGTGTCAAGAGAAGTGCATCACTCTGACCATGTACAGGCGGCGTCAAGAGAAGTGCAACACTCTGACCATGTACAGTCGGACTCAAGACAAGTGCAGCACTGCATGTACAGGCGGTGTCAAGAGAAGTGCAACACTCTGACCATGTACTCATCGATAATGCAACATTTCGTCTTAGTGGTGTTTAAAGTCGCACTGAGGTGCAACTAGCCTAATGACGACGGATTAATGATTATGAATTATGATGATGAATAGGTAAGGATGGACAATTCTTTCTTTGGAATGAGGTGGTCTTGACCTATTAGCAGGGAACCTTCCCGGGATTTGTCTCCTGACTGGGGGAAACGGAAACCACGATAGCCATGAAATTCGAGCCCATCCGGAGTGCAAGTCCATGCGTTAGATCAGTGCTATAATTATAGTTCCGTCAAGCATATGTTAAATAATCGTTTAGAAGTCTAGGAGAGACCCCGCCCTATCTTATGCCCGTCTGACCCCTGATCTCGAAATGCATGTTATTATTACATGATGCAGTTCGGTGGTTTTCGTCATTTATAATCCCAGATTAAATCTAACTGTTCTGTATCAATGATACAGCTGATATACGTCATCGTACCTTGAGTTAATATTTTTTCATCAATTTTACGCACAATCGTTTTCCGAATTCGTAATAATTGGTCTGTTGGGTAAAAAGAAGTCAATCGGTATTTACACGTTTGCAGAATGTAATTGTACGGTACTTGATTGAATGGGGAGTTGTCCAACCCACACCAAGAAGATAATAGTGGTATTTATTCTTTTATAGAATAGAAATCCTTATAGTGGTCATAAAAATCACGTTCAACCACAATCTTGACTGTCACCCCCTGGCTATGAACCCACGACCTGCTGCTTGTCCGGCGAGTTGTCTCGACCACTGAGCCAACTGGTTTGAGATGCTCCTCGCAGATCAAACTGAGATACAATCTGATTGAATGAAGACAGAAGATGTATGAAGCAAGTAGCAACATTTGTGGGCCACCTGCATTATCAGGTTTCAGGAAGACTCGGTGTATTGACTGTGTGTGCTAGAACTGATTTTAGGAGATTTAAATGGGACGAGATTTTAGATAGAAGATTTTAATGATATTTTTAATGTTAATGAATGGTATTTAATAGATTGCTGGAATTCAATCTAATAAATAGATTGACAGTTTCAAGGTCGTCATTCTTAATTGCAAATGATTGCATAAAATTGCATAATTACTAATTTATTAGCTTACCGCAAGATAATTGAAATTGACTTCCGCCCTTCTACCTCTGAGGTAGAGATTCGTTTTAATCACTGGTTTTAATACACTTGAAAAGTTAAGTCACAGCTGGCCAAATTCTAACTGGGACAGATTATTTCAGAAATTATAAGTAATAGGTAAGGTAGGTTATCTTTCTTGATTTTCCTTATTTTATTTGATGTCATTTCTGTATATCGTTTTAATATCTTTCTTTTACAACTGAATTTAAAATATGATTAAACAATTGAAAAAAATTATCAAGATTGAGGTCTGTTAAGTACCTAGCAACCAGGGTTATAGTAACTATCCAAAATTAGTTAAGAGGACTGAGTAGTGAGCGTGGCCTTGAAGAGTTTTTTAATCGATTTTTATTAATATCTTTTACCAATGTAATTGTTAACAAAATAGGGCTTTGTACGAGTATTCAGAACAGTTCAATGAAAACAATTTCATAGTTTGGAATAAGTTATTAGTTTTATTTTGTCCAACAGATGTTTAGTACCATAATTTTACTAATTTTCGGGCACTAAACATCTGTAGGACAAAGTAAATTTAATAAACCTTTACAAGCTATGGAATTATTTTCATTGAACTGTTCTGAATAGTTGTACAAAACCTTATTTTGTTAACAATTACATTGGTAAAAGATATTGATAAAAATCGATTAAAAAACTCTTCAAGGTCAAACTCACTACCCAGCCTTCTTAATAGAGCCTATGGATTGAGGTCTTGCTCGTGCACTTTGCGTGTATTTGCTGAGGTTGTTTGTGTTGTTTTGTTTTGTTTGCGGTAACGACGAGTGAAGGGTCAGAGGTGGCACATTGACGAGCTGGAGCAGTGGCTGCAGCGGCGCTCTAGAATGCAGCTAATCACGCATACAAAGCAGCTGGAAATCAATACCAGCAGATTGCATTCGCATTCAATCATGATCGAGCCCCGAGGCGGCCTAGCGTGATCGTGGCTGCAAGAGCCAGCGATTTTGTTGCTTTTTGAAGTCACTTTTTTGGATACGATTGGAGACAAACTGGAAAAAACAGATTGGAAAAACCAGTCGCATTTCCTATACAAATAGCCAGCAAATCAGTTTCAATCCCCGTTATAAAAGGGAATTTAATTTTTTAATATTTAAATTAGAAACTATATCACGGTCTAACTCAAAAATGGTTACTACTTACTAATAGGTACTTTCACTTCTACTAATAGAAGTGGTTGCTATACAGTAAGCGACAGGGCAAGTTGGACCCCAGGTATAATTTCCACCCCTACTGAACCTTCCCCCACCATGCTACCACGCTGCCGAGCTGCAATCTCGCCGAACAACAAGACCTGTCAAAACAAATTGACATGGGTCGATATCCAACCACCTCATTAGTTACAAATATTATTTTGATGCGTTTTTGCTCAAAATGATTTAGTTTTTGTCAGATTATTATACTGCCTTAAAATTGAATGTCATACCTCTTTTAAATTTAAAAAATTGTCAATTTTTGACTAAACTACGGAAAAATACACTGCAAATACAGTTGGAAATTCGATTTGTCGCGGTTTATAGCCCATAATAAAGTTGCGTTTGTTTGTTTGTTTGTTTCATGAAGTTATATAAACGATCGACCAGACAGTGAATAATTGCTAGATTGTATGACGCAACTCCAATTGCATTCATTCAATATTATTGGACAAACATTGATTCCTCAAATCAAAAGTTGTGCATGAATAATTCAATTATTATAGTCGCAAATTTTAACAACGAATGAAGATGAATGAATCGCCGTGTTTCCAAGCGGTTTGTGTGCAGCGTCTGATGATTTTATGTTACAATACACAATTTGAATATCATGTCGAATTTCATTTCGAATTCGCTTTAAGCTTAAGATACAGAAATGCCGCACAACGCGGCTGCCTTCACTATCACGTCTTTCACACCAAGTCCAGGATTCTGCTTACGCAAGTTTGCATACACTGTCAAAAATAAACGACGCTCTTGGCTTGACACTGGCTTCCCTTTCGATCGAGCACTCAAATATTTGTCGGGCGATTGGTCACGAGCTTAAAAGTCTGCCATGGCGAGTGAAAAACACCCACTGATGCAAATTATTGTCGACAATATCGTCCTCGAGTAGAATCTAAACCCCCAAATTTAATGACAATCAACAAGAGTCAGCTGTACTAAAAGATAAACATTGGTGATAATATTACCTAAATATCGCTAATAACTATTGAGTCATTCAAGATCCGCCGTCACATCCTCATTCCTTAGCAATGATCAGATATTAGACCATCTTGCAAGATAAAACTTTATTTACCCCAAAGAAACTAATAAATTAGCTGTCAAATTATTACGTTTCTTTGATGATGTATTTGAACATCATGATATTCAAATTGTGTATTGTAACATAAATCATCAGGCGCTGCACACAAACTGCTTGGAAACACGGCGATTCATTCATCTTCATTCGTTGTTAAAATTTGCGACTATAATTTGAATTATTCATGCACAACTATTGATTTGAAGAATCAATGTTTGTCCAATAATATTGAATAAATGCAATTGGAGTTGCGTCATACAATCTTGCAATTATTCATTGCCTGGTCGATCGTTTATATAACTTCATGAAACAAACAAACAAACGCAACTTTATTATGGGCTATAAACCGCGACAAATCGAATTTCCAACTGTATTTGCAGTGATACACCTTTTTCCGTAGTTTGGTCAAATATTGACCGTTTTTTAAATTTAAAAGAGGTATGACATTCAATTTTAAGGCAGTATAATAATCTGACAAAAACTAAATCATTTTGAGCAAAAACGCATTAAAATAATATTTGTAACTAATGAGGTGGTTGGATATCGACCCATGTCAATTTGTTTTGACAGGTCTGATTGTTCGCCGAGACAGCAGTCAGCCGCGTGGTAGCATGGTGGGGGAAGGTTCAGTAGGGGTGGAAATTATACCTGGGGTCCAACTTGCCCTGTCGCTTACTGTAGTTACTTTAGTTGGTTTCATGACTACTTACAGAAAGGATAAGAAAATTCGTATGCTTTCTTACATGTAACCTCTTGTACTCTTAATTATAAAAAAAATCAATGGATAACAGTATTTTTTATTTACTAGGAAAACGCTCTGTGTAACGCGTTGATGAGCGAGCACCGACCCGCGCAACATCGCCAATCGAGCACGATCCATCCTTTCAATCAAAGATAACTAACTATACATCGTTACATGATTTTTATAGCAACTTTCCATAAACGTGCTGGAAACATTTAATAACAGGTCAATGTACCATGAATTTGATAGGTACTTCTCCATCAATCTCTGTGAACAGATATTCAAAACACTTAAAGTAGAAATAAGTATGTACATTTTTTACCGATTGGGCTGGAATAATGTGTAAAATATGAGATTTTACATCTAGTCAAAACGTTGCTTCTAACATAACTGAAACACGATCAATATTATAGAAAAAAAAATGAAGTCATACTTATACATAATATAATATGCATCCCTTATGAATTGTATTATATTCCACACAGTCAACAAGTATATGTTTTTCATTGAAACTCAGGACCCTTACCTAATATCGCGAAATGTTGGTGCTACGATGGTGTTGAGTTCAAGGTCGGTGCTACTACGGGTTATTTAGATAGGTAGCACCGTCCTACCATTTCGCGATATTAGGTAACCCCCCTGAATAGCTATCTATACACTTTGGTACATAAATAAAACAATCCGGAAAGCTGTGGAATTTCCCGATACACCATCAATTCTGACAGTTACAAACATTGAAAATGTCAATAAGTGCATAAGTTATCTAATGATTGGGCTGAAAACTTGTAAAATATGAGAAAATAATAGACTTAATGTTCATGCAAAATATGAACTTAATCGGAACATTTTGATTTTCGACCAATCGGGAGATAATTTTATTTTTGAACCAATCAAATGACAGCTCTCAAAAACTATACACGATTAAGTTAGAATGATATTAGTATGTGTGCAAAATTTCAGCTCGATCGAATGAAAATTGTGGCCTGTGCCGTCGGTCCAAACACACAAAAAAACACAAAAAAACACACAAAAAAAAACAACAGAGAAAGTGTCCAAAAGTGCAGAATGGAGACGCTCGCTACGCTCGCTCAATAATATAGAACAAATTTGTTTTTTTTATTAATAAAACAGAGTTTATTCATGAAAAGGATGCCCATGAAGTTTGGAAATGGATTTCAAAATGTTTTCCAAACTAATGGAACAGACAAACAGAAAATCAGGAAGTGATAGTAATTCTAAATTTGAAAGCTTATTTGAAGATTCCTATTGTCCTGTGACACGTAATCTAATCTTGTCTTCTAAGTCGGGTCAAATTACGTCAATGTCCTTTAAAACTCGTCTCAATGTAAACAAGCTTGACGCATTGAAAAAGATAACCCATTACGCGCAATATGTCTATCAATGTACTATCATTAAAATTTACATTGTACTAAATATTTGTTTGATGTGGATGCAAAATAATTCATCATTGCCGATCCTTTACTTTATCCTGATTATTAGAGTGGTTTATTATCCGTATACGTCAAAGAAAGCAAAGATGATAGAAAGGAGAAGACATCTTTAATAATAACAAATAGGAATAATTATAAATTATCCAAAATTATAGACGATTATGGATTATTCTCTAATTTGTTATTTGCCGACAACAACAAAAAAAAAGTTTCCAAGTTTTTTTCGAAATCCCTTTGGATTTCAAAAAAAAACGAAAAACGTATGGCACCTATAGCGGTTTGTTAAATAGTAGAAAAATTCAGATAAATAAAAATCAACAAGTGTTAAGGATTTTGTGCCACATCAATACCTGCAAACTGTATTATAGAAGTCACGTCCAAACTCAAAAATGTTTCATATTGCGAGCAAAAGCAGTGAAGATTTCTGGACGCTTCAACCCGAAACGTCCGTTTTTATTTCAAAAATTGTCCCACCACTGTCATAAATCCTGTGGTCGCATGACTAAATCTCCTCAACAATTTAAATATTAAAGTAATACCAACATCTTGGTCCAATTCATATTTTTCTTGTTCAATTCATCAACACAAGTAACCAAAACAATTTTTAGCTTGATTGGTCCCGTTTATCCCTGACTAATCCCGATTTCTAACATTCAATTTCAAACTTGCCGCGTGGCCACGCTGACGTCATCGTAGGCTCACCGCTTGTAGTAGGCCAGGCAGGGTAGCAGGCGGGCGGTGCGGCGGCGAACAACTTCAACCGTGATTTAAATTAGTTGGGAAAGTACGTACGATCGAGTGAGTAATGTCATCGTCCAAGTTAAAATGTATACGATAAATCCTTACTTGTTTGAACCGACCTATACAAACGACGAATTGCACAATATAAATTTAAAAAAATATTGAAAACTGAGCCAGGCTAGAAAGCTTTGGCGGCAGAGCTGGTAACCGTGATTGGTGTAAGTGCGTATTTTGTCAAATAATGCCGACGGACATGGAATCTTTTTGAGCGAGCGAAGCGAGCGTCTCCTTTTGGCTCATTTGGCACGGAACTCTGTTTTTTTTTTTTTTTTTTTTTGTTTTTGTTTTTTTCTGTTACTGACGATATACAGGTCAGAGTTTTTCTTCGATCGAGCTGAAATTTTGCACACGTGTTTGGACATTCTCTGGGCGTTGCAGACCCAAATTTTTTTGAAATCTACTGATTGGTTAAAATTTAAATAAACATCTCCTGATAGGTTGAAAGTGAAAATGGTCTTCGACAAATCTGATCAAACTCATATTTTGGCTATACATGTCTAGAGTTTTTCCTCGATCGAGCTGAAATTTTGCACACATGTAGAGACAAAATTTCTGTTTGCAGACCCCAAATTTTTTTGAAATTTATTAATTGGCTAAAATTTAAATAAACATCTCCTGATGGTAGGTTGAAAAATGAAACTGGTCTTCGATAAATCTGATCAAAATCATATTTTGGCTATACAGGTCAGAGTTTTTCTTTGATCGAGCTGAAATTTTGCACACATGTAAAACCAACCTTCTCTGTTTGCACACCATAATTTTTTTTGAAATCCATTCATTGGTTAAAATTTTAATAAATATCTCCTGATAGGCTGAAAAATGAAAACGGTCTTCGATAATTCTGATCAAACTCATATTTTGCATGATCATTAAGACCAATATTGTCTCTTATTTTACAAAATTTCATCCCAATCAGTTAAGAACGTATGAACTTATTGAAATTTTTAATATCTGTCAGTAATGAAGTATCGAAATGAATGTTTTCCAGTGCCAATTGAATTGATTCTGATTTGCTTTATGAACCAGGTGCTTAGATGCTATTTTAAAGTTTCGATGAAAAGCATATACCTACTTTAAAGTTGATATCATAATCAGTGCTCGAAGTGGGCCGGTATGGGACGGTATGGTATACCGGTACTTCTTTACACATTTGATTTCATACCGTTACTTCTCAGAAAAAACGGAATGCTTAAAATCAGATATTCTTGGAAATTTACGTAATTTTAGATTCTAATTTACTCGTATTTCATGGTTATCTTTTGACTGCATATTTCAAGCATAACTATGAACTATGAACATCCACTACAAGATAAAGTAAAATTCATTATTTAATTTAGTTGTTTCATCATGGTAAAAGACTAATCTAACTAATGACATGACAATGGTTGTCAGTGTAATTCTGGAATCTGGACCATCATCTAATATCGTACCCCCCCCCCCCCCTCCCCCCCCCCCCGCACGTGGTATTCTTATGTTACCATACCGCCACTATTTAATTCCTACTTCGAGCACTGATCATAATCAATTCAATATGGTTGTATATGTTTTCTGTGCGTTGTGTACGCATTTCCGGTTCGAGAATTTGCACGTACCCGTGCTCGCTCATCAACGCGTTACACTGAGCGTTTTCCTAGTTATACACACTCTGCGTGATCTAGATGATTGCATTGCATAATTGTCTTGAGCGGAAGCTTCCTCTTTCTTGCACTCTCTTTACTGCAAGACGGCACAGCGAAATCAATCACATCTAATAATTTAGAGTTCTATTTGAGCGAGCGAAGCGAGCGTCTCCTTTTGGCTCTTTTGGCACAGACCTCTGTTTTTTTTTGTTTTGTTTTGTTTTTTTTCTGTTACTGACGATATACAGGTCAGAGTTTTTCTTCGAACTTTTGCACACATGTACGTAACATTTCTGATTGTTGCAGACCCTAATTTTTTTGAAATCCATTGATTGGTTCAAATTTAAAAAAAAATAACTTTCGACTGGTTGTTTCGATCACATTGAAATTTTGACAAGTCATTACCCCCAACATTGTACCCAATCAAACAAAGTTTCAGCCAAATCCTCCCATTGGTTAAAATTTAAAACCATCTTTCCTGTGTTTTTAGACATTTAAACTAGAACCGATTGAACGATCAACTTATAACTTCGCATGATGGTTGGGACCAACATTATCTGCATTTTTGACAATTTTCATACTAATCTGTGCTTAAATCCGACAGTTATTGACATTTTACGGATTTTTTGCGTGTTGGCTGTCAAATTCACGGCGACTTCGACTCTTCAGTTCAAGGCAAGGTAGTTAGAGCAGAAACTTTCAAACGCATATGAAACTGATAATGACCATTCAACAGTCGATCTGATATTGTGTAGATACACTTATATCATATGAGTGGTCTCAGGTATATTTTTTGAAGGAGATCCTGTGATTTTTAAAAAAAATAAACACGGAACCGTTCAATCATAAAGGTTCAATCGATCAACTTAAAGCTTTGCATGGTTATTTGGACTAATATTTTAGGAATTTTTTGAGATTTTTATACCAATCTGTGGCGAAATTTTAGAATTATTTCCTTTTAATGACATTTTCTATAGACCGGTTCGAGATGTTGCGCGTATCCGTGCTCGCTCATCAACGCGTTACTCAGAGCGTTTTCCTAGTTATTTTGCAGGTATCAAGATTTTCGTCCCTTAGATTGAATTGATTCAGTTTTACCTAAATTACCGGATGGAACTGCTGTAGATTTCAATCAGGGAACAAGTTCTTTCGGGAAAAAAGCTCTGTATTGAGGCGGTTAGAAATTTCGAAATATTCATTGTTAAAATGATCAGAACAGACTTATTGAGCGAGCGAAGCGAGCGTCTCCTTTTGGCTCTTTTGGCACGGACCTCTGTTTTTTTGTTTTTTTTGTGTCTTTTCTGTTACCTGAGGGTATACAGGTCAGAGTTTTTCTTCGATCGAGCTGAAATTTTGCACACATGTAAAACCAACCTTCTCTGTTTGCACACCATAATTTTTTTGGAAATCCATTCATTGGTTAAAATTTTAATAAATATCTCCTGATAGGCTGAAAAATGAAAACTGTCTTCGATTATTCTGATCAAACTCATATTTTGCATGATCATTAAGACCAATATTGTCTCTTATTTTACAAAATTTCATCCCAATAAGTTAAGAACGTATGAAGTTATTTACATTTTTAATATCTGTCAGTAATGAAGTATCGAAATGAATGTTTTCCAGTGCCAATTGAAAATTGATTCTGATTTGCTTTATGAACCAGGTGCTTAGATTGTATTTTAAAGTTTCGATGAAAATCATACACTTTTAAGTTGATATCATAATCAATTCAATATGGATGTATATGTTTTCTGTGCGTTTTGTACGCATTTCCGGTTCGAGAATTTGCACGTACCCGTGCTCGCTCATCAACGCGTTACACTGAGCGTTTTCCTAGTGTAAATGTACTTGGCACAAAATTTTCTCTGTTGACTTTGTGTACTAATTGCCGCTGCAGTTGAGGTGATGGATGACGGAAATCTATGGAATGACACACTTTTTGTGTCACTATTGCTTTTCAAAGAATTGTTATTGCACTCATACACACAGCAACGTTGAACCATGTTAATAAAATAAAACTTAATACCAAAATAAAAAGAAATTCACTTGAAAATTAATACATAGAGATACTGCACTATCAAAACAGAACCTTAGACTAAATAAATGTAGAGCACAAATGAAACTCTCTCTGAGGAATGTGACATGAGACTGTCTCGCCACGCGTCGCACGGCTTCTTGCTGTCAATCCGGTGCGAGGGTTGAACAGGTAGAGCCTACGATGACGTCAGGTGCTGCTTTTACAAAATAGCTCCTAACTCGGGGAAGGAATTTTTTGACAATTTTTTTATAATGAAAATTTAGCATGTACGCTAAGATTATAAAATATTTTGAGCAAGATGTTGGTACTAAGACTACCCATGTGGGACAAGCCTTCCCCAACATGGTCATACAACATGGTTATACAACATGGTCATACAACATGGTCTATACAAGTCCAAGATGAGTAAAGTGAATTATGTTCCAGCTTCTACCTTTTGTGATACTCCGTTATCAGTCGAGTGCTGGTTGACGTTTCAATGATTATTACCAGAAAGAACGTAACTCTTCTAATCATTGCCAAGCTTCTGGTTCATCTTGTTCCATCCAACAATCATAGTAAGTATAGAAGATTATAAAGGATTGAGGATAAACAAGCAGCTGTTTTACTATAGAGTTATGTGAGATAGCTATTTTGGTCAAACTCCAGAAGCTGGGTAAAAGGCAAAATGTGGAGAGGTCTTTGAGTAAATTATTTCAATTGGATGCATAAAATTAGTCATTTTATTTGTGTCCATTCCATACAACATTATTTCATCATTTATTATGCCCATCGGATGTTTATTTCCTAATCATAACTAGATATTATGGTAATAAAACCAAGAAGTTAATGTATCAAATCCAATATAAAATAAAACACTGGTAGCAACATTTCGCCTGCCTTCAGTTGGCTTGAAGTAGCCGTGTTTTAATATGTTTTTACTTTAGTAACCGTATTGTCCAGAGTATATGTTTTATCAAATCATATGGTAGTGTGTAACTCAATGTAACAAACACTTAAACAGAATTGCACGGAAATTTGGCGTTAACTTTCTTCTGCTTGACCCAGGCTAAGGTTGCCTTCAACCCAGAGTGTCCACAGTCCCAAGGGTTGTTCGTCAGAGTGATATTAAACTCCGGTTTGATTTCTCCGTTTTTCAAATACAACTCCTCGAAGGTAGACACACTAATTGTTTTCATTAAATTACTGTCTAAATTCAAACGAGATAATTCAGTCAGTCCTCGAAAGATACCTTGAGGGAAAGAAGTGATACCGTTGTTTGACAAGTCTATGTTCTCAATGTTGGGAAGATCACCGAAGAAGTCGGTTGGAAGTCGGTTTAAGCTGCATCCAGGGAGATTCAGAATGTGAATGGACGAGGAATTTATATGAGGAACATTTTTGAATGTAGCATTCGTCAAGTCAAGCAGTCTTAAATCTGTGGTGGGTTTGAATAAGTGGGCGTCTAAACTACCGATAGGGTTTCCTCCAAGTTTGATGTTGAACACAGATTCAAGTCCTTCGAGTGATTGAGGATGGATCTGAGATATTTGGTTGTTGTGGAGGTCGAGAGAGAATAGTAAAGATAGTCCGTGGAAGTTGTTTTGTCCAAGAGCAGATATCTGGTTGCTGGATATGTCCAGGAAGAAAAGAGCTGGAAGATATTGAAATATGTCCTTGTTTATGGATGTCAGGCGATTGTTAGAGAGGTCCAAGTTCTTTAGGTTTATCAAACCTTGGAAGGTTTTACTGTCGATGGAACTGATCTCATTCCTTCCAAACTTAGCATAGTTTAATTTTTCCAGTCCGTTGAACATTTTCTCTTTGAGGCTAGGTATTTTATTATTATTCAACATCAAAGATTTAAGATTCTTGAGACCTTTGAAAGCGTCCGGCTGAATTGTCGCGATTTCATTGAAATCAAAAGTCAACGTCACGACGTTCTGGAAGATGGGATTGGAGAAAGTGTTTCTGTTGACAGTTGTGATTCCGTCGTTGAGTGAGATGGAGAGAGTCTCGTAGTTCTCTCCACCATCTTGCAGCGTCGCAAGGAATGACAGGTCAGTGAGGTCGAACATGCAGGAGAGAGTCTTGCCCGAGGATGTACAGGCGTCTGGAAGTCGACACGCAGCTTGATGCAGCAGACAGATGCTGAGCAGCAGGAAGAGACGTGACGCCATCTTGAGAAGCTGCAAGATAACTTGTGTCACCCGTGTTTCACGATACCGCTTTAGAGGCTGTCAGGGATCTATTCTATGACGGAAACAGATCATTACGATCTGAAATCATTTCACGTATAAGATTGATCTGTTTCAGACCAAATGTTTCGTTTTCGTCACAGAATAAGGGCCCAGTGGGCCAAATCTTTTAGACATTGGAAATAATAACATTTTTATTATAAAAACCACTTTTCGCTAAACCAACGTAGACCGGTCTTAGTGTAAAAATACGAATTCATAACCCATAGCTATAGATTGATTAGTAGCCAAATTAGATGTCCATGTCTACATTTTGCAATGACTTCAGCGAATTCCATTTAAATATTACAAAAATATGAGCTAATATTTAAATTTGATTTATCAAAAAAAAAGCTTGACATCATCCGGATAAGATAACATACTAAATTGAAATTAGGTAATATGAAACGTACTTTATTTTTTGCTTTAAGTGCATTTTGGGTGTACACATTTTTCTGGTGAATGTAATGCTTAATTACTTTTGCTATACAAGATATGCCATATATTTTTGATTTTTGACAATTATTTTTGAATTAACTGACCCATTTTGTATGTAGGTACTGGTTTTCAGTCATGCATTTCTAGATTCTATGCTGCTTTTGTTTCACGAAGTGTTTTTATGTGTCGAATCAATATAAAAACGCTCTATTCGCTCCATAATATATACTTTTTATCAGAGTTGTTAAAATCCACTTAGAACTAGAAGTAAAAAAAAACTCGGCCAATCAGGTTTACCCAATGTAAGGTTGCTCTTTGACAACTTCCAAGCAGAAAAACGGAATAAATACCAAATTAATTGAGCTTTTTTATTAGAAATTCTCAAGAAGCACAATACATAGATATGGTTTAAATATGTATCTGTGATATTCGGTATAATCCTTTAAAATATGACAAAATTTCGAAATCCGATATATTTGACACTCCAGAAAAAACGACATAAACCTGTTGACTAAATATTGATTGTTGACGTACCTTGCTTTGTTGAGTACTGAATGTTGACTGGCTCAATGTATAGAAGACGAATGGCAATGGCAGTGATACTTCAAACTGCTTTATATCTCATGATAACCCTCGTATTTCCCAGGGTCTTGACCTGACCTCTGGTTTCAGAGAATCACGTAACAATTCTAAACATCATATCGATCTATTCCAGATAATACTTTGAACTCTCTGCGAAATGCAATCTCATTACTAATTATTACGAAAATACATTGATTAGCTTGACGTTTCTAAGAGATTTGAATGATTCTAAGAAATGCGAAGGGGTTAGCCCAGTTTCATGTGCAATGTTGATGACTTTTTGAACTATAATTCCTACTATTCCTCTTGTTTTGACGCCAGATTAAGTGTGATGCCAAGATTGAAAGTTTCAATTGATCACCAAAGTAAAAAAAAAGAAAAGCATGAGCACATTTTTATTATTGGTGACAAAAATTATTATAACGTTTAGATATATCGAGTTATTTGTACACAAGTATAATAACCATAAGTATATAAGTACATATAAGTAAGTACATACGTATAATAACCATACGGAACAGGTTGGCTGAGTGGTAACGCTCTGAACTTGTATTCCGGAGGCCCAGGTTCGATTCCCGCGGCCGTCCTTCCTGACTGGGGTTTTTTCGTTGTTTTCCCTCAGTCGACAGGCAAATGCTAAGAAGGTACCCTACTAATAGGCCACGACCGCCTCCTTCCAACCTTCCATTCTTACCTACTCTTCACCATCATCTCCCAATCATCATCATAATCATTCATCCGTCGCCATTAGCCTCGCTGCAGAACAGTGCGACGTTAAGCCCCAGACAAAAATGTAATAACCATTGTTATTTCATAGATGGATTGATCTCCGTTTCAAATCAAAAATACATTTCCAAAGCAAAACTTTGCTGAGGTTTGGTAGCAGCTTAGACTAAATAACAGCAGCATGTCAGAGTGGAACGGTCGATTTACATCCCTTTTAAAAGCTATCTGATGATGATGACGATTCTAATAATTCTGATATCAGGAAACGTCGCTATCACCGCCACAGCCTAAACGGCTGAACCGATCGATAGGAAAATTTTCTTACATTTGCACTTTTAGCGTCTGATGATGCCTTGCCCTTAAGAATTCTTTGTGCCGCAATTTTTAACCCGGAAGTGACGTCATTTATCAAAAACTTTAGAAGGCTGTGTGTGTGACCTTGAGCACTAAACGTACCTTAGCCAAGGCTGTGTCTTGCAACCTTGAACTCACCCAAATGACAGTTTACTTTGAATCGTTCATTATTTAAAAAATATTTCAATGATGCTTGAAATATTTCACACTTCGATCCCTATAACCTATTGTTCCCAAATTTGGTATATGTGGTGGGGTGAGTCGCAGCTCGAAACTAAGATATTTCACAACAATGTGAGATTTCCCAATTTTAAGTTCCAGTAGGCCAAAAATGCCATGTTGTTGCTTACAGTAAAAGTGGTTGGTCTGCTCCTCAGTATATCAGTCAGGCATAAGCGGTTTGTTGAGTGAGTGTGAGTGTACAGTACGACTTGGCTGGGTGGAGCGACGCTCCACTAGATTACTTTAATTCACAGCACGCTACTAGATTTTCAATAATTAAAATAGTGTCATAAAAATGAACACAAAATGATGTAAGAAGACATTTAAACATTTATAGCAGGGGTCGGCAACCTGCGGCTCCGGAGCCGCATGCGGTTCCTTAGTGCTTGAATGGTTCATTATAATTTTAATAAAGACTAGGAAAACGCTCAGTGTAACGCGTTGATGAGCGAGCACGGGTACGTGCAAATTCTCGAACCGGAAATGCGTACACAACGCACAGAAAACACATACATCCATATTTAATTGAAATATGATCACTCAATCAATAAAAAAGTATAATATGCTTTTCACCGAAACATGAAAATAGCATCTAAGCACCCTGGTACATACAGCAAATCAGAATCAATTCAATTGGCACTGGAAAACATTCATTTCGATTCTTCATTACTGACAGATATTAAAAATTTCGATAAGTTCATACGTTCTTAACTGATTGGGATGAAATTTTGTAAAATAAGAGACAATGTTGGTCTTAATGATCATGCAAAATATGAGTTTGATCAGAATTATCGAAGACCGTTTTCATTTTTCAGCCCATCAGGAGATATTTATTTAAATTTTAACCAATTAATGGATATCAAAAAAATTAGGGTCTGCAAACAGAGAAGGTTGTCTCTACATGTGTGCAAAATTTCAGATCGATCGCTGAAACGGTGCAACCTGTGTATCGGTTAATAGCAGAAAAAAAAAGAAAAAAAACAGAGGTCCGTGCCAAAAGAGCCAAAAGGAGACGCTCGCTTCGCTCGCTCAATCAGGAATTTAAAATTTTGAAAATTCGAAATAAAACTCCCTGCGCGGCAACATTTGGAAGGTTATTTGATTCAGTTTGTTCATGTGAGTGTCCCAGAATGTTGAAATTCCAAAAAACGCCCTGGGGGCAACAACTGCCCCGCATTTTGGGGGCTTCGTCAAAATATCAAAATAAACTATATTTGATTGCCTCTACTGCGGCTTCCATTATTATCTGATTTATTAATTTTTGTAAAATTGTCTCCTTCACCAAAAAAGGTTGCTGACCCCTGATTTATAGGGTAGCTATAGGCAAAAGTAGATCCCAAAAAATATCATCCACTGGCTCGGGAGATCAAGATGTGGGCCATATAAAACTGATCGTGATGTATGTCTGAGGTGGGCGTGGTCTGTCTCGTGATTGGCTCAAGATAATGGAACCCGATCACGCAGATCAGTTACTGATCGATACTTCTTTTCTTCAGATCAATTGATTGATTATTGTTCGTCGCCATAGTGATGGGCCGTGAGGTGGCTGACCCGATTTATATGAATGACGCACGGGCAAATAAATATAATTATATATAATAAATAAATAAATAAAATATACATACGTGTATGTCTGATTGCATACCTACCAGCTGGTAAGTATTTAGTTGACATAATATTATGTATTGTTCGGTTTGATCGTCCTCACTAAGAAATACAAATCTTACCCTTCTCTGCCCCCATCATCACAATTCGACACTAAAAGTACCAAGAGATTGCGCTGATATCAGTAAGATGGCCGCTCACGCGAGTACAGTCCCAGTGCGCGTGCGTACTTTTACATACAAGTCACTTAGATGTCAATCGTAACGAGTTCAGTAAAAAGTTATAAATACATCACGAAATAACAGAAATTGATGCTAACCTCAGTGTCAACAATCAAATACAATTGGCATATTTCATTACAGCACACATTCATTCAAATTCTTGTGAAAACGAGTTGTCTTTTCACCAAAAACCACTGTTTGACAGATTGCAATTGTTTGAACGAGGCGTCAAGAAAAATGTGTTTTCAGAAGGCCGTGAGAAAAGCAATTGCAACTGTCAAATGGTGATTTTTGGTGTATAGACATCTCGTTTTCACAAGAATTTGAATGAATGTGTGCTGTAATTAAATATGCCGACTGTATTTGATTGTTGACACTGAGGTAAGCATAAATTTCTGCTATTTCGCGATGTAATTAAAACTTTTGCTGAACTCGTTATACGATTGACATGTAAGTGACTTGCCTGCTCGCGCCCTGTGCGCATGAGCAGAAGTACTCGTGGTTGAGATGTTAATTTTTTCCGCTAATTGGCGTCTTGCAACTTTTAGTGTCGAATCCCTTCCAAAAACTTTTTACATAATTTGTAAATATTTGATACAGGGTTTTTAGATAGGCTTTGACAGCGAAAAAGTTGCTATTAGACCAATTCAGAAAATATCTGGGTGGCTCTGGTTTCTAGATAAATTCCCATGCAGTTTGGTTTTCCATATATCTATTAGTGTTTTACAACAAATAACAATGGGTTACAATATGAATACACACTTGGAAAATCATACTGCATGTGAAATTCATTAGAATCCAGAGCCATCCAGATAATTTCTGAATTGGTCTAAAGGTATCTGATAAATCCATTATTACACATTTTCAGTTAAACATTCTTATAAAAATGTTATTGTAGTGACACATATTCCTCTAGCCTCCATTTTCCTCCGGATGATGTCGTCACGTTTTCGATCGAATAAAATGTATCCCAGAAAAAAACACTCCGTGTAAAAACGGCAGCCAAGTCTCTTTACTTCAAAAAAATTCAACACTGAAAAGGAGTGATATCAAAAAAGGAGCCAAGTCAATGACATTTCCAAATATTTAATCGTATTTTTGAAATAAAAGAATAAACACCGAGAAATACTTTACAAAAGGACTTGGCGCATCGTTTTTTTAAAGACATCATTCTATCCTAAAAGTAGAAAGAAATTTACAAATAGGTAGGTACATTTTCCTCTTTCTATTAGAGCCAGAATCTATTAATCAAGCTACTTTTAATAATGGCTATTTTATAGTTTTGTCAATGGCGTTAGAAGAAAGATATCATGCTGTAATAGATAAGTAATATAAGGATGGAAGAATTAAATAACAATTGGAAGTGGGCTCATACATATTCTTGCAGTACCTACCATAGGCGTGCGCAGGAGAAATCATTAGAGGGGGCCAAGATGGGCGCCGGCAGGAATAATGCTAAGGGGGGAAAGGCCTGGGGAAGGAATTTCCATGCGTTAAGGGGGGCGTGGGGGGCGCGGCCCCACTTTGCCCCGCAGGGCGTTTTTTGTTTTCTTGCACTTCAAAATCAATTTTGAGACGTTTGGGAGCCAAATCTCTTACTTATGACAAAGGGTAGCTGGGGTAAGAGCCCCCAGAAGACGTGAGTCCAGGGCTCGTAGCCCCGGAGAAAAATTGTTATCCTTAAGTGGATTTGATGGATTTTTAAGAGTTTTGAAAATAGCATGACCCTTTGAATTTCCAAATATTATTTTGGTAGAAAATTAAAAGTGCTTGCTGTAAGCAAAATACATTTTTAGGGCAAAAACATAGCGTTTCATGAGAAAACCATGTTTCTGGAAGGTATCTAGGCAATGTTTTCGTGGTATTTTTTTTAAAATATTGTGTTTTGGATCAACCTAGTACTTCATTCCATTGATTTGAGCAACTCCAGTCTGCCCCGCATGGAGATTTTTTTGTTTTAACCCTTTTAAAACAAAAATTTTACACTATGAGGACCACATTTTATAATTTTTTAGTTGAGACTGATCCATTAGGGGGGGTCAAGGCCCCCCCGGCCCCCCCCCCCCCGTGCGCACGCCTATGGTACCTACTGTTAATATGGTGATATTAGAAGGGAATCTTTTCATAATTTGATCTTGACTGAAGGAAATGATGAAACGTTGTCAAATAATTACTTACTATCTATGGAACACTATTATATATTTTTGAAGTGTCAAGTGTATAAAGTTACTTTTTTTAATAGAAATACAATGTGACCTCACTGTGTACTTTGTGAAATGTATTGCTATAAAATGCAGTAGAAATTTATTTCATGATGAGAAGGATTAACGCATTAGACTTACCTAATTAATATGTTGCCACGAAACAATATTACGAAGATAACTATTGTGTATTTATAGAAAACATAGGCAACAGTTTCATCGCGTATATATTCAAATAGAAAATATTTTACAGTAGGTATGTGTCATAAGTAATTGAAAGATGTTTCCCTATTATTCTAAAAATTCTTAATGACGGTTGTTTATAAATGGCATATGCTTATGAATAGAAAAATGTCTTTAAAAAAACGATGCGCCAAGTCCTTTTGTAAAGTATTTCTCGGTGTTTATTCTTTTATTTCAAAAATACGATTAAATATTTGGAAATGTCATTGACTTGGCTCCTTTTTTGATATCACTCCTTTTCAGTGTTGAATTTTTTTGAAGTAAAGAGACTTGGCTGCCGTTTTTACACGGAGTGTTTTTTTCTGGGATATCACTTCTTTTGTTAGTTTATTCATACAGCTTGTAGCACATGTCCGAGCAAGGACTAATTTCTTTAAAAAAATACGCCTCAACCGATTTGGATAGGTACTAAGAAAAGTTGCGTTTGGTAAAAGATTAAAATGATTATCCAAAAAAAATAGCTTAGGTTTCGTTACAATCGGTCCAGCCGTTTTCGATATTTGACGTCACTTCCGGTTTTGAAATAGGGGCCGAAAATAATGTCTTCTTGAAATCATAATTAGAAGTCCTACAAAATTACATAAATTGATAACAATCGGTTTAGCCGTTTTCGATATATAACGTCACTTCCGGTTTTGAAATGGCGGCCGAAAATAATGTCTTCTTGAATTCATAATTATTAGTCCTACATATTTCCAAAATTTGGTTGCAATCGGTACAGCCGTTTTCGATATATGACGTAAATTCATGTTTTAACAATGGCGGCCGAAAATAATGTCGTCTTAAATTCATAATTATTAGTCCTACACATTTCCAAAATTTGGTTGCAATTGGTACAGCCGTTTTCTATATATGACGTCACTTCCGGTTTTGAAATGGCGGTGGAAAATAATGTCGTCTTGAATTCATAATAATAAGTCCTACATAATTGCATAATTTGGTTGCAATCGGTACAGACGTTTTCGATAAATGACGTCACTTCCGGTTTTAACAATGGCGGCCGAAAATAATGTCGTCTTTAATTCATAATTATTAGTCCTACACATTTCTAAAATTTGGTTGCAATTGGTTCAGCCGTTTTCGATATATGACGTCACTTCCGGTTTTAACAATGGCGGCCGAAAATAATGTCGTCTTAAATTCATAATCAATATTCTTATGTCCTACATATTTACACAATTTAGTTCCAATCGGTACAGCCGTTTTCGATAAATGACGTCGCTTCCGGTTTTAACAATGGCGGCCGAAAATAATGTCGTCTTTAATTCATAATTATTAGACCTACACATTTCCCAAATTTGGTTGCAATCAGTACAGCCGTTTTTGATACTTGACGTCACTTCCGGTTTTAAAAATGGCGGCCAAGAACACTGCAACCTTGAATTTATAATTATTCACAATGTACGTTTACTAATATCTATTTAAAAGTATAAAGTGGTGAATTTAATGTCATTTAACATATTTATGACGTAATTCATCAATCATCATATTTATGACGTCATTTCCGGTATAGGTAATAAGAATACAATCTAGTTTTATCTAGTTGATACTTCATGAACGACCATCTGAATTCATAATCCCTATATTTCCGTAAAATCGGTCATGCCGTTTGTAATATATGACGTCACTTCCGGTTTCATTTAGTGGTTCCTGCCGCCATTTCCGGTACCGTTAATTTGTTTATTCATTTTTCCCAATTGATTTTTCAAATAAATAGTAGAATGAATACGCAGGAGCTAGTTCAGTTGCAATCGGTACAGGCGTTTTAGATATATGACGTCACTTCCGGTTTCAGAAATGGCGGTCGAGAACACTGCAACCTTGAATTTATAAATTGTATTGTCTATATTACAATGTAAGTTAATTATGTACGTATTTTAAGTATAATTTGTTGAAATAAGTGAAATATTGCGTATTTATGACGTCACTTCCGGTTTAGAAAATAAGAAAATAATTTTTTGTTATTGATACTTCATAAAGATGACCATCTAAATCAAATGGCGCTAATTTCGTTCTAATCGGTCCAGACGTTTTTGAGATATGACGTCACTTCCGGTTTAAAAATGGCGGCACAAAAAATCACAAGAGGCAAGGTATCATCAGACGCCAAAAGTGCATATGTGGTAAAAATTTCAGGTTGATCGGTTCAGCCGTTTAGGCTGTGGCGGTGACAGCAACTTTTTCGGGAATCATATGAAGAAGAAGAAGAAGAAGAAGAAGAAGAAGAAGAAGCAGATGAAAGCGGTGTAATTTCACGATTTTCACTGCCCTCTAGGTCGTAAACGGCATGACCGGTTGTTGTCGCGTGATGTATATGTAGTCAGGTGGGCCATAGCTCAAAATTAAGACATTTCACAACAATGTGAGATTTTCCATTGTTGAGATCCAGTAGGCCGAAAATGCTATGTTGTTGCTTACAGTAAAAGTAGTTGGTCTGCTCCTCAGTTTATATAGGCATTTACGGTATGTTGAGTGACTGTGAGTGTACGGTACGACTTGGCTGAGTGGAGCGACCGCTCCACTAGATTGTATCAAAATGTAAATTTGTGAGATTTTTAAAATGTGTGACGTCATTTCCGGTTTCGGTATGGGAAACTGCAAATATTATTGATAATATTACATAAAGTTGACCGTCTAAATTGTTTAGCGCTGGTTTCGTTCAAATCTATTTAGCCGTTATTGACATATGATGTCACTTCCGGTTTCAAAATGGCGGCTTCCGGTTGGTTTTATAATAAGTCAAATGAGATATCAAAAGTACATACGTTACATAAATAACAAAATAATCGGATCAAATTTGTTGCCGAAATGCCAATCGATGTATTTCAAATTTCATTACGTCATTTCCGGTTTCGTTAACATAAATTTTAGTCTGTTGCTATTGATAAACCATAAAGTTTACCGTCTGAATCGTTTGGCGCAAATTTCGTTCCGATCGGTATAGCCGTTGTCGAGATATGACGTCACTTCCGGTTTCAAAATGGCGGCACAAAAAATTAATGGGGTGAAGGTTAAATCAGACGCCAAAAGTGCACACGTGGTAAAAATGTGAGATCAATCGGTTCAGCCGTTTAGGCTGTGGCTATGTTACCGGATTTGAATTCCAGGAGACTACTACTACTACTACTACTACTACTACTACTGAGATTATTATTATTATGAAAACCGCCCTAAAACACTGTTTTCACGGCCCTCTAGCGCGCAAAGGGCGTAACCTATTGTTCCTAAATTTGGTATATGTTGTAGGGTGGGCCATAGCTCGAAATTAAGATATATCGCAACAATGTGAGATTTTCCAATTTTAAGATCCAGTAGGCCGAAAATGCCACTTTGATGCTTACAGTAAAAGTGGGTTTGCTCCAGCCTTTATATGAGAGTGTGCGCGCGCCGTACGACTTGGCTGGCGTGGAGCGACCGCTCCACTAGATTTGAATTTTCGCGCAATTTATGAATAATCGCAAGTTCGACCTATTCGATTATCGACTTCGCAGTTCGCAAGCAGCGCGCGCAGCGAACGGTAGAAGACGGAACTTTCGACGTAAACAAACAAGTTTTCCCGTCATTGACATCTCTAAACTTGTTTGTTTTGTTTAAGATTTGTTTGAAATCTTAATGTTCAGTCAGTCAGTACTTATTGATCAAGATAAATCTTGTTTCTCACGTTAATGCTTGTTAATATAGTTTTAATATGCCAGAGTTTGATGTGATATAAAGCCTTTCGGAGAGTCGGTAGACGTAGTGCACAAGAGCTCATTTCAGGTAAGATTATGATGTTTATCTCAAGCAGGTTTTTTCATAAAATAAAATGTCTACGTTCTATAAAATAGCACATGAATCACATATCAATTGTACTACTGAATAGAGAATACATTAAGAGTCACCTTGTTTTAAAATTTTGAGTATGCGTTCAATGTGGTGGAAATGCCGTCATGCTCAATCTTACATACACACCTACAGCCTCATGCTCAAAAGAAGTTGCGTCCGCAAGTAGATATTTGCGGGTGTCAGTCCTCAACACCACAGGACCGTGAGCTAATAATGATCTTCGCTCTTGTTGGCTACTACATACTTGTAGTGCCTGAATTTTCAGATACCGTACACATAATGTTTGTACATAACTCTGTCATGACATTTGGAAATTATAAAAATTGTAAAACATTGACACAAATTTAGACTATAGGAGTCAAGAGTTAGGAAGTAACATCAGCCAGTCTGCTGATTAGTGGATTTCCATGGTCTCCGAGTGCTGCGTAGAACGACTCTCTCTGATTTTCCATGACTTCGTGGAGATAGGCAAATCCTATATCTTGGTGTATGCCAGGGCATTTTTTAAGGAAAATTGATAACTGTATAGGGAAAATACGATCCCGTAAGGAGTCAATGGGGGGTCTGGGGGGAGGGCCCCCCAGCAGCACGCGGGTCCGGGGCGCGCAGCCCCGGGAAAATTTTTAATTTCACAAATGAATTTGGTGCGTTTTTACGCGTTTTAGGAAGGTACTCGACAATTTTTTTTCATGCGTGTACTCCTGCGAAATTTCAGTTTTCTTCTTCTAATTTGGCGCCCCCTAAATCTCGGCGACACGGGCGGCCGGTTTTTTTATTTTTACATTCATGTGTATTAGGTATAATATTACTTAATAAAATATAATCTGACAATGAGATTAATAGTGCTGATATCAGTCTCAGGAACGAGACGTGCAAATATATTTTAGAGCCAAAAATACAATAATGCTTCTGTTTGTTCAGGATTGCATGGGGGGGGGGGGGGAGGAGAGACTATTTTTAATGCAAATTAATGCCATCATTTATTTATTATGTATGAATACAATACTTGTACTTACAGCAAGTTGTATAGTTACAGCACGATATCATATAATAATGATGGTATTGTCAATCAAAAAAATAAAGACTAGGTACATCACAGTCACATCAATCAAGTCAAGAACAAGAGGAATCCTTAATATTGGTACCTATTCAAATGGTAACATTTCTTGATTATCTCGTTTGGTATCCACGTAACATCTACGGGTGTATTATTTTATATTGAATATGCGGAAATACGAAAGTAGTAACATAATATTTCTAAAACAAATAGATAAGAAAAATTACGAAACAAATATGTTGAATATACCAGTCCAGCAACAAAATAATGTTGTTACATTTTAATACTTATGAAAAAATAATGATTTAATAATGAAAGTTTACGTATACACTTGTTAAGTAAAGACTGAAGATAAAGATTTAAGGTCCTACACTTTTAAAACAATTACCTATCTTCCATCTTAAATACTAGAATTTAATTTAATGATTCAAGAATATTTGGTACACAATAACCGCACAATCAAAGATTAGACATATTAAATTCACTTATCTTATATTAGAAATCAATTTACTGATATAAAAGTAATGGAGACACACCATCATTGCAATAATCATAACCAAAGTCATCACTTCATTCACACTGTCAAGCCCATTTTAAAAGGTCTTTTTCTTGACTTGAGGCGTTTCATCATCATTGGTTGCAGCAGCTGCAGTAGAAGCCTCTGGAAAAATTCCGCGGAAATAGGGCTGGTTTTTAGCCAGAGGAGTTTCCCTTGATCGTCTGTCCCGTTTAAACCAGTGTAAAACAGATTTCTTGGGGTTCCACTCCGATACTTCTGGCAAATTGAAGTGGATAAACAAATAAGTGTTCTCAGTCTTCAGCTGCATGGATGAGCGCAATGAAGTTTTCAATAAGTTATTTGCACTTATGCAACGTTCAACGTCGGCAGAGTGTGGTGTAGCAGCAAGAATGCGCGCCAATACTGCCAAGACTGTTGCATAGTTGTTTTCTGATGAATCTCGAGCTGAAACTGCTAATTTTTTCACCAGCTGTTGTAGTGTGAGTACGCGCAATTGGGGTTGCTCGCAGAGTTCTTGGAATTCGAGAACCAAATTTGACAAATCCTCATTTTCTCTGGCTACAAGTTGATGAACAGCACGAACGTCAGCATTGTGATCCAGTTCTACAAACGGTTTGATGATTTGCAGAATATGGTTGTCAATATCAAACCTTCTTGACAGAAATTCAGTGAGCGAATCAATTATTTCAATTCGAATTGCAGCAACGTCCCTTTTCTCAGTCACGTACAGATGATGTTGTTTCCGCCTACGTTCCCGAGGAGAGGTTAGTTCTACATCCTTCATACTGAAAACGCCATCATTGGAAGTTACTTCACGACTCAAAGTTTCTTCCCATCCCCCTACAAGTGAAGTCTCTCGCAAGCCAGTTATGGCTTTCAATGCTGACGCAATGTGCGCAGCCATCGTAATCACAGTGAGAGTATTCGACTGTAATTTCTTTTGAAGTCGCATAAATATGAAGAGAACGTCAGCAAGTGCACACATAAGCTTCAGCGATGAATGGTCGGTCAGAAACTTCAAAAATCCCTTCGCTTCCTTGTTTTCCTTTTCACTTTCAGAGAGGCCTTTGAAGTATGTAACAAGAGCGCGCCAGGATGTCAAAATGCTGTTAAGCAGATCGAATGTGAATTCTGCCCATCTTACTTCGTAAGTACGAGGAAGGTGACGTAAAGTCAGGTCGTTTGCCTCTGCAACTGCCCTTAGCTCCTTGCTTCGAAGCCCGGAACTATGGAAGTAAGACACAATCCCAGTTAAGGTTTGAAATATGTGACTCACTTCTGTTACGTTTGAGCTAACCGCTTTCCAGGCCAGTTGAGATCGGTGAGCAGCGCACCATATCTTCATCAGAGGCTGTTCTCCTCCTAACTCACGGATGGAATCACTCAAAAGCTTCCATAGACCATTTCGCTCTCCAGTGTTTACTGTGGCCCCGTCAGTTACAATAGAAGATGTGTGCTGCAGCACAAAAGAAACGTCACCACAAGCTGACGTAATTGCTTCTTTCACTGCTCCCAAAAGGCCTTTGGCTCCTCGTTCTTGAGGTTCGGCAGCACCCAGAAACAAAAGCTCTAGGTCTCCATCTTTCGTAACAATTTTCGCCATTACGTATATTTTGTCTACTTGTGTGCGGTCCACAGAACCGTCAGACCTCAAGGATATTGCAAGAGATTTCTTCAGTTTCTCAAGAAAGTCGCTAGATTCCGCTGACTTGATGTTTTCTAACAATTCTGAGTGAGAGTTAGGGGACACATATTGTAACGAATTGTCACGACAGAGTGAATTGGCTTCAGCATCATCGGGGGTATTAAAACGAAACTCACTTGCCTTTTTATGCACAACAGTGCGTCCAGGCCAGCTATGTGCTGAGAGCGTCAACTGTTTAGCATCGTGAAATGCTGTTATGAACAAGCCTCCAATTTTATCTGCAAGCAATTCATTTGCCTTGCTGATGTAACCATCAATATGGCCTGGCTTTACTTGCTTCTCTTGAGAACTTAAATATTTCATTCGATGCGCCTTCATTGACTCTAAATGGCATCTTGATGCAAGATGCTCTTTAATAACATCTGCCCGATATCTTGTGCCCCACCTTGTAGTTATTGGCGGTACTCGATTCCTGTTAATGTATAGCTTCACAATTTCAGGAAAAGCGAGGCACGTTTCACACACAACGGTGTGGCTTCCAGCAGCACGCATATGGCGAAAGTTCTTCTTATCTATGTCGTCTGTTTCCAAAGAGAATGGCAATGCTGGCACTGCTGATGCATCTACTGTAGGCGAAATGTCATCAGCTTCGCTGTTTTCTATATCATTATCATGCTCTTCTGCCTCTTCTATGTCTTCTTCTACTGATGGTTCGTTCCTGGTGTGGACATCCTACACAAAGAGTGTTTTATATGCAGTATTCACACAAACCAATATACACATTAGTTCTATCCCGATTCGAAAGTCCGCAATATGCCTATACTTTATATATATTATTTTATTCGGCTTTGATAGGATATAATAAATTACACATTTTGGTAATTAAGGTTGTAACGATAGTTAAATCTATAATTAAAATAATTACAGTTCATTTCTGACTTTTTTGATGTATTAACTTTTTAACAAATAAAAAATATACCATGAAAGTTCAGGTGGAAATTTCATGTATACTTGCGACAAGTAAAAATGATCGTCGGGCGAAAATGAGTCACGTGATCTAAAACCGGTTTTCACGTATTCATCAAGTACCTATACTTTGTATGCTTGATTGATGAATACCGTGAGTGAGTAATACTTTCCTTATAGTTAGCAACATTGTGACATTATTTTCGCCCGACGATCATTTTTACTTGTGGCAAGTGTACCAATATAATAAAGCACCCAATCAATTAAAACGAATAAGTTGACAGGTTGTCTAAAAATCCCGATAAGAATCTTTGATTAAACCTACCTCAACAACAGATGAAGGTTCAGCATTAGTAGAATTAGATTGTGCAGAAGCAGATTCATTGCTGGAAAGCGAGGTCGAAAAATAGTTTAGTAAACTATTACTATTTTTTGTTTTGATGTTTTTTATCTTTCCGTCGACACCTCTCTTCGACGCAGCTGACATTGTCCAACCCTAACCTCTACTTATCTTCTCTTCTCTGTCATTAAAGTTCGTTTTACGCTGACAACGCCGCTAGAATGTAAAAAAGCAGCACCATCCAGCCCTTCCAAAACATGTCCTACTTCCCAAATAAGAGATGGCGCTGAGGTCGCTGCTAGAGGGGCAAAATTTAGCTTGCGATTTCCAAGAAATAGATATTAGATTTACATAAACAAGTTGGAAGAGATTAATTTTTATTTTTGTATGTTGATATTATGTGTTGGGAAAAATAAGAAATTGTTACTGTGTAAGAATGTATGTGTACTTTATTTATGATGCTTACAGTTATCATTTTGATAACTGTAAAAGCACATTGATAACTACCCACATTGGGCATAACTACCCGTTAAAAAATGCCCTGGTGTATGCTCTTCGTCCGGGTGAACATCGGAGTGCGCAGGGCGATCTTGAGGGCCCTGTTCTGCACCCTCTGCAGCATTGTTCTCGCTCCCGCTGAAGTCCTCTCGTACCACACTGGTGAGGCGTACGTCAGTGTGGGCACGATGACGCTCTGGATAAGAAGCAGCTTGCTGGTGAGCGGCATGGATTTGCTTTTGAGCAGTGGGAACAGCGCCGCCGTCTTCCCGTTGGCCTTGCTGGCAATCTTCTCAGCGTGGGCCTTCCAGGAGAGCTTGGCATCCAGGGTGACACCCAGGTAAACATTGCTGGGAGACCAGGAGACATCTGTACCAGAGATGTTTATGGTAGGGGGTTGAAATTTCCGTCGCTTGGTGAAGAGTGTTGCCTCTGTCTTAGATGAATTTAGGGCTATACGGTTCTCTGTATACCAGTGGCTGAGTACGTCTAATGCTTTTTGCAGAGGCGGGCCAAGTTGATTAGATGCCATAGATTGGCAGATGACTGCGGCATCGTCAGCATAGAAAGCTACTTCGGTGTCCGGAATGTTAGTTGGGATGTCATTGGTGAAGATGTTGAAGAGGATGGGGCCGTGAGCTAATAATCTTATGGACCGAATCCAGTAGACTCTGGTCACTTGCGTCGATAAATCTGGAAATTCTTTTGAGCATGAGGCTGCTACCTACCAACTTACTACTGAAAATCTTGACAAGATCTATGCAATTCTTGACCATTTTATTGCCTAGATTCTAAAAAGAATTATTCAACATGGTACCAAATTAACAAGATGTCATTTGGCAAGATCATGGACCATACGTAAAGTAAATTATCAAGATCTTGGTAATTTTGACAAGATCTTACATTTTTTATGTGAGTCAGCCCTTGTAAAATATAATCAAGATCAAGTAGGTACAAGATCGTGCCAAGATCTTACAAGATCCTTGCAAGATTTTTTTCAGCAGGGAAGGTAGGTAGAAGTAAAGGAATGGGGTCCATGTCGTTGGCACACCCACCTTCGACTTTTTTTTTAAATTGCAGTCGTTTGTGCTACTTTTGTGCTGGATTGTGCCGTCAATTAAATCGTTTGTGCCGCCTGCCTAACCCCCGTTTCTAGGTGTTGGGTAGTGGGTGTGCGTGTGCCAACGACATGGTAGCACACCCACTTTCAAAATGTGAATTTTTTATTTTTGCTATCGAAAGATCTCCGTTTGTGCTGGATTGTGCCGTATTCTTTTTCGTTTATGCCGCAACCCTTCACCCCCAAATAATTGATACAAGGGGGTAGACCAGCACACCCACTTTCAACATTTGTAATTTTTATTTTTGCTTTTATTTCGAAAGATTTTTGTTTGTGCTGGATTGTGCAGTATTTTTTTCGTTTGTGCCCTTCACCCCCAAATAATTTTGAAAGTGGGTGATCTGGCCTCTCCTTTTTAAATACAAACTTCATTTAACTATTTTATAACTCGGTCCCAAAATGCGTAAAATCACGACTAAAATACCTACCTAGTTAATTTTTCAAAATATGCCACCGGGACGAATTGAGGGGTTTTTGCCTCTAAACCCTCGCGGGTAGTGAACGCTGTGTAATATGTCAAGTCTTGGCCGCCCCAATTCTTGTGTTTTCATGTTTTGAAACCATGAAGGTACGTTTTCACTGTATAGGACAACGTAAAAAAGTTGAAGGCTAAGCAATAATTGTCAACTGTTTCAAGTTTTAAACAATGCAAACGTGTACCTAAATGGTTTCAAAACGTGGAAACTCAAAAATTGGCCTCGGCACTTATTTTACTGAGAATGCACAGTGCAGTGCAATACGCAGTGATTTTAGCCGCCAATTTGCTAACTGGAAGTGATGCCATATCTCGAAAGAGGCTGGACCGATTGGAACGAATCTTTCGCTTTTCTTCATGGAATATCACTTTAAGCATGTTTTGGTACCAAACGCGTTGTCCAGACTGTATAATACCACAATTCTTCCCTTACCTATATGCATTATACCAATTGTTATTATATTCTTGCAGTCCGTGAACGAAGCAATGGCGAGTAAACTCATGGGTCCGAGCTGCATAATAAAGACAGAACCACAAGATACTGAAGATGAGACAGACATCGAGTGTGCTGGTACTTCGGAAAAGTTCGTACGACCATTTGGTGACATCTTGATACAGTGCACACCTGACATCAGCCTAGACCTGTTGAACCATCGCATCAAATTAGAACAACATCCAACAACATCGTCCATTCCTCCATTAGATATTGAGCGTAAACCAGATATCAGGTTAATCAATCAGATCAAGACAGAAGATAATTCTGAAGTGTATAGCATTATCAGTGTCAACGAACGTCAACATGAACCAAGAAGAATCGATGGCGTGTCAGATTCTCAGGTATCTGTGAAGAAAAGTCACAAAGTAGACACAAAATTGTACCAATGCGATCAGTGTCCCTACTTCAGCATCAAATGCTACAACTTGGTAAGACACAAGCTATCTCATATGTCGGTGAAACCGCGCACCGATGGCGTTCACCAGTGCAGCGAGTGCGAGAATAAGTACGCCTGGAAGGGCACACTCTCCAGTCACATGAACACTCATCTGAACGTCAAGCCCTATGAGTGTGATGAGTGTTCGTACACGGGCACTAGCAGCAGCAATCTCTCCAATCACAAGAGAATTCACTTGAAGCTTAAACCTTACAAGTGCAGTGAATGTGAGTATGAATGTACGAGAAAGGATTCGTTTTTCAGACATGCGAAGAATCAACATCTGAAGCTGCGGAAGCCCTATGAATGTGATAAGTGTACGTTTAAGAGTATTACCAGCAAATGTCTTAGAGTCCACAAGAGAAGTCACAACCTGAAGCTAAGGCCATATCAATGTGAGAAGTGTGCGTTCAAGAGTATTAGCAGCAACGGTCTTAGGGTCCACAAGAGTCGTCAGCACAGAGTTGGTCACGTAGCTGGGATGTGAGAGAGAAAGTGAATGGAAAGGAATTGTTTTAAATTATAAATGCATTATTTCACACTTCAAGATATTATTCAACAGTCTTGACTGTATTTTTATTTTATTTATAAAAGCATAAAGAAACGCTGAAATGGCGATTAAACTCAGTTGTTTAGATCTCAACGGATATTGTTTCAAATCAAATGCATTTTTTGTTGTCCAATAATTCTTAAACGATGACAATAATAATAATAAAAAAATCTACATTGTTTTCAAAATATTAATTTATTATACTAGGAAAACGCTCAGTGTAACGCGTTGATGAGCGAGCACTGGTATACGTACGTGTAAATTCTCCAATAGGAATTCCGTACCAAACGCACAGTAACATATACATCCATATTGAATTCCCACAAATGATACGTGATGGAGCCACTTCTGGCAAGATGGCTACTATCAGGTCCACATATTAATTTGTTTGTTTTTACATTTCGTGTTTCCATAAAGCAGTGAAAAAACAAAAAACAAATAAAATTGATATTTAGCTAAAAATTTACTTTCTTGGCCATAACAAACAACTATATCAAATATTTGTATTTATATTTATACAAATGCGCCCTTGATAGCCGCCATTTACCTAGTACCACAAAATCCACCAGAGGTCAGTTGTGTTCCTTATTTTCTCGAATTGAAATATTGAAATATTGAAACTTAAGAACAGCAATCTATACACTTTGTTTCCTACATAAAGCAAATCAGATTTATTTGGCAGTGAAAACATTCATTTCATACGTCATTTCTGACAGTTATTAAAACTGTCAATAAGTGCATTGTGTTCTTGACTGATTGGGCTGAAAATTTGTAAAATAAGAGATAATGTTGGTCTTAACGACCATGCAAAATATGAGTTTAATCTGATTTATAGAAGATATTTGGTAGGTCAAACGGTGGTGTATAGCCACAGGCCATTTTAAATTAAGCATACAACTGTCTGTAAAATGTCTATTACTCTTGAAGTTCATTAAAGATTTGTCAAAATATACTTATAATGCTGGTGCGGTGCCAATGACAATGCAAAATTTGGTGATGATCGGTCAACCGATGACAGTTTTATTGGCACACAGAGTTGACGTTTCTTTCATATTGTCAAGCCAAGTAGGTACTACTTCTACTAATCAAGTTTCCGATGAAATTAATGGACCGATTTTGCTGGAAATCAATAGCCTTCTGCTACGGATTGTAATGCATCTTTTGTAAAAAAAATTGGCCGGATCCATTACTTCGTTTAAAAGATAATGCGAAATACACATATAGACAGACAGACAGACAGACAAACAAAAAACAGAGATTCGAACCATAAGTTTCAAGTGGAGACGCTCGCTCCGCTCGCTCAATAAAGTGTATTTTTATTTATAAAAGCATTATAAAGAAACGCAATGGTAGGGCGATTAAACAATGGTTTAGATCTCAAAGGATTTTATTGTTACGTATTCAAAATCAGATGTATTTTTTGTTGTCCAATAATTCTTAATCGATGACAATAATATACAAAAATCATAATTGTTCTCAAAATATCAATTTATTAAGTTACCTAAGTGATCACAGATGATCGTGACTTTTTGTTTTCGTTCCTTTCTTACATTTGACAATTGACTGTCCTTACTATTGATATTTTAGAACTTTTTCACTAATTCCACTCTAAATTCTCTATACTCCGTTTACGAACTTCTATACTCTAACTTTCCGCGTATCATCCCAGTCATTACTCATTGTCTGCCCTTTCCACCTCCGTGTCTTTTACCGTAGTCCTGGAAAGAAGTACTGGGTGTATGCACAGACTTGTTATAGCCTTAAGGGGGTTCAAGGGTTACGTAATAGCAATGAGAATTTGTGGTAAATGTAATTCATACTAAAGATTAATGAAACCATATTACATGCAACCAGCAAAAAGTATTTGCCCCTTACCATATGATATACTTACTTAATTAGATATTCTTGATTGAAGATCACTTTCCCTATAAGATAACACATGGTGACATGAAATCGTCCAGTAATATTGACCTCAAATTGCTCCTGGTTTAGAGGCCCCTACCCCAGGTTTACCGCCTCTAACCCGGGTTTAGAATCTCGGTGAAAAGCAACCTTGAGTAATGACAAAATATTAAAAATAGTTTCAAATTAAAGATAATAATTTTTAGAATAAAACTGCCGTTTGAAAATATAAGGTCACCGGCAAAATAAGAAAGAAAATTTGTAATGTAAGAAATTTATCATAAACCTGACAACGTTGCACTACAAATATGGATTATTTTGGCATAAGTAGTTTAACTGGAACTCAATTAAGAACAGATAATTGGAGCATACGGTAAGATATCATGGTTTTATGCTGTCGTTTGAGGCACTATTTCATCAGAAATTTGTATGAATTACATGGCATTCTAAGCACCATGGCTGGAGCCCTGGGTCAACTTTAGATGGTATGTGTTAAAAAAAATACACACACGATGGATAATAAGGTTTCCCTTTCTTTATTCGAAAGTTTTGGAAATCCAGGGGGGGCAAGAGTCCCCGTTGGCGTCCTGTACGCCCATTACTGCTTACCATCTTCGCCATCTCGCTCCAATTCATTGATTATTCACTTGTCATGAATCATACGAAGTGTAACGACGACTCCCCAGAGCGTATGTTCAACGTAACTCTCTCGTTAGGTTGTGATTGCTCGCAATTGTTCAATCCCGGACCGAGGTATTGGCAAATCACGTGGTCTTGTAGCGTCGTGCTCGGCGATCCGTTCATTAATGTAAACATTGTCTCTGGCGGCGGGTCGGCGCATTGTTGAGCGATCACGCTGGCTCGGTCGGTCGTGACTCGGTCATGCAGTTACCGACTCCACCTGGCCGGGACATGTGTATTGATTCAGGGGTGGCCAACACCTCAACCAATAGGCTTCCTGCGTGAGAAAAGGTTGCCATAGTAACCTATATAAAGGTATTGGGTGTAAACAAATCTGACAGCGAAAATCCAAAGTTCATATTTAGAGTGATTACTTGTGAAAGAAAGATATTTCAGTAAGTATACATAGATACAATGATACGAAATACATATTTTTACACATTTTCAAGTTAAATATTTATCTGAGAAATATTATTTATCTATTATTTATAGCTTTGACACATTTCCCCTACCATACCAGCCTCCATTTTTCTACCACTGTGACGTCACGAGCAGGATTCCTATAGGCAGCGTGTTTAGACTACAGATAGCGCTACAAAAAGTACATACAGAGCCACCTAAGCTGTGGAAAGGAAGCTTACCTTTGGCAAGGCGTCCAAGTCGCTGCAGTTATACGTTATGTTGCTGCACATATTACGCATTAACATTTCTTAAAATTTACACAAGTTTTTAATGTTTATTCGCCTACAAAATATTAATAATAAAGTGTTCACAATTTCAATGAATCTGATCACAATATTAATTTGCGCGACTTGGTTCTGATTTCGAAATATTTTGAGTACATTTGTTGACATTTGATCGGTTGCTAGGTCACGGCCAATGAGAAATGAAACAGTTTGGTTACTTGTAGCGTGTTGGTCACCCCTGCGCGCTACAGGTGGCTGCTGGTCGACATGGCGTCATTACATCACCTGTGACGTCATCATTGAAGATAACACGGACTTCAGTGACGTCACACCTCGACATGGAGCTGATACTCTGACGTGCAAGTGACATGTACACTTGGTCATTGCCTGATGGGCAGGTTCCTTGACAATCAATGAATTATTCAGAGCTCATAGAGCTATAACATAGACTTCATCTGCTTAGAATATCGTTTTTAGTTTGGCCAAGTGTTCATAGCCCTGGTGTTCAATCACAAATGTGGTCAAATTACTAGTAGTACATGTATGTATCCAAAGGTGTATTCAGGATGAAATTTCGGGGGAGGGGGGAAGGGGGCGGACATTAGGTATACTAATATTTTGAAAAATCACAGTGTGAAAACGGAGGCTCGGGGGCAACCTCCGAGAAAATTTTAAAACAAGGTCATTCATTTAGGTGCAATTTTGAATCGCAGTGTATAGCTTTTAGGGGGAATTATAAATTACAAAATATCCAAAAATTGGTCTTAGGTATACAGATTTGATTTTGAACCAGTAAATAAGGCATTGGATTCCAGGGGCTAGATTCACAAAAGGGTTTAAGCCCAATACCGGCATAACTTTATGCCGGTATAGCATTAAAACTACCTATTTATCTATTACCATAATATTTAACCATTTTAAAACTTGGTATTTTATCATTTTAAATGCGATCTGAATGATTATATTCATAAAGATATGCCCGTAAAACTTGGTAATTGCTAATATTGATATCAGTTTTTTCGGTCATAAAGTTATACTTCTTTGTGAATCCAGCCCCAGGCACTGAAGAAGAATTATGTATGTATTCTGGTACAAGAGTGAGCAATTAATAACTGTACTATTAGCTATAAGGGGGGAATAAAATTCCAAAAGATGACAATTTAAAAGTTAATAAAAGTTAATACACTAAAATCGATAATTTTCCTTATAACATAATATGCTTTTTTTACATTATTATCCCGTAGGCTAGTACATAATACCAGTATCGGGTATCGTCAGATTTTGTTATGTTATGTTTATTTGTAGGTCGGTATACGCTAAGCATCCTACTTCATATGTGTTAACATTTTCTCAATATCTGAACTATACAAAATGTATATTTATATTTGCAAGTTGAAATGTTGTAAAAATTAATACAAATGGTTAATTTCAATCTTCGGTCAAGTGGCACCCCGAGCAAGTGTACTTCCCATCTGTATAGGTCAGCCGTGTGAGGTTACCACCGCCCTGGGACACTGATTGTCTGCCTCTTATCCGATCTTGCACCCACACAGATGGAGCAACACTCCGCTCGTCGCTTGTTTTATCGCTCATTGTTGCGGCGGATCGCCGATTGTTCCTGAACCCTCGGGCGGGTGTAAATCATTGGAGTTGCGAGATTCGAGACGTGAAATCGACGGAGATTTATGGACCAATGCCGAGAAACTTCGGTATTTTAATTTCTTATATTTAGTTGTCTCTGTCGATGGAAACTTGTTGATCTAGTGGAGCGGTCGCTCCACCCAGCCAAGTCGTACAATGCACAATGCAATGCGTACAACATGCTCACTCAACAAACAGTTAAATGTATAACTTTTATTCGAGAAAGCAAGGAACACGACTGACCTCTGGTGGATTCTTTGGTACTTGAGATAGGGTGTAAAATGGAGGGTATAGAAGGGGGATATTCATATAAATAAAATATATTAAATTTGCTTTAAGCTGTTTGTTATGGCTGAAAAAGTAAACTTGTAACTAAATGAAGATTTCAAATGTTTCTCCTTTTCACTTCCCTATGGAAGCACGAACTTTAAAATAAAAAAGTGCATCTAAAAAGTTTCCTTTCAGAAGTGGCTCCATCACGTATCGCCTATTTGTTCGAATATAGAACTGATGAGGAGCAGACCAAACACTTTTACTGTAAGCAACAACATAGCATTTTCGGCCTTGGATCTTAAAATTGGAAAATCTCACATTGTTGCGAAATATCTTAATTTCGAGCTATGACCCACCCCACAACATGTTCAAACTTTAGGAACAATAGATTACACCTTTTGCGATCTAGGGCCGTGAAAACAGTGAAAGAACACCCCTTTATCTTCTTCTACTTCATCTTCAGATATCAGCAAACCCTGTTGACAGAGCCACAGCCTAAACGGCTGAACCGATCCATCTGAATGTTTTACTACATGTGCACTTTTGGCGTATGAGGTGCCTTTTTATAAAACCAACCGGTAGCCGCGATTTTGAAACCGAAAGTGACTTCATATCTCGAAAACGGCTTGACCAAATCGGAGCGAAATTTGCTCCAATCGATTCAGACGGTCATCTATATGAAATATCAACAGTTGAAATAGAAATGTACTATTAAGGCCATTGTGTATCACGTGACTTTATTTCTCTACATCCTATCAAAAGAAATAGTTACCTATGAGTACATACCTTACATCCCTTACATACCTTACCTTAGGTACATTCATGTTGAATAATCCAAGGTGATTTATGAAGAAAATTCACTGCATACTGGAGCTTATCAATATTTGCAGTCAATATTATTTAATTTTGCAGTGGTTTTATAATAAAAACAACACAAATATCGTGTATACGTACGCGTGTGAAGACTGTCAAAACCAAGTGCTGTTCGTTTAATCATTACATTCATAATAGTGGATATAATTAATATCTCAACATTTCACTGGAAAGACGAAGAATGAGCGCATGTTATACATTCTGATATTGCGTCAGGTTTGTGATGCATATGTGCCTTTTTATTAGAGTAATGTTTGCTGTTCTTGGCTGCTCGTAGAATTTCCTTCAACTTCAGGTCTTGATTTGAGAATATTTAGGTGCAAGGAAGTAAAATCATCTAATATGTTATTTTCGCAGTTCTTTTCTGCGTAGATTTAGTTCCAACTGATGTGTCCTAACTTATCTGATGAGTGAGAAGTATTTGCTGAACTGAACCCTTCCAATAGAAAATGTGTAGCTTTTTGGTTAAAAAGTCACGTGATATACAGGGACCTTAACAAACCGGAAATTACGTAATAAAATTGCCAAATTTGACTAAAACCATCTCATTACAAGAACTACATATTCAGAAGGCTATTAATGATACATTACATTTATAGATATAAATTCTAGGTGGCAGTGATGTCAGCCGCCATTTTGAAAACCGGAAGTGATGCCATAACTCGAAAAACGACTGGACCGATTGGAACGAAACTTTCGCTATTCTTCATAGAATATTATTTATACTATAGATATATACAAATAGTATACGAATGTTGGTTATAATTTCTTAGAATTAAATTATTACTATAGAGTGTAATATGTAGAATATATAACATGAATGTACCAATTTCCTCAGAAGAGGGTCAAAGCTAACTAATAAACATAAACATAAACATATACCAATTAAGCGACAACTACAACTTTTCTTAGATACACATTCGGAAAGGCATATTTTTTTAAAAGTAATTATTAGAGTACTAGAGTGTGCGACTTGGCTGCGCGGTGCTAGCGCCCCACTACATATGAACCAATAAACCCGACGTGAACTCTGCATCTGCCGCGCTGTGCGTGGGCGAACACTATTCCTACTTCTGGTACAACTGTGCTTGCGCGCGCATCTGTATTCAAACCTCGTCTCAGGTTTGAATACTCAGGTTACGTTATTTAGAGAGCCAGTTAAATATCTTGTAAACCCACCACGGATTAAGAGAAACGTCAGACCAGAGGTGATTTTTAAACAAGAATGTGTCGACTTTTGACACGTGGTTTTACTTGTTTGACTTTTAGATAACTGACTAGATTTTTTAATATGAATTTTTGGAATGTTAGCGTTGGCATTTTGAAAATATGGAACGTACAGGTTCAAGAACTAATTTTATGTGATGGTTTTTTCGACTTGAATTTCTTCTGAAACTTGTTCCATTAGTGGGGATTTGAATTTGCATTCGCAGCTTCCTAGTGAATCTTATACAGGTGGGATAAAGTTAGTTCTGCACAAACGAGATTGTTCATACACTCTTTTACTGATAAAATTAACTCAATTTCTTAGAATTTCTACACAATACGACTGAATAGAATGTCTATTAGACTTTTATTGAAACTTTCTTTTCGTTTTTTGTGACTTTGCACAGCTACTTCTGATGTCGGACAGTGACTATTGTGTATATGTTTTCATTGAATAAAATGAATTTAAATAAGTCTATAGAATATTTAGCAAAATAATTAATAATAATGAATACAATAAGTTTTGACGATGTGCATTATATTCCGCCCAGCACTTAGTGCATTGTGTTATTTAAAAAAAAATCACAATTTGAACTTATTAGAGATGCAAATATTATCAGAATAATAATTGGGGTTACGGAGCAAAAGTTTGCGAATTAAAGCTGGTGCTCTGTCAATATAATATGTGAGGGAAAGAAGGTAAACGTTTTAGGAAATATTATTTACGTAGAGGACTTTGTGCCAGCAAAATAAGATGTTTACAATTAAATTTAATCCTTTACAGACAAAGCAATGACATTTATTAATATTATTTATAGTGTGTTTAAAAATAATATGATTTTTTTTTAAATAGGGATAAAGTGAAGAACGCTATACTAATTCACATTCGGATGTTCTTCCATACAAATTGATATTTGAATTGCATTTTTGAAGATTTTGAAGCATTTTTTTTCCAAAAACCGATGGATTATTCTGAATGCTCATAAAAACCACTGCAAGATGACGCATTAAAACTATTTTTTTCTCAAAAAATGGACTCGTAGCATTCTCTTCATGTACCCTTCAAATAAGACAATTGACTAGCCTTATCTGCACCACCAGCATATCTGCACCACCCGCATATCTGCACCACCAGCATATCTGCACCACCCGCATATCTGCACCACCAGCATATCTGCACCACCCGCATATCTGCACCACCCGCATATCTGCACCACCCGCATATCTGCACCACCAGCATATCTGCACCACCCGCATATCTGCACCACCAGCATAAATGTGCACCTGCAGTTCAATCATTTCTATCGTCTATTCTTCTTCGCAAGTCGCAACCTATTATCACCACCAAAAAACCCAATTCACACTTTTCCCATTCTCAGTCTCTTTCTAATGATGCATAAAGTCTAGGTTTAATGCATCTTATACAATTCACCAAACAAACAAACTAGTTACAATTCATACTTCTCTATACTTTCATCTCCAGTTAGCTCCATTATCATCCAAATATGGAATCAAACAAATTGAAAACACACACAATATTTTAGCACCATTTGCTTCATAAAGTTCAGTAAGTGGAGTTCAAGAATCCTGGATACAAAACTTCTCATTGTTAAGAATAATTCGGTTATTTACAGAGGAAAAAGTAACAAAAGATGCCACCCACAAAACCGTCAATTACTTGCTACTAAACCATCAGCGTTCTTGTTTATGCAGACAGATCTAGAGAGTGTAGTAAACCGGCCATTAGACGGTATCCTATACCAATAGCTCTGAAACCAGTGTTGGGGAGGAACTAGTTCCTAGGAACTAGTTGCCGGGAACTAGTTCCTTTAATTTTAAATGAACTAAGGAACTAAAAAGTTCATTTTGTAAGGAACTTGGGAACTTATTTTACGTTATTTTTAAGTTCCTTTCGTATATACATGAAGTGTCTTATTAAATGATTTTCATAGAATTAATAATGAATGATGATGCATTTTTTGTGGCTACCAAAATTTACCTGATTTCTGAAAATATACTTGTCCCCTTTGCTCACTCAATTTAGAGACACCGGTTATTAAAAAAAACGGATGGTTTTTTGAAGGCAAAGTAACTTAAAAGGAACTTAGTCCCTTACTGGTAACTTTCCAGTTTCCTTATTTGAAAGGAACTAGGAACTGGAACTAGTTCCTTTTTGGAGGAACTTACCAAACATTGAAAGAAACTTCAAAAATCACCTAAGAATGCTTATATTGCTCAGGGTCAGTTTTTCAATACTGTACTAAATTTAAGACATTTTGGTTAGGACCAAGTACAACCTCCTTGGTTAGGACATTGCTATATCAACATTATTATTAATATCAACATTAATATTAATATTGCTATATTAATTTCACAGCATGGCAGTGGTGACGGTTTGTTCCGATGTATATGCCATGCTGTATCCCGATGGTTCCGAACACGTCCACGACATTAAACAATTATACATTCTTTGAATGATCGCTCACATGTGCTGCCATCTAGCGGAGTAGTGATGAACACGCGTACCAGAGCAAGTGATTGGATTCCTAAAGCCCGTCTTCCATCATTGCGATGTTTTCGCCGCGACGTAGCTTTGCGGCACGATTTTTCAGTCACCGTCTTCCATGGTTGCGATGATTTCGCCGTCGCGTCATGTATTTCCGACTCCCCCATTTGTCCAGAGGTGGTTCAGCGGTAACCGCGCATGCGCACAACGCTGCGTTAGAAATTCGCTGCGTTGATTATTGAAGTTGGTTCTACTTTCAGCGACGATTCGCAGCGATTCGCGTGACGTCATGCGATGCTGCGATTCGAGCGCTGATTGGCTGAGAAGCTACGTTGCGGCTGCGAATTCGCATTGCGATGAAAAAACGCAATGATGGAAGACGGGCTTAACTCTTTTGCAACGGAACAGTGCTATGGGAAAGAGATGATGATGATGATGATGATGATGATTATAGGGAGGTGATGATCAAGAATAAGTTAGATTGGAAGCTGCCCATAATTATTATTTGCCTCTCGACTGAGGGAAACCACGAAAGAACCTCAGTCAGGAAGGACGCCAGCGGGAATCGAACCAATAAAGTGCAAGTCCAGATAGATACTGTCTGAATCAAATTGCTCCTTAAGGATGAACCATCGCTTTGAATGACTATAATCATTATACCAACTCATGTTTAAACATATTTTTATCATGAAATATGTGGAAAATATAACGATATAAGATAACAAAGAATTTTATAACAAAGTTTTCGTAAAATATAAGCAGTGGTTTTGACTAGTTCAGTTTGTCCATGTTAAATGACCATATATCAAGAGTTTCATACATACATTTAAATGTCATATCTCAGAAGTTTAGTTGGTGACAAGGGTCATTTGATTTTATTCGAATCAACAGTTCTCCATAGAAATTGTTGGCGCGGATTAAAAATAAATTAGAATAATGGTGGAAAATGATTTCGTAAAAGTTAGGTTGGTAATCTATACTTTTTTTGATCTTAGGTATATTGTTGATAATACCCACTATTAGGAACAAAATTAAATGGAATGGAATATGTTTTCGAGCGGAATGGGCGTTAATGCAGTACTCTTGGATCGTTCTATGTTTATTTTATGTCTGTGTTTTGGCCTGGCACTGCCCAGGTAAAACCGTTCAACCAATCCATCTGTCATTTTACATACACACTAATTTCATGAGAACGGTCACGTGTATAGTTTTTGGGCAAGATCATGTGATTGGTTGAAAAATAAAACTGGGACCATTTGCCTGATCATCTTCAAGTTTTGCAAGGTCATTTTCCCCCAACATTATACAGAAGTTTTTGCCAAATTTCAGACATGTAAAGATTGTTATTTTAGTGACATTTTATGCATGTTTTGAAATATATTTAAAATAAAATTGAATTGATTCTATGACGAATTTGGTCTACTGTCATAATATAGCAACAACTTTCACACGAATATGAATTCACAAGCAAAACGAATGCTCGCTTATCAAAGCGTTATACGGAGCGTCTTCCTAGTTATTAAAATAAACTTTTTATTAAACATTCCTGTAATTTCACATGTTTATCTATGACTCACATTCATGTTTAATTAACTAGCACATAATTAATTTTAAATTGAAA